>VXBT01009155.1:392424-547719 GCA_013400235.1 Oriolus oriolus
GTATAAATTGGGGGCAGGAGGAAGAAGGGGGGAGGGGTGGGGTGGGGGGGCGAGATTTGGAGTGATGATGTTTATCTTCCGAAGTAATCGTTATGCCTGACAGGGGCCTGCTGTTTTGGAGATTGCTGAACACCTGCCCAACCATGGGTTGAAACAGTGAATAAGTTCCTTGTTTAGCTCTGTGTGTGTGGCTTTTGCTTTCCCTATTAAAATTTTTTATGCCAATCCCCACCTTTTCCAGCTTTTTACCCTTGATTCTCTCCTGGATCATGCTGCTGAGGGAATGAGTGAGTGTCTGCATGAGGCTTGGCTGCTGCCTGGGGTTAAACCAGGACACAAGGCTTGTACTGAAATGAAGTCACGACTACACCGGATTGTAGGGAAGATCATGCCAAGCAGTGCTCAAAGCCTTCAGGAATGGGCACAAAACAAAGGCTAGATTGGTGTGCATAAGAGGGAGAGGGATGTTAGTGATCAAAGGGGTAGTGTTTGGATGATGGCTAAGGAGACCTCAACCAACCTGACCACAGACAACTTGTCCCACAGCTCAAACTAACCAATCGTTGACCCATAGGTGTCAGAGACAACAGCTTGGGAATATGGGAAAATCATGTTCTTTAGATCAAGTATGGTCTCTCCAAAAATTTGCTCAGCTGTTGCTAAGTGTGGGGACAGCTTATAGCAGGAGACCTCAACTCTGCCTCTGTGCACCTTGCAGTTCTGCACTGAGGACACTACAATTCCACTAACCTGAGTTCTCCTCCTACATTCAAAAAATTCTTCTGACTGGGACAGAGCAGTGTTATTGAAAAGGTGCAAGAACATGAGCTGCAATTCTAGGAATATTGGTAACAAATAATCAAGAATTTCCTCCAAGCCATATTGTGCAGACATAAAAGTTTTTCCTCCCTGCTGTACCTGCCTGCATCCAATCACCCAGCCAGGAGCTTGGCAGAAGAGGGGAATTGGGTGACAGTGCCATGGTATTGCTCATGAAGCAGGAAGAACAGGGCAGGTAGGACACAGAACAAAAATAACTCCTGACATTAGCCAAGAGAAGAAATTAAGCTTGGTTCCAAATTCAAAAGGGGTTGACACTATGAAAACAAAACCAAACAAACCAACCACCCAAACTCCTTTCATCACCTCCAGTAAAACAGATGAAAAGGCAGCATGGTACTTCTGAAGATGGTCTGCTGAAAGGTCTCTTGTTCTCAAAAAAGACATTCAGGGACAAAGTTATATTTTGGACAACTGCAGGCTACATGTTTATAGGGGATATTTTTCCTGCAGAGCAGGCTAGAGGTAATCTAAGGCAAAAGACCTCAAATGTCTGAAGAACATACATTAAATTGTTGGCATCACATTCTTCAGTCTATTTGATCTACTTTTGTTGTGCTAATTAAAGCAAAGCCTGGCAAATGGTCTAGATCTTGGACATCACTCAATGCATTTTGGTTATCTCTCAGGCTTAGCTTTTGAAGGAACCAAATAGTTTCCTCTGAAGACAGAGTAAGGAGAAGTGTTTCAAATGGTCCTCTTTTCCTCTCACACTCCTAGGGAGTGCTCCATGGTTCTTTCTCCTCTCAACAGTCCCATTCATCTGCTGCCAATTCAAAGCATACAATATGTGCATTTGGCTTTTGCCAAGTCTGGCACTTCTAGCAAGTTATAACAGAGGACTTAACCTTTTTGGAGTGCATTTTGAGTAGAAAAAAAGTATAAAAATATGCCCTCTGAATGCACTTCCTAGGACCTGACAGAGATCCAGGCCATGTGCTCTATTGTGTGAGTGCACAGTTCATGCTCCACAAGGAGCAGCGTGGGTAGAGTTTGCAGTTCTGCAGCATGAATAGCTCACTTGCAGATCACTTTATCACTGCCAATGTTTTCTATATTGTGCTTATTGTCTGCCACTTCCTACATAAATAATTGCAGCAACATCAAACAAAGTCTGCACAGCCAAAAAAAAAAAAGAAAATCCAAATATCTGAGACTGGGGAAATTACTCCAGTGATCAATTTTAAGAGATTAATAATTTCCCTTATTTTCTAGTCTTGGGAGGAGGGAAGATTTTCATGTTAGCTGCCACAACTAAACAATTTCTGCAACTCTACAATCCAAGCTTCAAAGAATTTTAACTTAATGATTTTTATGAGAGATTCACATTGTCTAGGAAGGCCCACCGCAAAAATTTGTGCTGTAAATATATATTTTATATAAGGTAGATATAACAGATTTTTATCCACGTATACTGTCCATGCTAAACTTAACTTATCAATATGATTCTTTTGTCGAGTCTATTCATGTTTAATGAGCTATGTGCAGGAAATCAAAACCAACACAGTGAAATCAATAGTCTGGCAGGGAACTCTCTTCTCATAATTTCCCAGGAGCCCACACTTTTCATCCACATTAATGCTCACTCAAAGGGCAAGGGAAAAAACAGGCAAATGTCTTGAGAAAAAAAGTTAATTTGAGTGCCAACATCTCTCCTAATAAGTAGAGAGCAATTTTATACAGAAGCTGGGCACTGTAATGATTGTCCAATAAAACCAAATTGCTGTATAAAGTGCACAAGCAGTCATTTGAAGAGGCTCTGAGTGGATGGATGCTGGCCAAGAGCAAGTCACAGGGGAAACAAAACACCCAATGATACTTCAGTGAAGTGTTTGCATGGGGTTGGACTGTCAAGTTTGTGCTCTTTTGTGCACTGAAAGGTCTGCCATTTTGTTGAACTTGCTGCAGCTGCATGACCTGTTGGCAGAAGAAAGTGCTCTGCCTGCCCAGTGTTGATTTCCTCAGCTTCAGCTGACTACTTTGCCAATCAGTCAGATGCAATTTACAATCAGTTTAAGATCGCTCATCGTTTCCGATTACTGGCACAGTGATTCTTTGACAGAAAACCAAATTATGGCCCATACCAATCAACAGCATAAACTGGTTTCAACCCTTCTCCCTTTTTTAGGCAGTGACACGTTTTTCCCTTTCTGTCCTGGAGAAGTTGGCCACCATTTGCCAGGGGAAATGAACATGACGGAAGTTCACAGAGCAGTAGCTTGAAATATTATATGTGTGTACACTTACCACAATATCTGCATTTAAGATAACAGTGATAAATGGAACCTTCCTAAAAAAGTCCCACTGTCTCTCAATGCAATTAATAGAAAAGTAGCAAATTGCTCTAAGCAGCAGCTTGAGGCGACAGTGGCGCATCCTTCTGATTTCCATAGCTGGAAGCCCTGTTCTAGCAGTGTTAGATAGAAGAGTATTTCCATTTTCCTAAGACTTCACAGGGGAGAGGCCTGATGGTCACATTCTCTGCACTTTTAGCAAAACTACTGGTATGCCCCTACACCACCGATTTAATAACACGTTGACCACAACTTGTTGCATTAAGCTCTGCCATGCCTTACAATAGCAAATGTCCCATGAAACCGCAGCAACCTGAAGAGTTTATGCTGGCTCCAGAGAGCTGGCAAGCTCACATTAGAAGTGGCCAGCAAGTGTGAGAAGGTGCTTCTATATCTGGTTTAGGAATTAAAATTGTTTTATATCTCCACACTTAAAAGTTTTGGTACTATTTTCTGCTGCATTCAAACTGCGGCTCTCTCACTGTGTGACAAGTGTACATCCTTTTAGAGAGGACTTTCATTAACACACAAATAGGTCTGCTATTTTATTCTAGTTTATCCCCTTTTTCTGTTTTTTTGGGACATTTTTTGTTTGTTTTTGCTTTTGTTTTTGTTCCATTTTGTTTTGGTTTTTTTCTTCATGATTCTCCATTTTGGCTGTTTAGGAATCATCTTCCAAGAACTAATGATTTAGATTCTCTTAACAGATATTTTCTTCCTTTGAAAGGAATCAAGGCTCTGTTAGATAAAGCAGAAGATTCAAATTACTTTCTTGGTTATACCTCAGTCCTCTGATCTGTTTTCAGAATTGCCTGGTAAATGCCTTGTACATTGAACCTTAGAAGTTAACTTGCAGACTATTCTAAAATCAGTCAGACTTGAGCCAAAAACTTACCCAGGGACATTAAGACAATTCAATGCACTGGTAAGTATTTGGGACATCTGCTTTATTTGCTGCAGGTGCTTCAAACTGGAGGTCTGCCAGGGAGAGGGCTCTTATAAAACTCCTTCACCTTATGTAAGCAAGGACACACGCTCCTTCAAAATACATATACATAAGGGTTGGAAGAATCAGAGCATCAGGATGCTTCTAACACTGAGGAAAGCCCCAGTGACTCCAGCCTTCCTGAACATCAGCAATAACAGCAGCAGCTGTGGCTGTGGTCAATAAGACATTTGTCTAACAGAATGTTAAGCTGCTTTCCTTTACAATAATTTTACAGCTGACTGATTCAGATGTTTTTGTATAAATGCCTTGTTTGACAAGTTCATTCTTGTCTCTGCATTTAAGATAATTTCTCTGACCACCATATGGACAGGATTCATTTGTCAAATAGCCCGCCCCTGCTGTTTTTGAAGCAGCAAATTTTTTCTTTTTTTTTTTTATACAATAAAGAAATTCTATAACAACAACCTTGACAAGATAAAACAAAAGAGACTGAGAGGAGATATTTTCAAAGAGTTGAGACTGTATTAGTGTTACAACAGCCCTTAAAAGCATTCACAGCATTTAAAAGAGGTTTGGTATTTAGAGAGAAACATGGGAAGTCATGCTGGTTGTATTATTTTCCTTCATATTCAGTCGTGGTATGACCTTGGGCAAGTCTGACAGTATTTCTGTGTCTCAGACTCCTATAGGAAGGAAGGACAGAAATTCTTCTTCTGCCAGTAATTATAAAAAAGCCACATAAACTCAAAGGCACCTCAGAAGCGGACAAGTAGTAAAATCTCTTCAGATATAACATGATCAAATGTGCCAAATTAAATAGAGGCTTTGCCAACCTTTCCTCAATTATAATTTGGTAGATGCACATACCTGTAAGGAAAACACCTTTGCACTCACATGAGTCCTGCTGTTGCCTCATTTAAAACAACTGTTCAAAGGAGAAGTGAAAAACGGTATCTGTCAAATTTGAGTGTCAATGGTCTTTGCTACTGTTCCAAGGTTTTGTTTCTGCAATATTAAGAAAATATCATGTAAGATGTATTTTATCTCTATATTTCATACAGACAGCCTGTTGTCCTGCTCCCTCTCAGAGGATAATTGTCACCAAGTAAGAATTGTATATAAATATTAGAACATATTAAAGAACTAAAGTGGTTTTTAACTTTATTCGTGTGCCTTAAATGCAATTACATAACCAAGGTGGGGTTTCATGCTCAATTTCCATAACAATGAGTACTTCTGTTTCTGTATCAATAGGTATAGTACCAAAATCAACACTAAAATACACAACTTTTCAGTCAAAATTTCTTCCATTATCAGCATACAACAGCACAATGTTAAACCATCCATTTCTCACATACAGATCACAGCAAAGTACTGTCTCCTATCTCTGAACTTCCCTGTACAGGTTTTTTAACATGGTAGATAATTTTTTTTCTGAACCATACAGCTTAATTCCTTAGCTCCATAGCCTTTCCAAGGGGAATCATTTCTGATAAACCACTTACATAATTTTCCAGATGAAAACAATCCAATTATTTCTTTCTATTGCAACTAATGACACAGATAAGCAAAAAAAATGTTGACAGCAGCAATAATTCTACATCTCCCACACTCTGTATTCTAAAACTGTTCCCACCTTAAAGCTTTTTATGCAGTTTATTTTCCCTGAATCTATTCTTTCATCCTCTGTCCCCCTGAGGCACCTGCTAAGCACTCCTTGAAAGCTGCTACCCTGAGTCCTCCAACCCTCAGATCCTTGCAAGTAAAGTCAAAACCAGAAGGTATTCAGCTTTCATTTGACTCCCTCAAGCATGACCAAGTGCAATCACTGCAAGAAGGTGAGCATCCTTGACAGAAACAACAGCATTCTCTGTCCTTAAAATGTTACTGTCGTGCCACTGCCATTTACCCTGGACTCCAACGTGCCCTGATGGGGTGTCCAGTATCCTGGGAATACATCCCAGATAGATTCAGCAAGACTAGGAAAAGACTTCACCTGTTGAAAGTTTTCATTCTAACTGGTGAGCAGTGGCTCATCTTCAGTTGGACTTGGTGAACTTGATTGCAATTTAGAAGCTGGTGGAGCAGTCTCTCCTTAAAAATATTTTTTCAGTGCTTCTCATCCAAACACATATCATTCTCCACTAGAGTATATGTAAGCCCGCCCCCCAAATTTAGCATATTCACCCAAAAACTGTTATTTATTTTGCAATAGATAAGGTTTTTATCATCACGATTAAATGACTGTCTTCTCTATGAAGGCTGAGAATTTACTTAGATCTCAGAAATAAAAATAAGGATGAGACATCAATTCTTCTAACTTCCGGAAAATACTAGGTTTCCCCCCTTCAATGGGCACTCTTTTTAGGTATTTATTTGTTCAGCATTCAACTAAATATTTAGTTGTTCTTTTTAAACAAAATCCATTGCAGCTTGCTCACTGGAGAAAAGGATCCCAAATGACTTTTCCAGTGATACTCAATAAAATGTCAGTCTTTCTTGGGAAGGTTTTTTTAACTTATTGTAAGATTAAAAGTTTTTATTTGGGAGAAAAAAAATAGCTCCATCTATCTACTGAATTTTATCCAACAAAATTTTAAAAAATTATTTGCTTAGCACACAGGAAATTCTACAGATAATTTCAATAGATTGAAGTTCTGGCTGAGGCTCAATTCCTTTTTGGTACAGGTTGCCAGAATGATTTTATGCCAGTTTGACAAGAATAAAGTTTTCTAGGCAAGTAAATGTATAAAGCTTGTAGTTGAAATTCCTCAATATTCACATTATTGAAGATTTTTTTTTGATAAGTTGCAGATAACATTTCAAAGTAGTGACAGTCATGTGAGTATAGTAGAGAGGAGCAATCCACTGTAATGACTGCAATAGGTTTGTGTATTTCACTATAGATGTTTCCTCTAACATCACAGATATTGGTCCAAGGACATAGTTTGCACTGTATTTCCAAATTTCTTAACACAAGGCCTTCAATTTGATTAAACCTCCAGTTGCTAGTGTAAAGCAAAATAATAAATGGAAGAATGGAGATTAAGAAACTAGTAAAACTGGAAAATAAAAACAATTTTGGAAAGATGCATGAGGCCAATAATCAGCTAATGGATCTGATATGTCCAAGAAAACTTCAAGCAAAAATTGTCTGATCTTTTTTTCCCAAAGTGTAGCTCCAACACACTGAAATCAGCAAGAGAGTTTTCTACTTATAATTTTCAAAAGGTGACTCACACAGGGAAAAAAGCAATAATAAAAATAAGTTATAAAATCATAGAAGAATGGCCTTTGCAGATAAATGAACAAAAGAACTTAAATGTAGAGGTCAATTTGCTATGAACTAAAACTAGTAAGAGAGAAACATTAATGGGAATCAATGCGTGGTTGTGAAAATGTTACAAGAACCTAAATAATTGCAACATTTGATGCTGTTGTCTTAAAGGAAAGTAGAAAGGTCAGGTAATTAAATTGTCTTAATGTGACAATTGTCTTAAAGGAGTAAAAGCCGCAGCTTTTAAACATATTGAAGTAGTACACAGAAGAGTGTGAGAAAATAAATTATTCAATACCAAGACAATTAAACTAAGAATGGAGAACTCCACAAAAATTGACAATTCTTGAAGCACTTAATGTAAACCCCTAACAAAACAAATTGCCAGTAAAATGAAAATTGATAATTTGCTTGCTTCAAATGATTTGCAGTTAGTCACATATTGTGAAAAATTGTATCGTAATTCACAAATGTAGTGTCAGTTATCAAAGACAAGAGAAATATTGAACCATCTAGGGAGAAATGCTGTTTACTCCCTAGTGAGCAAAGTGAGCTGCTTCCTCTTGTAGTTTGCCACTCAGTTTGGGATAAAGCAGAAACATTTGGGAATAAAGGAGGCTGGGATTTTGTTTTCTCTCTGGCAGGCAGCAACAGTAGGCAGAAGAAATGTAATCAGCCTTCTTCTGATATTGTCACATGTACACCAATCTACTGATCCCCAGATGGAATAGCATAGTCTTGGGCATTAATTTTGTTGTCTTATGTGGGTAAAACCTCTCTTCAAAGGATTCCACCAAAAGACCATGCTACATTCAAAGCAGGCACAGAAACTCTTACTGAAACTGTAAAAAAATACACACATCTCAGTTTTGTACCAGTTTCCCTCTCTGCCAAAAGGTTGTCTTCGGGCCAGACCATGCTTCAGCTTCTGTTACCTGGCATCATTTAGCGAGAAGCATTGAGGAGAGAAGCACTGACGTCTAGAACTGCGTGGTTCTGAAGGCAGATGGATTAGATTCAGCCTAGAAACTTCTCAGTACTTCTGAGCTTCATTTAGAAGTGAGGTTGAATACCCAGTTAGTACAGAGAATAAATCAAACCCAATGCCATTCTCCAGTAAAAGAAAGAAAGAAATAATAGTTAAAACGTCGCGTTTGTTTCAAAAATCATGATTTTTTACTTTTAATGGGAAAAAAATCACTTTAGCTGGAGATATGGCACTTAGTATATATGTGCTGTGGAAAAACGCTGTATGAGTTACAGCTTGTAAAGCACCTGTTTATATATGGAAGACAAAGATGCCTACGCTATATTTAGAGAGCATGGCTGGCGAATTCCATGGTCTGCCCTGATGTCCTACACTCAGTGAGTCCCACTGGAGGAGCTGTTGGAACACTTCAGAGCTTCCACTTTTTTCCCACACCTTCACTCCAGGAGATCTAGACCCATGAACTGGAAAGTGTCCCATTTCAAAAATCTGGTGTTCCTTCCTTGTCATGAATTTCAACATTCAATTCCTCTGCTGTAAGACTATATAAACCAGTTACTCAAACTTCGAGTCTTGATTAAAACCAGGTACTCTTACTTTAGAAGAGGGGAAATTCAGCATCAAACAGCAGTAAAACTTGTGGAAATTTTCCCTTTCGGATCCCTTGAATTATCACAATGCATCTTATTGAACAGTATGTCAAAATGAAGATTTCTTGGTTGGAATGTTGGAAGTCAAAAAGCAAATCAATATCAGGAAATGTCATTTTTTGATTGAATAGCTATAGTTGCTTGCATAGTCCAGGAAAGAATTATATTGAAAATTAGGGTTTGCTTAAACCTTGGGTGTGAGGTGGGATGTTTTTTGTTGTTCAGATAACAGTTTTCTTACTCGTCATGAGGTTCTACACTTGAAGTAAACACAAAAAACTCCCCAAATACTAATTTAGAGAATTTCTTTCATTTTTACAATATTTTGCTTTAAACAAAATTATGAGAACCCCTAATCTGTGGAGAGAGGAAGAGTCTTTATGAATACTCCAGTCAAAGCATTCCAGCAGTCTCTGCTTTCAAGCAATGATATAATATATACTGGACTCCTCCCTTCACATGGAAAGTATTTTATGGCCTGTAATTTAAGGGATCTTGCCTCCATACAAATGCAATAGAAATGATTTTTATATGCTGTTGAAAACCTTCTGGACAGGAGAATAAGTGGTTTAAAGAGAAATTATTAAAAAAAGAAAAAGAAAACCCAGCAAAACAACAAACTTGGTTAATAAAAAAATAAATTAATCTCTCAGAAGGGTGCAAGACAAGAAATTCAGAATAGTATGATGCAAAACAAAACCAGACAAAGTGTCAGTGTCCTTGTCTTCACAACGAGGGAAATGGAGCACTTGGATTCTCAATGATTGAGGTTTAATTTTGGACAGGCAAATTAACTGACCTTGCCAAAAACCTCAGTTTTGTCTCATTTGTCTCTTCTCTTGCCCTTTTGACAGATGAGAGGTGGAATCTCTGCTAATATGACAGGCTGAGAGAGTTGGGGTTGTTCAGCCTGGAGAAGAAAATGCTCCGGGAACTTAGAGCTCCTCCCTGTAATTAAACAGGACCACAGGAGAGATGAGGACAAACTTTTTAGTAAAACCCATGTTGACTGGACAAGGGGCACTAGTTTATCTCTAAGCAGATAGGTTTAGATTGCACATAATGAAGATTCTTTTCATGGTAAGGTAGCCGACACTGGCACAGGCTGTCCAGAGATACTGTGGCTGCCTCATCCCTGGAACTTTTCAAAGGGGCTTTGAGCCACCTGATGTAATGAAAGTAGTGAAAAATAAGGTTGGGCCAGATGACCTTTTATTGTCTTTTCCAACCAGATAATTCTGTGATTCTGTGCTCCCTGTATGAGTTGGTATGAGATGATGTTGTCATTTATCATAGTAACTAAACACAGTGGCAAACAAACTCCTTGGAGGCAGACAACATAATTAGGTTGAAAAAACAATTACACTACTTCATGTGCAATAGGAATTAGGGATTCTCATCCATGATCACACAACTCTGATGCTGGGTATTGAGGAAGATGATGCCCAGGCTGGCAAATTTCCCCTGTGTAATGTCTCACACCACCTCTGGCAGAGTAGTGACCTACACACACCTATGTGCAGACTGTGGGTGTTTTACATGTGTAATATGTCCAAGCTCTCACCCTAAAATTATAAGAAGTTTTGCTCACAGGCTCTCTGTTACGCTATTTGCATATCCACATCAGCAACAGTATGACACCAGGCCAGATTCAACCCCTTTAATTACTAGCCAAAGCAAATAGAGCATGTGGTCTCCAGCTAACAAACAAACTCTGGTGCCTCTCTTGCATCTAATATTCCTTGCAACATCTTTTCTTCCCTGAAGAAATTATGAAGTTTAGCTGGAACTGACTGACAGTTTCTAAAGTTTCTGGACAGAAGAGGAAAAAAAGTCACAGATCACTCTCGTAAGACTTTTCCTCATGGAAAGAAGATAACCTCCCATTACACGACCTCTTTTACCCTGAAGTTCCACAAGCAGTCACGAATATCTGGAAGGAGATGAAACTCACCACATAGCCAAAAAAAAAAAAAAAAAGAAAAGCAAGTATTTAAAAATCATAAAATATCTTATTATGAAGAAATAACAGCTTGATTAATGATGTACCTAAGCATTCTCAAAACCACAAAGGAGCTGTGTAAGTCAAATAAATAAATACTGTAAACAGGTTTATACTTTATTATACATTTCTGAATTCAAGTGAGGAATTTTTTAGGTCTGTTTTCAGATGCTTTTAAGTGTTTAATAACAACCATCTTTGTTTCCTTGTGTTCACTGCTACATATTTTAGCTGTTTAGGGCTCTCAGAAGCAAGCCCTGCATACTGATTCTGTGATTATTCCCTAATAAATGATTGAGCAGCATAACACCATTGCTCATGCAGCAGCAACAAGATAAAAATACAAGTTGCCAAGTCTGTTAGAATTCAGTATGATTCTGAAAGCTGGCAAGCATTTCCTTCATCTGTTACTTCTAAGTATGCAGTAATCCTAATTTCAATAGGAAAGCTCTTATTATAGTCCAAAGCTTCAAGACTGGAGGTCATCAACAAGGAAGGACAAGCCATGAACAGTCCACAACCCAGGAAAGGGTGACAACTTGACCACCAGGGACACCTTCCCGGTCTGTCTGTGCAAGATGATCTGCAGAGCTGCTTAGGGGCAGGTTCCACCAACAGCCCAACTATCAACATACAAATGGCAAATGGCAAGTCATGCCTCAAGTCAAGTCAAGTCAAGAAGCCAGGGCTGGCAAAGGCCGGGGCTGAAGACAGGTACATCTATGGCAGAGCTCAGGTCCCAGGGTTGAGCTGAAATGGGATCCCTGAACACTGGGTGCCTGTTTGGGGGTCATGTTAATGTAGGTCCATGAACACACTCAGAACACTTGAAAACGCTTAGCTCAGATGCAAGAGGCTCAAATCGGTAATGGCAGGAGGCATTATATATATACCAGATGGGTAGCCTTAACTGGAAGTTTATCTTGATCTGATTTACAGTAAAGGTGCATTTTCCATCATTATTTATTAGCATTCCACCAACCCCTGAATACTGGCTGCTCAGATTCCACATATCCTCACACTTTCAGGCAGAAAAACACAAATTTCCTCTCAGCATCTGTAGATAACCATATATAATGCAACATTTTGACATAATGTATCCAATAAACAAGGACAATGTTATTTCATAGTATTTTCATTACCTAATTGCATAAAACCTCAGACACTTATTTTAATATGTAAAAACAAGGCAACTTGCAGAACGTTTAATAAACAGAAAATATATTTGGTTATTTATCACCCTACTGAAAACACTGGAATTGCATTTGCATAAGTTTTTTTTTTTTTTTAATTTATTATGGCTTTGACTTTTTTTAGATATTGAAGTATTTTTAAGAAGAGAAAAGCTATATACTCTTTTCATTTAAATTACTTCAATCTTCTGCTCTTTCATTACAGGTATCTTCCCTGGTTTGTTAGTATCCAGGAAAGCTGTGATTGGAGGGTGCTATCTTTATTCTCTGCCCTTAGAACACACAGTCAAGGCTCTCCCATTAGTATGTTATACTGTGGGTCTGTATTTCTGAAAATACTGTACAGTCATCCTTGACAGTTTATTAACAGCGGGTAAAAATATATGCAGGGTGAGAAGGAGCTTACTAAATTTTTTTACAATAAGATACGATTCTTCAAATTTCAGTTCCAATTCATTTTGATAATCACAGTTCAACATGTTTTGGCTTGTCTTCCAGAACAGCAGCAGACACCTGCAGGGTTGACACCTGTCTCTGAAGGTCGCAGGTGTGTGCCAGCCTGGTCTGGAAGTCACACATCATGAGGCAGTGCCTGGGTTCTGTGCCTCATGATGTCTTTAAAAGAAAAAGATACACAGGAATGCTAATGTGTATATGCAGCATCCAGCTCACATCTGGCTTATATCTGGCCACAAGCTATGCAGCTGTAGTATGTATTATGCAGTCATCAGACTCTTTTCTGGGATCCAGAGGTCTAACAGGCTGGTCAGTGGTGATCACCATAATTCCCTATACTCAGGAGGCTGAGATTTGGCTATCACTCTGCACTGTGTAGTAAGGTAAAGCCAACATGAGGCAAACAAGAAAAGAGTTCATAACCTCTAGCAGAAATATTAATTCTTTACAGAAAAGGAGGAAGTTGGGGGTTGGGGGGTGTGGGTCTGGGTATTTATTTATTTATTTATTTATTTATTTATTTATTTATTTTAAATACTTACTTTTTTTTACAACCCACACTGTGATAACAGCAGGGCTAATCACCGGATTAGGATGTTATTGCTTTGGAAAGCTCACCCTATATATTTGCAATTCTGAACAGCTTGTGGAGGTCTGCTTATGAAATTCACAGATATACTGTCAGCTTTGGTGAAGGCTAAAATAAAAATAAGTAACAAGTCTGCTTTTTCTGTTACTACTGTGAGATTCAGGCTTGTTCCCTGCCCTCTGAAAGTGGGCATTCTACATTATTCTTAAAACTAATGGCATTTATTAATAGTTATTTAAAAACTATTTCCAGATAGTCATTGGTTTTGTTTTGAAGCTATTATTTTTACCAGACTTTTCAGAAAAAGATAGCCTTAGAAACCAGTCATACACTATTATCTTCTTGGTATAGTGATTCCTCATGGGAAAATTCTCCAATTATAATGATGGAAATTAAGACATTAAGACACACATGAAACACTTTTTTATACTGCAGAAGGACTGTGATGGGGGTGAGAGTTCCCCCTTTGTACATTGAAAATTTGCCTAATGAGTTGGCTTGGTGGGAGCCCAAAATGAAGAAGAGAATAAACAGGGTATCCGGACAGAGAGCATGAAGGGAGATCAGGCAGATACAAGGAACCCGTAACAAAACAGAGGTCAATCCCTATTTTGGCTTTTAGAGAGCTTTGCAGACTAAAACACCTTATCATAACCATCCTGCAGCACCAATGTGTTCTTCTACCTCTTTTCAAATTTTCAGATAGGTTTGTGTTTTTAGATACATATGGCCAATGAAAGAATGCTCCTCTCCATCAAATTACGATGTTTGTTAACGAACTATTTATTATACATCAAAAAAGATAATGGATATTTCAATTTATTCAATGTTTCTCTAAAAGTTGAAGATAGAATATTCATTCTTCATGTCCATGAGGAATGAAGGGCAACTTGGAAGGGCTTTGAGCAACCTGGTATAATGGAAACTGTCCCTGCCCATGGCAGCGGGGTTGGAACTGGATGATCTTAAGATCCGTCCCACTCCAAACCACCACTTATCATTCTTTGACAAGGCTCCTCTAGAGGTTCATGTTCTAAAGAACAGGAAGAGAAGAAAAAAGACGAAGGAAATTAAAAAGTGGGTGGGAGGTGGTAAAAACATAAAATATAATTTCCATACCAATAAGCTTCACAGAGCTGAGGATAAAAAGGGGCTTTCAAGAAACATAAATGTGAATAGAGGCATTCGTCTCTGACCTTATGGAAGGTGTTTAATGCTTAAGGATCACTAGTAGATGCCTCAAGCCTTGCTGCACTTTAAGATGAAATGTTGGGGAAAAAAGAGGAATTTTAAAGAAGTGGGATAGCAAGCCGATCAATGTTCTAATGGGAATTAATGTCAGTCCAAAGGAAACTGGATTGAGAAGATAGAAGGTCAATTTGCAGGTGTCCTTACAGACCCAACACTATTCTGTTCATTGGTTGTCCAGACAAATAATGTTTTGATAGCAGAAGAAACATACTTGTGCCTCTTAGAAGGCAGTAAATACATTAAAGAAACTCTATTTCTAATTTGTAATTTTCTGTCCATTTTCATGAGATTGTCTGTATAATGGTAACTCACAAGAGAGCCAAGTTGCTAAAATATGAAAATCAGAGAATTAGCATTTATCCTGATTTCTTGGATGAGGCTGTCAAGAAAAGAACTTGTGATGATCACAGGACGTTAGCTTAGAAGCTGCTGAAGTTTGTTCATGTTCATTAGTTCTAAAGTGTTAAATCTAAAAAGAAAAAAGCTAAATGATACCCATTTTATAAGACTTTCTTTAATATTTAAGAAATTAGGATCATATGCTTACCTATAAAAGTTTTTATAACACTGGATTTTGCCCTGCTGCTTATATTGAATTTGATATTTAAGTATCTGTGGATTTAAGTATAGGAATTTTATTCACATTTCATCATGAGAAAAGAGTATCATCAAGGTGTTTAATGCTTCTAATGTTAACTACACCACATCTTGTCTTTTCTAATACATTTGGTATTAACACGTCCCAATTCACTTTTCACCTTTCAAATTGTTTGTTTTAGCATTGATTTTGCAAGCATTTTTCCAATAATTTCTGATCTGATGATATTAGGGTGTAATGAGAATATTCCTTATGAAACACCCCATCTAGCTCATATCAGATGATGTATTCATGCATTCATGATGTATTCTGTGTTCTTTTATGGAAAAATAAGTAACGGAGATTAACAAAAAAATTTAAATCAAGCTAAGAAGTCATGCTGGGATCTACTAAACTTTTCAACATTTGAGAATATACAGAAAGGTAAGATCCCTTTGAAAAAACTCTGCAAAGGATTTTCAAAACCAGGTATTTTAGTCTGTGTTAATCAGAGAGATATTTGAAGCCTTGTTTTTTGAGGCTTGAGAAGGCTTTGGAGATTTTGAGAACAATATATTTAGCATCCATTGAATTGCATGTGTGATTTGTCTTCTGGAAAAATTAGGGGAAATCTATTCTGTGGATTGCAAACAATGTTGTTTCAGACCTCAGCCAGCTTCTCTGGAGATGCAGAATGGAAATGAGACATACACAGAGTTAGTGAAAAGAAAACTAGGCAGAGTGAGAGAGGAGGAAGACAATGTAAAGTGGGTTTGCAAATGCAGAAAATTTGAAGGACTCCTTTACAAAATACCTAGAGGCAAAGGCTATCTCAAATATATGAGATGCCCCTCAGATCTAACCACCTAAAATTTATGTCTTGATGCTTGGTGTATGATAACCCTAGAACAGAAGATACTGGGAGCCATATTTTTTCAAAATAGGAATTGAACATATGTATTGAAATATGAGAAAAACCTTCAGGGATGTCTCTTTCTTGATTGCATCCTAACCAGTTTATCTATCCCATTGCATACACTGAAAAACATCACGTGTGCTAGCAATGCTGTAATGTGCTGTCAGATGCCTCTGTCCTGCCACTGTGAAGATGCTGAACTGGCTTAAAGCTCTTAGTAGAGGTATCTCCACATGTAATATCCCTACTATTAAATAAAACATTTTGTGGAAATCAGTCCTAATATTTCTGCATCTCCCTTCTATTTTAAATTGCTCATAGATTTGACCTCTGTTGGTTAAGCAGAATACTGAAAATCTATCAGTTTTATTAAGAGTTTTGTGTGGACAGACCCAAAGGACTCACCATTTTAATGCTTTACATGCATTCCATAAAATTTTTTCAGTCACCATGGCCTTTTCTCAACACAAAGCATTTTAGAATGAAATAATTAAACTGTAAATTCATGGCAATTGAAATACACGAGAGTGGTTCATTTATAACTTAGCTACAAGTAATGTGTGTATTATTCTTGTCTATTGGTTTTCCTTATTTACCTCTTAAAACAGAATATCATATCATTAAATCTGCTATATTTATATTTGTCATCTAAACAGCATGTTAACCTGTGTTTTTGTGAAGTAAATATGAAGTTTTTAATTTTCTGTTCTTCACTGTATTTACTGCTCTCACAGAACCATCCATCCTGTGTCCTTCTTTTTCACATAGAGTAGTAACTTATCCTGCAAATACTGCTTTTTCAAAAAAAAAATTATTAAAGGTTTCAGCAATCCATTGCTTTATAAGAAAAAAGTATAGAAAAGTTTGTCCTAGGTGTATGGAAATCAGGTTTCTTTTCCAATACAGACAATTTACATCTTTCAGAAGGTTGGATCTTTAGGGGTTTTTATAAATTCTGTTTTTCATGTTTTTTTCAGAGAGCTATTTAAAAATTTGAGTTACACATTGCTAAAATCTTTTCAGAACAGTTTTCAACTAAAAAGAAATCACAGCTTTATCTTAATCAAAAAATTTCATTTCAACATTTTTATTCAGCAAAATCTTCAGTGTTGAGTGCCATTATTTGAAGCATGTCCTGCCCAGTAAGATGGTCTATGGTCCATTTTATCTTCATAATTTCGGTATCTTTTTGTTCTGACTTTATTTGCAATGTTATATACAGTATTTCCCTGGCCTTACCAAAGTCCTGCATGTAGGAAAAAGGAAGATCAAAGCCAAGGAGAGATACTCACCCCCACTGCTAATAAAGCAAAGCATTTCAATTATGAGAAATGTTGAAACAGAGAGAGAGCAAAGTAAACTGAAACTGTCAGGGTCACCTCCCCCGCCAAAGCTCAAAGCTACAATAAAAAGGTCATCTGTGATGTGAACAAATTTTGTGGAGAAGCAATGCCTTTCAAACTTCTATGAAAGAAGCCCCGACTGGTGTTGTTGCTGTGACAGACCAGTAAAACGTTCTTGCTGATGAATGAATGAACAGTGACATTCAACATTAAAACGATGTCAGCATGGTCTTATATGACAAGGTCAGAGGATGAGTAGCTTATTGCAACCCTGTCAAATCAATTACTACAGGCCACTTCAGAGGTCAACTCATTGCCCTCACCATGATCCAGGTCTGTGCTACAGTGCTGCGCACAGGGGAACTGAGTGGTCTGTGACCTGTGTGAGTATAGCCTAAACAGCACTGCAAACAAAGACATCAGTGTGGCACCAGGCAATGCAACACCACTGCTGGAGGGCACCAAATTAATGGGGAGGCACCAGCAATGGATAAGCAAAAGGCCTCTGCATCTTCTCCAGGTCCCACATTGTGTGGGTGTATGATAAAGTCATCAGCCACAACCCTTAAATGTTATTTTGTCCTCACAAGCTAATGGGTTAGCACTTCAACTGCATCACATTTTTTGTCTGGTTTCAGCCATCTCCTTTGATATATTCTCCCCCAGATACCTTTAGATTATTAAAGGTAGAAAATAGATAGATGGGAGTTTTTCTGTGCTGTAGGTGTCATCTCATACCATTTACAACTCAGACAGACTGAACTTGCTCAGCATGTTTGCCTGCAGGTCAAGGTGGTATTTTCCTAGCCTGATCATTGATACTTTCAAAGCAAAACCATTTTGAGTTTTAGCTGATGCTAATTTCTAAACCTTTATACTACTGAAGCAGAGCAAATGCTTAAGCACAGCAAATACTCTGTAATATTGAAATAATCTAGAATTTCAGAAGCTGTTCCTTACTCACACCGTATGAAAAGTGTCAGTCACACATAGCTATTGTATTCTAATAGTCATGCATAGGTTTGAAGCACAAAAAGCTGAGAAATACACATGTACTTTGTGTGTCCACTGTGTCTTCCGGGATTTAGAAGTATCATGTTAAAAACCAGCTTCTCTCTCTGCCTCAAGGATGTGTACCTTGAATTATTAATAATACAAATGTTTCTCTGCACTGTTATTTTATTTCAGTACTTTTACATTGTTACCAGAGCTCTTTCAGGGCACTGCCAGTTTTCTAAAGCGAACCCATTCTGCATCATAAGCAAGCAGAACTGAATAAATGTAATCTTTGTGAATACAAATTGTGAGCAGAGTGTGTATTTACCAACAGGCAGCTGAAAAATCCCTTTAGATATTCCTTACTTAAACTGAGATGAACTTAAAGGGCAAATTCTAGCCTCAAATTCTCAATTTCAGCAGATTATATACCTACAAGAGGAAGAGCAAATGTTAAAAAAAAAAAGAAATGGCACAAAAGAAGAGGCTCTGATGACTTGATTTTTAGGGACACACTAGCCATCCACATTTCACAGCAGCATTAAACTGCAGTATCAGGTACCACATTCCCTTTGCACCAAGGTCAGCATAAAGTATAAAACACCAGCTGTGTTCTTGGTCAAGCAGCTCACTTGCTCATTGCTTTAGCTATGTTTTGTGTGATCTGCATTATTCACTAGATTCTTAAAATAAAAAATATGAAAAAATAAAACTTGGATTATGCTTTTGCTTTTTATATCTTTACAACCTCAAATGATCAATATTTCTTTAAAGCGTCTTGGTGGCTTGGATAAAGGGAAAACTAAACCCCTGAGAAAAGACCTGAATTCCCCTGAGCGAAGCTTTTCAGCTTCAGCTGGGTCACAATGATTTGGGTGTGCTCAAACTTTCCTGAGCTTCAGCACTGTTGGTGCAACGAGATCCTGAAAACATTATCTTCCTCCCAAAGCTGTAGCTCTGGGAACCAAGGGAAGGAGTGCAGTCATGGCAGAATTCACATAAGTGTGTGAAAAATTTAGATATTTTAATTATGCCATCTACAACTTCCATCCTCAGCTTCAAATCATCCACTGGATACATATTTCAGTCCTTTCAGGCACTCAGTTTGTGGAAATACAAATCCCACTGGGACAGAAAAATAATGCTGGAATAATGGGTACATTTATTTTTATTTTCTGTGTGTTAGAACAATTGTAACTCAGTGGCACTCCAGTGAAACACATATGCATCTAGAAACAGCACCAGTGGAAAACAAATTAAAAACTAAATAAGCCACAGACTGTACTTGGAATCAGATAGATTTGGAAAGCAGAAAGTAATGCTGATGAATTGCATGCAGCTTTTCCCTTGCAAAACCAAGCACAGGGTATGAATGCTGGCCAAACACACTCATTGTCTTTCAGTAGCTCCTCAAGACTTAAGATCATGTGTTGTTTTTAAAAATATCGTTTGTATCTGGTTAGCAACACACATTGATCAGTGCACAAAAAGGACAGGTGCAGTGATGCTCTCAGTGCCTAAAAATCAGTGGGATTTTTCTCCCTGCTCTTGCAATTCAAAATCTGATTTAATAAATACAAATCCTGAATTTGTATCCAGATGATTATTACTCTGTTGATCAGAATAGTTAAACCCCAAATTTCAGACAATACACAAAAGGGGAATGTTCATGTACCGAGGATTTAAAAATTTGATCCTTTGTAGAAACATCATGGTATAAACCTCCCATAGTCACTGAATTATGAAAAAAATCTGTTGTGATCAATCTCACATGTGTTCATAGGCTTTATAAAAAACTTCCTGGAAGTAGAGGACTAGGTTTTGCAACTAGTTAGCTAGTTGTTTGCAGATTTTGTTTGGGAGTTTTTTACTTGTTCTGTTTCATGTTTTTGATCATTTTAATCTCCTGAATATAAAAATGTACAGCCTCATTATAATCTAAATGAAAAAAAATACATGAAAGTTATTTGAAATGGCACTGCATTTGCACAGCATTTTCTATATACTCATAATAAATATCTGATTTTCCCACTTTTTTTCTGTGATAGATGATTCTTCGATAACAAGTCTGGAATGCTATTTAGTAGCAGAATGTCTTATTTGTGATTTGTGAAGATACACTGCCTGGAACCACAGAATCCTGCTTCTCAGGTACAATATCTTCTTCCCAGAAGTCAGAAAAAGGTGTATTTGTTGGGAATGAACAGGTATTTTTAATAAATCATTCATTAAAAAGAGCTAATTTGATTAATCTCAACAGAATTTGATAGATGGATCATTAACCAAACCAACAGCCAAAATACCCTTCCAACCTAATTTATGAAATTACCATGGCTTATTTTTTCATCCAGTAGCCTATTGAACAAGACACTTGTGTCTACAAGTGATACATATTCTAAACCTAAATGTCTTGAGCCTGCATTTGGCACTACTTTATGTGACATTCTGGATCGGCAGCTTGTACTTCTTTCCTTGAAAGTATCAAAATTCGATATGACTTGAGATAGATTTATTAATCTGATGAAAATATACAAATATGGAAGTGGTGATACCTAGATTCAGTAACTCCATTTTTTTCCTCTGGAGTATTATTTTTTCCTGAAAATCACATGGTACTCCCATTCAAGCTAAACCACTTTTTCACAGCAATAATTTTTTGTTCCATAAAACTGTTAATAATTAAAAATACAGGTAATTAATTTTCTAAGAAGAATGCCTTATGAAAAGAAAGGAAACAAACACCACGTTGCTTATTTCTGACTTTTGAATCTAAAGTTCTTAGTACTGTCAGGTATGAGATTTCAAATAATAATTTTTTGGTTTAGTACTGGGTTTCTTTGGGAGTTTTATATGTTTGAAAAGCAAAAAGGATACTTTGAACATCAGGAAACTCATAGAAAAATTTATAGTATATTTTGCTGCAATATAGGACATACAGGTATCTGGTACAGCTAATATTGATTTCCAGGCAGTATTGTCTTCAAGAAGAGTTGACAGTAATTTCAGTTCCCTTATCTGGTGCTGGGTAGCTCTTGGAACCAAAAGACCAACTTCAGACAAATTTTTCTAATTAAATTGGGGTGGTGAACAAAGTCTGCTATTGCCTATATTGCTGTTAAATCAAGTCTTGGATATTTGCTTGGAAGGCTATGTCTGTTTTTAATATAATCGAAGAGAAAAACTGTGGAAATAAAAGAGTTTTAATTACATTCATTACAAGTTTTTATCACATCATTATAGTAATTTTGATTCTGATTTGATGTGAAATGAAATAAAAACTCTTGCTCCACTAAAGGAGAAATTTCACTTTTATGAAAGGTTGAGTTATTGACACCGGCTTAAAAAGAAAAAAAAAAAAGAAAATAGCATCTCTTCCCAGCTTTCTGCAACTTTAGACTCTCCAGACTTGTACTAAATTAAACTGATTAAGAAATTAAATCCAGTCTCTGTTTGTAAAAGGGGGTTCATTGCAGCAACCTGATGCAAGAGATGCTCACCAAGACCAGGGAGGGAAATCATCTTATATGCACAAATATATAGGTACTCTTCACTCATCAAAACATTTAATCCAAAACTTAAATCCAATCTAAGAAGTTGAACTTCTGAGTTCAAAAAGCTAATTAGTCTTCGTATTCATAACTGTTCAGAGCCTCCAAGGGAACAATGTATTTTTAAGTGTGCTGGGGGACAGCAGGTGGTAGTTTTCACCGCTGTTATCAGCTGGGAACTGGAATGTTGACAGATAATTTCTGTAGGACTTTTTTCCCCTTTTCTTAATTGCTTAAGCTTTTTGAAATTACATTTTTTTTCTTTAAGAAATCAAAGAATGTTTTTTAGAGAAAACAGGCCTGCATTTGTATAGGCTCAAGGAAAATCACAACACAAAACACAGCACAAAATAGCTCTAAATGCATTGCATAGAAACGTCCTCAGAAATCTTTCAGAATGAAAAAAAAAGCCAAAGAGTGGGAACAAAGAGAAAAAGGAGATAGGAAAAGTTTAGAAGTGGCAGAATGTCCTTCTGGGGAAAATGAAATATATCCCCATCTATCAACCCTCTGATCAGCCTTATTTTTGTTCCCCATTTCCCCAGAGGGAAGCAGGAGATTTGCTCTGCTAAAGCCAGCATGTTTCACTGATAAGTAATGCTTACCTTGCCAGGGTCTTGCTGCTTACTGCTCTTGCTTCTTTAATGGTGCAGCTATTTATTTTGCTTTCACTGCAGGAAAACAAATATCTTGGCTAAATTTCTTTGATGTCCCAGTTTACTCACGTTGTATTTAGTAAGCAAAAGATAAATTACCAATGAAATTAATTCTCTCCTTACGAGGTCAGAGCAGAAGTAAGTAATCTCTTTGTAAGTCAGGTATTTCTTGCAGGGTTACAAAAAATCTTGCCTGTCCTCTCATTACCAGAAGAGCTGAATTCAATGCTACACACTGGCACAACTTTTTAATTTCCTTCTATCAGAGCCAGTGAGTGTGAGCCTATGAGAGACAGCAGAGAGGGCAACTTCCCATACTTTAAGCTGCTTCTTTCACTTAATAAACCAAGTATATAATCTGAATGCACCTTCCAAAGCTCTAAAAAGTCAGACTATTCCGAGGCAGAGACATTTTTTTTCTTTTATTGTTTTTAATTTTGTGTGCTTGTGTGTGTCTAATACGAATACATATATTTCATAATTTAAAAAGAAATATTTAACAATCAACTTCTTGTTCTTTATAAAATCTAGGTCCCAGCACTGGCAGCATGCAGCACTTGCCACCATACATATTTGTGGTTTACTTCCAGTCAAAGACACAGGTTACACATTAAAATTTATTGTAACATCATTACATTTTATCATGGGCAAAGGCTACAAATTATGTTGAAATATGAAATAAGTTTTTTATTTGTCTTTTAACGAGCAGGATCATGGATATTAATTAAAGTGCCACAAACTTGTCTCAAGTGAGGGAATAATGATAATAATAAAGTACAAATTTTCAAAAAAGGATGTATGGAAGGACTAATTTAAAAAAAAAAACAAACGAAGCTAATAATTGTTCTTTGTTTTTTACTTCCTTGAGCTGTAACTACTTTTTTAAGTAGAGATGAAGAAGAGATGTGAAAGTTAATGACTTTTTAAATAGACATGATCAAATTCAGCCTTGTGCCTGGGTTCTAGTTCTTTCATGTCTTTAGCGTCTGGCCAAAAGACTCCTTTTATGCAAAGGAGACAAAACACATCCTTCTGAAAAACAGAGTTTAGGAAGTAAACCCCCACAAGACATTTTTTTTTTTTTTTATTTAAGGGTCTTATCCTGGCCCTTAGCTATTACACTATTTTTATTGAATTATAAATGGGCATGGTTAAGACCTGTATACATTTGTTGAAAAAAAAAGAATATTAATAAAGACAAACAAAAAGTATTTTATCTGTCAAAGTAGAGATTGGAATTCAGTGGAAAAATAGAAAACAACTAGACAGTGAACATAAGGTCATTCCAAAAATAAATAATTTGAAAGGAGCTCTTTATTTTTATTAAAAGTATTCTTTGTTATGAAGATTGAAATAAATCTCAAGGTTCTTTTTTTTTTGCCTATTTTTGAGGAATAAGACAAAGCCTTAAATATGTTGGATTTTGATGTTTTATTCCAATCAGAACTCAAGTAACAAAGTGTGTATTTTATTTTACCGGATGTTATTCAAACTAGTTGAATTTCTTGAAATGATAGAGTTGAGCAAACTTCTTGTAGAAATAGTTTGTGTCCCAGCACTTTTCTCCGAAGTGAAATGATGAATGTATGTATGTAAAACTGTACAAAAACTGCAAATATTGAAGAGTTCTTTCAGTTTTTTGACACCTGCACACACATCTCTTTACATATATAGGTTCAGTACGCCTTTTGTAATTGTCCTTGCGCAAGCTAATCTATCTGTCCCTATAAAAACAGGAAGACAGATAATCCCAGCCCTCTAGAGATTTCTGTATAAATTAAAGTTTATAACTCAGATGGCAGGAGGTAATGTGGAAAAATAAAGGCAAACAGTATTGGTAAATAAGTGGGTTTTGGATGACTTCTACTGTTAGAAATGACATTTTTAATTATAGTCTCATAAAAGACCCAAGGTTGGGAGTGACTTAGAAAGATTCTTTGGTCCAAATTTTGTGGGAAAGGCAGCCTAGATGAGGTTACCTAGCACCTATTTGTTTCATCCAAACCTCTTTCCTTCTTTCTCCTTCTTTCTTTCTTCCTTTGTTTCTTTATTTCTTTCTTGGAGGGCTAAAATTACTCAACGAAAATTCTGAGCTAGATCAACAGATGCTCTGGAATAATTCAGTACTCTGGATATTTCTTCATACAGCTTGCACATTAAGAATGAAACTAGAAAATTTGAAAATGAAAGGCTGCAGGGAATCTAAAAAGTCTACATTATTTGGACCACCACCAGGATATTGCCTCACAAACATTGGTTTTATTATTTGCAAAGAGGACAGATGTTCAATTTCAACAATAACAAAAATTCCCAGAACTCATATTCGGGTGTTTTGGGCTGGTAAGTTCTTTTATTAAATTTTAAATAACAATTTTCCTTCTATGTTATTGTATTAATTATTCCTTGAACTGTTGTACTTCTTAGAGCTCTAGAGAACTGTCATGCGTTTCATTAAAGCTGCAGTGTAATTTGTCTTAAAATATTTAAGATTAATAAAAGCATCCTTGGCAATGAAAATGATTGAAAATGAAAAAATTATTTGAATTGTTTTGGACGTGAACAGTGCACTACATGGACTGAAGACTGGAAAAGTGAAAAAACCCAAAGAATGCTTAAATGGCAGTATTATTTCTTAGAAGTTTGTGTATCAGTGCATTATATCAGATTGTATTAAACTGCCTTTTCTTGTTTGATCTAAATAAAAAATCATTTGGCACCAGGAACTGTCTTAAATGACCTACATGGGTTTTGTGTTCAGACTTTGTGTAACTTCATGCCGCAGTAATGAACAGGGGCATAAGTATCACTGGGATTTAACTGACAGCATTAAATTGCTTCATGTTTATCAGTGAGGGCATGTGAATAATATGAAAAGCTCCAGATAAGTGCAGGTAAACCAGATATGTCCTGATTCTACCTAAGTAGTTGGGTCCTGGGGAAACATTCCTATGACTTAACGCTTCTAGAAAGATACCTTGCTAAACATTTTGCATCTGCTTTTAATATTTCAGCCATGAGAAGAAATTGCAAACCTGTATTTGCAGAAGATAATTGTTTGGTTGTACCTGGTGAAGATATGGAGGTACTTGTGTCCCTGGATAGATTTAGGCAAAATACCCCACGACTTTTTAAAGATATGCTGAAAACACAGTGCAAGCAAATGATGCTCATGTTCCCATAATATCTTCAACAGGACTTCTAAATACTGATTAGTACAAAATTCTTCTTGGAATGTAATACATTCATGGGACAGTAAGCTTACCTGATTTTACCTAAGAGTTAATCAGCTAATCAAAGTCGTTCAGGTAAAAGCCTTTTATCTTTAATGGTGTCGGCATCATAGGCCCCTTCCGAGAGTGATTTGTCCCCTCATGGAACGTATGCTCCACACAGCAGGCGTGGTGCACACACGGCAGGGGTTAATTTCTCTCTGTTGACTCGAGTGTGAATTTCTAGTACATGGGAGCATGCTGTGCTTAATAATAGGTATACTTGTTATTATACTAAAGCAACTAATGTACATTTAGTGATTTAATAAGTATACCTAGAGGTACGTTCTATTTAAATAGCACATTTCTCAAAGGAGAAAAGAAGGGTGGCTAATTTAAATAAGCAGTTACTCTAGATGTTTCTTTCAAGTTGCTTCTATGCCTTCAAAATAAATTTTTTAAAAAATTGTAAAAACATCCACCAAACACATCTATCTGACAATATTCTAGCTTAATAATTTTAATTATTTTAAGGAAATAGATTTTGTTTTTCTCCCTAGAAGACAAAAGTCTGACCAGTGTTGCAGGATACATTCTTCTGTATTCTGTCCAGGCTTGAGAAAATACTTCTTTAGTTTAAAATATTTGGTCCTTTTATTTTGTTTTTTTTTCCTTAGGAATGAAAAAGGGACTTATGAATTAATAGAGAAAGAGGGGAAAAAAGATTATTTTTTTAGTGTGTTGAGTCACTTCAGAGAAAGGGAATAAGACCAGATCTTCATTTTAAAATGCTTAAGGATTTAATGCACTGATCATTTAATGAAAAACACATAAACTTTTCTTGAGTGGCATAATCCACTTGCTTATTTCGGAACTTGAAAATTTATAGTAACCGTTGGCTACACTCACAATGCAAAATATTTATAGCTACTTGTACTCCATCTGAGTTCTTTGACAGCCACACATAAATAAGCATCAGTTAAATTCCGAGCTAGGGTTTAACAGTACTGCCATTGGAGGCGGGCGAAAAACCTCAGTGACAGAGTCAACAAACCCAGAGAAGTTCCCTCCCCAAGCAGATGTATCTTGAGGATATATCAGACAATAAATTGCTCATTTGATTCCAGACAGGTTTCAGATTTGTTTGATTTACAACATTTTCAGGTGAAGCTTTTCTGAGCTGTTTATTCTTCTCAAGGTAAATCACCCTTGGCTCAGCACAGATTGCCCCTGCTAAGAGGACATGAGGATTTTTTTCCCTATGTGAGACAAAGAGCAGCAATGTCTACAGCTCTTCCTCTCCATCCTGGGAAACAAAGCAATCATTTTTGCTATTACACTTGGTATCAGCACAGCACAAGGCTTCCAGCTTCCCCTTTTCACCTCTCCCAGCTTTCCAGTTTCTTGTCTGAATGCTTTTCATCATTTTCAAATTTTCCTGTTAGCGGATTCAATACTCGAATAACCATTACTTTGCAATGCAACACAGAGTGACCCTGATTTTCCATTCACTGGATTTTCTTCATTTTCTGAGAGGAAAAATAGTACTTCATTAAATATCTATTCATCTGTGTGCTTGGTGAAATGCAACATTATCTCATGAAGAATCTGGACTAATTATTTGTTTATTTGTTCAGCTATTTGTTAGAAAAAGAGGAGATGGTTGGGTGATTAGAAGGGTATTAATGCAGGATTTTTGAAAGGGAGGTTCAATATATTGTTATTACTATCCATTAAATGGACATCTTATATCACCAGTGCAATATTTATTTTTATGATGAGATAGAATTTTGAGTAGCAATTTAGGGTTCCATAAAAATCAGAGTTAAATATTGTTTTAAAGCTTTTAGGTGAAAACCTAAAATCTCAAAAAAAGATGTCATGCTTTTTGGTATTATTTTTAATCCATAAACCCCACTCCTTGACATTAAGGGCTTTTATGTCATAAAACTGATGATATAAAATATTGTACTGTTTTGCACTAATTTTTCATTTTCTTGTTGTTCTTCTTCATGAAGAATAAAGCCAAGTTTTCTAACAGCAGGAAATATGTTTGTTTTGCTATGGTGTCAGGGATGCTTTTCATGCCTGAGGCTGCCTCACCACCAGATGATAGCAGAAATAAGGAGTGATGGTGGCAGAAGAAAGAACCCACCTTTTTCAGGACGCATTTAGAATCACTGTCATCAAAGAGAAGAGGAGACCACAGATATTTTGAAGGACACACTTCTATTCAGTAATTCTTTGTAGAAGATGTTACTCCACCACTGATATTGAAATACAAACTCAAATGCTTTATGCAAAAGTTTGATTCGGCATTATGGCATTGTGGTTAATGTCCTGAGGTGTGGGATGTGAATTGTAGCAGCCACTGGAGATGTCAGGATGTGTGAGCAGGAATAAGGAGGAATCAGGCTATGACTGAAACGAGCAAAAAATCATCTGAATTTGCTCTAAGGACACTCTGGATTTGTAGAAAAACTACAATAAATGAGTTGATTATATAGATAAATAGATAAAGCAAGGAAAAAAAGAGACAATATGTTTTTAACCTATATTCAAGTCTTTGGAAACATCCCACTGGAATTTCAACTTGGTTTGGTGTAGTATTAAGGTTTATTACACTTACATAAGATTTAAAATATCTAGCCCTTACGAAGAATCCAGTGCCAATAAAGAAGTAAAGTTATGTTCTTAAAGGTAATTAAAGCATCATTAAAGCATCAGTAAAGCATCAGTAAAGAATACTGCAATTTTGCAAAAAATATTTATGAAGAGGAAAACAAATACTAAGATTTCAGATGTAAAGAGATTTTTAATATTGTTGTTGGAAGTTTCTTTACAGATGGCATGTTAAATTCACTTTCAGAATAAAATACTAATTCCTAATTTCAAAATCTTGGTTTTTACCTGCATACTAGGTTTATATTGTGCTATTTCATAAAATATTAAGAGAGTTTAAATTAAATGTCTCATATCAATTGGAATCATACTTCTAGATGCTGCAAAAACATAAAATGTTTTCATGACATGGACTCCATTGTTTCAGACTGAAAGCACACCTGGATGGCAAGCCATACACTGCAGGATTACAAGTCTGTGTTCCAGTTTGGAAGGACCAACAACAACCCTAATAAAAAAGACCACAAGTCAGGAGGGAGATTTGCGCCTTGCCTTTCCAGACTTTTTCAGATTTTTGTTGCCTTCCTTCCCTCTTCCCACACCAAAGGCACCTGGGGATAACAGTCCAGATTTATTTTTAAGTCAGTATAAACAAATAATAACAACAACCCTATAAAGGGTAGAAAGTGTATTTCCAATACATTAAGTTGTCTGCACTATAGTATTAATACTCATACACCAATAAAAAATAAATAAATAAAATGAAATGTTGTTTGTGGGAGAAGAGAAGGGAAAAAGGGGCCAGGAAAACTGAAAAATGCTAATGTATCTTTAAAATCTGTTGTTAACTGCATGAAATGGCAATTATAGTTTTGCATTCTAATATGCTGGCTTTTATTTATTGTTTAAAAATATAGTTGATTTATTCACATAGTTAAAAATAAACTTCTCCTAGTACTGTTAGAGAAATTAATGGTAAATGACACAAATTACTGCTAAAATAAAATGTACTTTGAACAACATCATAATGACATTTCTGAGTATACTGAACATCAGGAAATGTTGCACATAGCAAGAGAATCTTAAAGCCTCTCTGGGTTTCCTTGTGTGCGTGTCTTTATGTGAATGTGTGTGTGTGTATGTGTTCACAAACAGAATTTTCCTATCATTTTCAAATTTTTAATTAGAAAAATATGGCTCTCTGTGTCTGGCTCTTTCAAAATGGTGTTCCAACAGGAATTAAATAAAAGAGAAATTTTTAAAAAAGGAATAATTTCAAGAAATAGGCTGACTCCTGCTACATAAGGCAAGAATTTTTGAAGTCTTTCTGGAATTGGGATCACCATTGGTGTCAGACATGAGAGGAAACAGGTGTATCTCTAAAACTAATTTCTTTTTATATTCCTCCTAATTTTATTTTTTTTTCATTTTTCCCTTTTGCCCTTTCCATTTTTTTTCTTTTTCTCTTCATTTTCCTTTTTTCCTTTCTTTTATCTTTTTGTCTCTTTTATCTTTCTCTTCTTTTTGTCTTTTTTCTTTTTCTCTTTCTTTATTCTTTTTCTACAGCTGCATATACATTTATATCCAAAAGCATGCTCCTTACACCTGAATGTGGTTACAGTCTTTTATCAGATATTACTCTCTATACATAGGTGAATAGAAGAAGAAAAATTTCTTTATGAGGATTTTGTAATAGTCAGTAATTGAATAATTTATTTCCTAGTTTCAGGTTTGCAACTTTATTTATCTCAAACCACAGCTAAGGAGAAGAGATTAGCCTAAAATTGTAGTCACTGACTTTTTTTGTTAGTCACTGAAATTTTTTTGACTACAGATATAACGAATGGGAAGACACTCATTTTTCCATAAAAGACCTTCAATAAAATCCTCTTGTTTTGAGCTTCTCCCATGTATAAAATCTCTACTGAACAGAGTTGTGTAGCTCAATTTGCCTCTGGGTTTTCCTTATGTCCATTTTACTTCTGGAATCATGAGTTGGTGAGTGCAAAGAAGTGGTTCACCTTCATCTGAGTTAATTGAGTAAGATCTAGTAAATTGAATTTGCTTAAAAAACAATGTTATAATAGTCATCTGGGTGAGTTAATGAATGCTTAGTATATACAGTAAAGATATGAAAGAGGAAGCAAAGGAAGATTGACACAGAAACTCAATATCTCCGATGCATGTCTCAAAATGTTCTAAGAAGATTGCTTTTTTTGTACTTTCATCGATCCTTTCAGGAGAGATTACACAATTAGCAGACATACAAAGGGAGCCACTTTTTCTGATGGCATCCAGAAATGAATTTTCATAAGCAGATGTGTTTCAAGCCATATGTTTCCTCTGCAAATGCTGTAAAACTTTAGTCAGATACATTTGGATTTACTAAAGGTCTGTTAAGCCAGGATGACCTTACACCTTTTTAGTATAGAGTGCTTTACTACTTTTTTAAGGTTAAAAAACATAAGTAATATTTCATCTGTCTAGCATTTATGACAACAGCTGAAATAAAAATGCAAAAGATGGAATTAGAAGAAATATTATAAGGTGGAGTACAAATGAAAGAAAAGAGAAAATATAACCTACTGGGCTGGAAAGAACCTACTGGAGTAACTCAAGGACCAGTTTGGAAATTACCTCATTTAATATTTGTAATCATGGCATGACCTAAAGTAGTTTAATAGTCATATTCACAAGCAATGCAAAGTGGGAAGGCATCACCAATACAGAGAAAGGGGAGCATTGTGTAAGATAAATTGTAAAGCCTGGAATAAGAGAAACGGGGTAAAAATTTGCAGTATAAATAACAAGGTCATTTGAATAGAAGATGATGTAGAGAACACAGTGCTGAGGAAAAACCTGAGATCCTGAATATAACGTAGTATTGTGATTACTCACATTTAGGAACAGTTAAAACAATCTAGAATAAATACAGGAAAAGGCTACAGGACAGACAGCAGAAAGATGAAAATGTAGAAAACTGAAAAAACAGTAATAAAATAGACAGTTCCGAGAGTAAATGATGCTTCGCCACGTAAACAAATGTGTCAGGGGAATAAATATTAGAGTAGTAAAAAAAAAACTCCCTTAAAGGCCAAGAACAAGATTTGGCACAGAAGAAGATGGATCTAAACAGTCTAAATAAATTTAGGATGGAAATTAGAAGGACTCAGCCCATCAAGGCAAAAATTTTTGTGGGATCTTTTCAATAGTTCATGAGGAAAGAAGCAAATATCATCAACTTTGCAAAAAATTTCATAATGCAGATGATTTATGACTGCCTGATGTGATCACCTGACTCAACAAAGGAATGGATGCGTATTGCCCGAGTTGGTGATTGATGGAGTTCTTGTGTTTGTAGTAGCATCAAATTTATTTTGACTCCATAGCTATTCTTCAGGAACTGCACTTACCTACAAAAAAGGGATAAGATAATGATTTGATAATAGTTTCTTACAGAAATTATTCTATATGCTTTTAAAGCAATCTGTGTTAAAACTGTCACATAATATCACATTTTTTTTAAACCAGAAAATTATTAGACTACTGAAAAACGACATATGCAAGAGTGCAGCTTCAAAAAATGTATGGAAACAAATTTGTGTTACTACTAGGAGTCCAAGGGATTGACACTGAGCTAACTGAAGTTTCTTCACAGCTCTCTCCAAAATTACTCAATTAAAAAAAAATTCTTAAAAGCTAAACCACCCACAAAATCTGTAGAATGCAGAAATTTTTGTTTTTCCTGGGACCAGTGGAAACTTCTCGTTTGCTATGTTTGTCTTTTTCTGCTTATTGAGTTTATAAGACTGACCTCAAAAGAAAATGCTAAGATATATGAAGCAATGGAAACAGGTCTGATTTTTTAATAAGGCTAGTAAGGAATAAAGCTCCACTACAAGAAAGATGCAGCCTGACAAAAGTCTCAAAGCAAAGAAGAGACCACAATGTGCATTGAATAAGGGTTTTAGAATAAATTGCTGAAATCAACAAAATTAAATACCTAAATCCCACTGCCATTACATGTCTCAACTTGGTTTTTATTGTCAGAGATCCCAGCTAAAAAAATTACTTTTTTGTCAATGAAGAGGACCGTCAGCTGTGTAAGGGATGGCACAAGAGATATTGTTAAGGTAGGGTCTCCATTGAGTAGTAGAGCCAACACAGCCCCCAGAAATCAAGGAGTCATAATTTACCAGTAATTATGCAGGAAGAAATACTCAGTCCCAAGTCCAAATAATTTATCATTAGTCTTAAAAGAGATATGCTTGGCTGCGCTAAACTTTCATGGCACCTAAATGCTGTGGTCAGCTAGTTCGGATGTTGAGAGTGAGGTGAGTTTGGCTTTCCTCTCAGTTCTGGTGATGTTTTTTATCCCTGAATTTTTTTCCTCCTTCATGAGGACACTAACACTTAAATCAGTGTGTAATAAGATAGCTTGAATGAACTTGGACTAAAATCAACCAGCTCTGAGTGTGTTTGTGTGTGTGTGTTTAACTGGGATAAGTTTCCAAAAGAACATTATAAAACCTAATTTTTTAAATGTTTGCCAACTTCTGGCAATGAAATTGCTTCTGGAGCTACTGAGCTAGATTATATTTGTAGTTCTAGTGTCCAATTTCTTTCAGAAGCAGTTAATTTATGAAAAATAATTTCAAATTAATGTAGGTTACTTTACACTCTGTCTAACCAAATCATTTTATTTAGCACAAAATCTTTCTTGAAAAATGGCTGAAAACCAGAATATTTGGGAATGAACAGCCAACTGTTTGAACACAGAGCTTCCAGTTCTGAGTCTCAAAACCTTGCAGCATTTGAGGTTAAGATACGGTGTCAATATGAACAAAAGTGAATAAATAAATGAAGACAAATTATATTTTAATATTATGGTATGATGATATCTACTGAGAGTGACCAGCCCGGACCTTGTTAAAGTTATACTGAGCTCGATCAATGAAATCAATTGTTTTATCAACAAACTCTGAAATTGTTTGGCGGGCAAGCCCAACTGGACTGACTGTACATCAGCTATTTTTCAAAATGACAGAAATAGTAATGGATCATCTGGAGTGTTTATTATTTAGTGCTAATGAATGATTGTTTGGAGAGGGAAGAAAAATCAATTATGACAGCTGTGAGAGCTGCTGTCCCCGTTCCATTATTCCAAAACTAAATAGCAAAGCTGCCTGCTAAGGTAGGAAATCAGCTAGCATTCCCTGTGAGACACAGAAGTTATAGGCAGAGAAGCAGCTCCAACTTGTGTTTACTGCATAAAAAGGATGGCGGGGACCTAAGGTAGAAGCCAAAGTCCTTGAACTACTGAAAAAACTCAGTACTTTTTCCTGCTTGTATTGCAAGTGCTTAAGATGCTTTCTCTCTCCAGCGTTAGATTTTTCCTTGAGCATCACACTGGGGGTTTCTTTCGGGAAACCTTCATACCTGATCCAAGATGAGCAGTGGCTGAAAGGAGATGATGGGTGAAAGACCATCATATTTGGCATGCTCAGAATTTAAGGGACAACACGGGTTTAAAAAACAGTAAGAAGAACCATAACATAAAATTTTAAAAAAATCGTTCCATTAAAAACCTAGCAGAAAGGCACACATTGGGCAGTTTAGACACAGTCCAGATAGGACGGTTCTCACTCAAAAGCTAGGTAATGTGTCGCTTCAGAGGAACTCTATTCAACTAAAAAAGCTAAAAGACAAATGAGAAACATAATTTCGGAAAAGATATTATGCAGCATGTTGGATCCCTTCTAAAAGGACAAAAATTAATGCAAACTATTTAAGATTCCTGGGGATTTTTATGTTTATCAATATGCATGTAGATAGCTAGATAGATATAGAACTTGACACAGATACCAGAGTCATCTGACACCTCAGTTGAATGTTGCCATCTCAGTATTAAACTGATTGCCAAGGATGAGCTCAATTTTTCTCTACTTCTCAGGAAAGGACAGAGGGAGCCCACATTCTCTTTTTGAGATGAGAAGGAAATGTGACAAGGAAGCCATGGACTTGGATTGTGTCAAAGCTCACAGAGGAGTGCTGAGAGCCAGCTCCCTCCTCACTGCCTTCTCAATCCCAGCTCTTATGGAGCAGACCCAGGGCACTGCCTATTGTCCTGTTCAACGGCAGCACGCTGTTGCCTGCGTTTCACTCTGCTTTTTCTCTCCCGCTAGTGCAGAGGAAGAGGATGAAGAGAAGGCACAGAAGGGATGGATGGAGTGTGCAAGCCACTTTTGCACAGCTTTCTTCTGTGTATAATGATAGACATACATGAACTGGTTTGCAGAACAGAACAGGTGGGACCAGAACGCTGGCAGACTGGTTCAACAGCAATCTTCCTCTAAATTTCAGTAGACATTGATCAGAATATATTGGGCAGACGCAAAAAAGAAAATTGCCACACACATCTCATCTTCATGACACCTAACCTGACAGGTGTCCACTGATAAATAGCGAAGAAATAAGACAGGGAAGACACAATATGTTAGAAAAAAAAAAGTTTATAAAATTTCGTGAAATGAAGCAAGTTTAATTTGTGAATTCATTACTCTAGTGACGAGCTGCTAAAACATCAGTTGTAATAATGTGTCATAAAACTAGACACATATTGAAGGAGACTAAACTTTCCATTATCTAAAAATCCCTTGGTAGTGGAACGTGATTACTACAGACAGTTGCTAATATGTCTTACTATGAATTTATCTGGGAACTAATACCTTTGATTACCAACTGAAATTAGTGTTTTAGTTTAGTGTAATTCTATATGACAGCACAGTCAAAGGGAGATTTGCTACTGAAGTCAAGGGCAGCAGGAGAAGGATATTGATTTAGCCATGGGATATTTTGAGGGAGCTATTACAAACTTTAACAAGCGCAGCATATTAGTTAATGCTGGGAAAAGAATTCTGGAAGGCTACAAAAACTGATAGCGCAGTTATGAGAGAAATCTCTTCAGAAGATGAAAGGAACATGCAACATCTGCCAAATCTAGAACTACCCATATATTTCTGGAAAACTAACTTTGTTGGCAAATGACAGATTATTTTAGGGGGCAGACAGGTATAATGTAGACTCATTATTCTTAGGCACAGCAGAAGGTGATAACTACCTCTGCATAAGCAGCTAAAGTTGTTACAAAACATGAATGTTGAGCCTATTACTGGCCATCAGTCACAGAAATCATTAAAAATTATTTTTCCATGGATAATTCCCATGGTATAAAACTATCTAATGTTGATGCAAGGTGGAAAAGCATTCAGTGGTTAGAGCATTTAATTTCTTCTGCAGGAGACCAGTAAGGATTATGTTACCCAAAGTAACAAATAATGATTTGTCTCTTTGATCTTGGCTCCTTCTGATGGCCCTGAATTCTGAGTGCCCTCTGACAGAGCCCTGTCAGAGTTTACTATAGATGTCCAATGACAGTCCAGCAGGAGAATTTGACAAACATGGGAGAATATATAATACAGCTTCATATCCAGAAAAAAAACCCACATGGTGCAGGACTGCTGAGTGTACCATTGTTCAGCTTCAAAGGTATATAATTAATAATCAAAGACAACTGAAGATCTCTTGCAAGCCTACAGTTTCAGATAGGACTAAAGATCAAGCTTCTTCTTCAATATAAATTTGTTGTTGGCAACTTTCTCTGAAGTAATTTGTCATGCTATGACAAGCTATGGATAGGTTTCTGAGGAGTTACAATTTTCTCAGATAAATATAATTATGGTAAGTATAGTCCAGGTTTTCTTGCAGCAAATACAAAGTAATTATATTTGGACTGAATATTGTTTAAATCTGATCCACGAACTGAACCAATGTAAATTTAAAAAAAATCCAGTGTAATAATTCGCAGTATTTTTTCATATTCAGTCAAATCAAAACTTTTGTCTGACACAAACCAGGCTGCCTTACTTTTGGTGTCTTAATGTTTGCATTAAAAATACCTATTTGTCTAGATTTGAAAAATAAATCATATTTAAGCTATAACAAACTAAAACATTGAAAATGTTAAATGACAGCAACATCGTAAGAGGAAATAGTCTTCCCCCTTGTTCATCTGCTAACTGGAATTAGGTACAAGCACAGATATGAATTTTTCCAGTGAATAAAACAAGTGGACAGCAATTTTGAGGTGTTTAAATTCTGTAACCCTCACGTGTCAATAATATGGTTTATTAGTACTGTGTGTCTCAGTGGTCCGATCAGAAAAACATTCAAAGTTATTGCATTTCAGTACAGTTCCTCTTCCTAGCTCTTCACCTAGGATGAGCTTTGGGGGCTGGATTAATCCCATCTAACTTTAGACCTGATTGATTTGCTGTCATGGAGACATATTCACCTTAAGTGCGTAATGCAAGAGAAGGACGCAGGAATGTCCTGACATCTGGGTCTCCAAGAAGCTATCTGCCCTCAGAATAAAAACGTGCAGGTAAAACATGGGATTCAAAACTCAAGACAGTTGTCTGTGGGGGAAAAAAGGGGTTTTGGGGAAGGGTAAAACCATGGCCTAAAAAATCTAATTGTCATTAGTTCTCACTACTGTATTGAGGCTTATGCTATCTGGAGCATTTTAATATATGCAGTTTCTGGGAGGGAATGTTAGCAAGAGAGCATTTTGATTACCTTCTAAATAAACAAATAAATAAATAGACATCGAGGAAAAAAAAAACAGAAAAAATTCTGGTCTTATTGCTGTGTAAGAAAAAGCTGGAAGTATTATTCTGAAAGGATTAATATCCAGAAGGAAATTTAAGAATAGGGTGTCTACATTTAGAAGAAGCAAGAGAACTAAGCTGTTGCCAACTGAACAAGAACTGATACAATGAAATGTGGAAAAGAATATGCAAAATTAGAGAGAATATTTGAAAACAAGAGCTTAAAAGAAAAATTTAACGAGAAGCAGAAATGCCCTAAATCACCTGTTAATAAAGGTGTGTTTGTGGCACACCCTTTTAGGGTCTGCCCCTCTAAAAAACACATGGAACTTTCGGTAAATACTATACAAGGTGTTGCATGCTTGCATAGTAAACTTAAACAAGATGTTAGGCTTCTCCCTCCTGTTTGCTGAAGTCAGGCAAGCATTTCTTGAACAACATAAAACCTTGAACAATTCCCCATGCTCAAAATCCCTTGGGCTGGCAGAAACAAGTTGTTATGAAAACAATTTCAAACCATACATATTCATTTATGGATATATACAGAATATATTAGAGTATAATATACTGGCTAAGCATTCCGTTTACGTCACTTGAACATTAATGAGGGTTTGAGGGTCACCAAAGTATCATTATCAGAGAGCTTGGCCTTGGAACTATCTAAAATTGTTTGGTGTCAGCACAGCTTGATTTCATAGCCATCTCATCAGAACCGTTGATGCTAACACATCCTTTGTATGCACTCTGTGCACAAGTCTAAGCTAACAAATCAACACTTTACAAGGCTTATTGCCTTATTATCCATTTACTAAATCATGATCCTTCTCTTATGTTCAAGGTAAACCCTGACATGATATCTTACATATAATTACGGTATATACATGATAAAACTCTTCATCAGCTATGTCGCTCAAGAGACTGATTGCTTCTGCCTACTTAACGAGGAGCTTTAATATGGGCAAAAAACAGCTTGTCTAAATATACATTCTAAGGGAAGAATGTTTTTCTGCACATTTTAGTGCAGAGCTCCCAAGGGTTTTTATCACACTTTTTCTCTTACAAATTTTCAATGGCCATAGAGACAATCAAGACAGGTAAATTTATTTCAGGAATTCATCTGAAATTTGGAAATTTGGTTTCTTATCTAAAATGAAGTGCAAGCCCAATGCTGGTCTACAATTCAACTGTTCTAAATGAACAATTTGGCTACAGGAATAACGTGAAGCTGTGGAGATGTAAAACTATAGGGCCCCAAGATATGCCTCATGCTTTCTTCTTCACCCTCCTTACATAGTGCAAGTCCGTTTGTCCCTGCACCTGAAACACACATCATGGTAACCCTGCTTTTCTAGAATGCTGCCTAGTCACCAACCAACAAGTTGTGTGGACACTCTATAGAATGCTTTATTTAAAACTGCCTTTGCAATCTTGGGGAAGTCATCATTCTCCTAAGGGTAATGAGAAAAATCGAGTTTTTAAAGAGTCATAACCGAGTTTTTCCACTATAACAGCAAGAAAATATCTTCATATGGCATCTTCAAACTCTTTGGACTATTTGCATGATCCTTTTAAAAACTGCAGAAATTTGGAGTATTGTGTAACTGGTTTGAATCTGGCGGGGCTGAGAATGATCCTGTGGTCCTAGGTTATCACTGTTCAGTTGCTCAGTCAATTGCACACAGAGTGGAGAGTTGCTGTTTAGACAAACCTGCACATGATGCTGTCTGTGATATTGCTCCTTAGCAGTGTTTCTGCAGAGAAAATTTACAATTTAACATTTAAATAGCATGTATGATTGACTTGTGCAAATACCCTTTTTATTATTTTCCTCTATCCAGAAACAATTAAGATTCACTCAGTGTCTCTAGTGTGATGATCAATCTGTATTAGTGTAATAATGAAAGGACAAGTTTTTGAAAGAGGTTTTGGAAGTCTTTACCACTGCCATCTCCTTTTTGTTTTTTCAGTATTTGAGATGTTTTGATCTCTAGGTGGTTTGTTTGTTTCCATTTCTGAGTTCCAACATGTTTTGCTGATATGCTATGAAAACAGTTCTGTTCAAGTCATTTCATTTATCTCAGGAAGAGGATTGGGAGAAGGGGAGAAAGGGGAAGAGGAAGACAACAGAAAAAGAAAGAAAGAGAGAAAGAGAGAGAGAAAGGAAGAAAAGAAAAAAGGAAGGAAGAAAGAAAAAGAAAAAGAAAAAGAAAGAAAGAAAAAGAAAAAGAAAGAAAGAGAAAGAAAGAAAGAAAGAAAGAAAGAAAGAAAGAAAGAAAGAAAGATGCAACAGTTCACAATCTATATCAAAATTTCCTTCTTATTTTCTCCTAAAAAACAGCAGGATCAAATATCACAAGCTTCTAAGAATATTCTCATGATTGATGGGTGTATAAGTTGATGATTGTCAGTCTTAATGAGGAGACAGCAAGATTGCTGGGTTTCATAGCTAAATTTTCTCTCCCTGTAGGCAATCAACACCGTCCTAAGGATGCTTTCAGATCTATGTATGAGAAAATTAACAACCTGTGAAAGTGCATTTCTTTCAGGATTAATACTGAAAATCTCAATGACACTATTGTGCCACTAGAATGCTGAAAATATTGCAGATGTAAACCTTCCTTTTTGTCTCTACTCTGACTGCAGCAAGACAGCTCCAAGTATTTTAAAAGAGAGAGGCTGAGGACAAGCCTATGGTCTTTTCCTAGTTGGGTTTCTGTTGGGTTTTTTTTGTTGTTGGAGGAATGAAGAGGCAGCTGTGAAACTTCACCCATGTATTCTGCTAGTTTAACCCTGCCGTGGTTTAACCCTGGTCAGCAGAACAAACCCATAGATACGTCTGTTAGGAGGTACCAATTCTCACATCCCAGACAGCATATTCCATCACATAATCATTCTGTTCCAGTGAGAGATCATTTCAAACACTGCTCAGTTTAGTTTGAAATGTTTTGAAACAATTAGAAGTCCTTGGACTGAGGTCTTCACCAGCTAATAATTTTCCCGGTATGTACAATTCACTGGGTAGTCCAGTTGCATTTTCTTTTCTGTTGCATGTCTGTTAAACTCAGTCTAATAAGCAGTGCTGCTCTGATTTTCAACACTTCCTGTCATAGGATCTCAGAGAACTGAAACAGACTTTAACTGGTTTGCAAGACCTCAGAGAAGCTCAAATTTGAATACAATGACTGAGTGAGATGAATGGATAAGAGAGTTTTAATGGAGACTCACAAGTAAGTAGTTCTAGAAAAAATGCTGGAAACTGCAAACAAGCATCCATTTTGTTGATAAAACTCTTCCTCTAGGGGTTTTGATAAAAATACTCAGTGTGTGCAAGGAGTGGATGCTTGGAGTTGGGGGAATTTCATCTAAGTGTGTTTCCATAGGAAAAAGTAGATTTAATGTAATTGATATAAAATTTGAACTTGAAATAGTCCCAGTGATCTTGATGTTTGGTGCACCCTCAAACACAGGAAGACAATGAGTGAACTGTGGAGGCTGGGACACCAAAGTCGTTTTTAGCTAACAGTGCTCATCCCCAGGGGAATGGTAGGAGGTTAGAGGAAGGAAAGAAATTTTCTTCTGTGTTTGGACATGGCGATGTCAATAGCTTGAACCTTACAGCAGTCAATATAGATGTGTTGGAAGACTGTTAAATATCCTCTTTTCCTCTCATTACTTCTGGTATGGTCTTTCCAGCATTCATAACTCTAGGAGACAATAGTCCAAGCCCTCTGCAATGATATTCCAAGTGGTCTGCAGACTCAGTAAGATGGCATTACTCTGGGGTGAAATTTTCCAAATGTTCTTCTTAAATTGGGATAGAATATTTTTCTTCCTGATAAAATAGAAACTGAGGCTTGGAGGTCACCCTGGTATGAGTTTTAGTTTCTGACAGTGCTCCTTTGCAAAAGACCTTCTTTTACAGCAGCTGATTGCTCCCGAACCTGGCAAGCAAGAGATCAACTCTTTAGCGAGTTATCTGATCCCTGGGATTACCTGTTTAGGCTTCAGGAGATAAAACTCTTAGCACTACTACTTATTAAAAAAAAAAAAAAAAAAAAAAAAAAAAAAATAAGGATCTCGGTAGTGAATTGTAGTGTTTCAGTTAATATCTTTCTCTGCTGTAATTTCTGTTTTCTCTGAATTAACTTCAATTCTATTTAAAACATAAATCACAGATAAGAAAAGAAGATTATGGAACTATTTTGCTTCTACAGATAAAGTTTAGGTGTAACCAATCTCTTCGCTTTTACTTCTCCTAGATGTCCAAATAGAGAATAAGGCAGAGTATTGAGCAGATGTTGATGCATTGGAGGCAATTTCCTGCTCATCAAATTACACTTCACAGGATATTAAAATACCACATAATTAGACTCATTTCACAGAGACGACAGTGTTACTGGTCCTGCTTTTTATTTCTATCTCTTCACCTCTTGCTGCACCTCAAACTGGTGCTGATAATTCCACAGATCTCATAACTCCTCTATGTCGTGTATGTTTTTTTCTTTCTGAAGTCCATCCTTTCCAAGAAGAGTGTTTCCATTGTCTTCTGTACTCCAAACCAGTTCTCATGATCAAGTTCTAATCCGATTTCCAAATTTTAATCTGTATGGCATTAATTAAAACAGGTACAATAGAGAATGAATCATATCCTAAATTATTCTTCCTAGAGCAAGTGTTCAAAATTTCACGCACATTTCAGAATGAGTAATAAAAAAAAAATTCTAAGGAAAACAAAAATCTGTCTGTCAACAGGATTTCTAAATGCAGTGTTAAAAGGGAACAAAGTATATGTTTCTTATTGAAAAACAAATATTTTTTCTCCATTAATAATCAGGATATTCATTAAAAACGAGCTACTAAAAATTTTCAATTTAATCAGTTCAAATATCTTAGTTGAATAATCATAAATTTTCTGACAAAGAAAACCCTCCAATTCTGTGCTGCTGAATTTTAACAAGTAGTGTGACAATACTGAAACATCTGAGAGAACCAGAAATTAACTGGTGTCACTGCAGTATCTGAGAAAAAGATAAATAAGGATTAATTATGTCATTTGGTTTCAATCCAGTCTCAAGTACAATCATATAAAACAATGTGGGATGTCAACAGCAAAAGCGCACAACGATAATGAAATCAAAGTTGCATAAATGATTTTAAGGGTGTTACACACTGTCACACAATATTTTTGCCTTTTATAAGAGTGAAAGTTTGGTATGTACAAAAATACTGGTTAGAATATCACAGGATGTTCTATTAAAGCTTAATATAAAGTAAAATAATATAAATGGCAAAATATAAAATCAAGTGGAACAAATAACTAGATTCCAGAATGTCACTTAAAATGGGGAACCATAAGGCAGTGAGAATGCTTTAAGTGGGTTATCTCAGAGGTTGGTCTCAGCTTCGTGTCATTCATTAAATTTAGAAATTGTGTGTAACAAAATAAAAAATAATGGTTGGCAAAATTTGTAGACGAAAAAGTAATTAAAGTATGGAAACTGGGTCTTGTTTCAATATGGTGCACTTGTAAGGCATATGGAAAATTGATTGTTTATGAGCAATTCATGTTAGTCACATTCTCAAACTAATCAAGATCTCAGCGTCCTCATATGTAGGCAGTGCAAACAGTCAGTTGACTTAGAAAAAAAATGTAGACTGTCTAATTTGTTAAATTCTGCCATATAAATGAGTGAGATAAACATTCAAAAAGGTTTGAGAAAAAAAAAGAAAAACACAAACCAAAATACACACAACCCTACGGACTGGTGAACAGACGATGTTAAAAACTTTAATTTAATACTTAAACTCTATCTACCTAATACTGTGTCATCTGCTAACAAACCTCTACACTAAAGACATTTCTGACAGCTGATTATTCTTTTATAGGATCCTATAATGGTTTGGGTTGGAAGGGACCTTCAAGATAATGTAATTCCAAACTTTCTGCCAGAGGCAGGGGCACCTTCCACTAGACAAGGTTTCTTAAAACTGCATCCAGCCTGGCCTTGAACACTTCCAGGGATGGAGCTGCCACAATTTCTCTGCGCAACTTGTTCAAGTGCCTCACCATCCTCACTGTAAAGAATTTCTTTCTAATATCCAGTCAACTCTCTTTTAGTGTACTTCATGAGGAAAACAAAGTATTGGTAACATCTAACAGATGGGAATTGAAGTTAAACAGACACATATAAGAGAGAGAGTACACATTTTTTGACAAGAAAATAGCGTCTGGACTCCCTGTTTAATAATGTCAATGGCTAAAAATCTTTCAAGAAGATACAATCTCCCTCAAATAAAGGTACAGACTTACTTCAGAGGAGCTTGAGTAGGACATTTAGGTTAGTAATGAATAGATCAGATCAGATATGTGTACGAGTTCTTCCCAGCCTGAGCTTTACTAGTCCATATGAAAAGGGTAGTTTGACTGACATCCTGAGTGCTCCCAAATTCAACATGATAGGGGGAAAAATCATAAGTTTTTGTGACAAAATTACCTGCTCTAGGGCAGATCTCTACCTCTGAACTACTAACCCTGCATCTTCTCAGATTTAATAAAAGTAACAGGAACACCAAGACATGCTTCATCTCAGTGTTTCCATGGATGATGAAGGAGGCTGAAACATCTAGGTCAGCTGCATAGTTCTGAACTGTAAATACATGCAAATTGGTTAAATCAAGTAACCCTTTCCTTCAGAGATTACCCTCTATAGCAGCAAAACAAATGGGATGAAGACAAGAATCAGGACCAAGTTTTCAGAAAGAAAATATCCACAGCATAAAAATATGACAGCTTTTAGCTTTTGCGATGTCTACTCTCAAAATTTTCCCCATTGACAGAGTATCCCAGAAAATATTTTAGTGTCTTCCAAATCTATTGCTTCATGATCATTTGGAGCATCAAGATGCTGACCCTGAATCTTTGCTTACTCATTGTTTTCAAGGTTATCTCATTGACTTTTGGTACTGAAAACTTTTTTATAGGAGTTTCTAGCAGTTTCTGGAGCATAATTTTGCAATACGAAGTAGTATCTTCACAGCCTCTATCATTACATCAGTCCATAAAAGGAATTTAAATCTTGAAATGACAGCATTTCAAAATGCACAAGGAATCATTACTCTCAAGGACCAGTCCTATCTTCTCCAGAAGGTGTTTGTGTGTGGTTTTTGTTTCATGAATGACAGATCTGTGCATTTGTCTCATTCTTCTATTCTCTCAAGAAAGTGTTATTTACACACACTAATTGGCAAAACCACAGAAGTAAAATTATGTCAGTTAATATTCTTACACATTCTTGTTTTTGACCTTTCTGTTCTGACAAGTTGCCATGCTTAAGGATAATGAATTTTTTTCAAGTAACGTATCAAGGTGAAGTTATTATAACTTAACTTTTATGTGTCACACACATTGTAGAATTCTGCAACTCTATCTTTGTGAACTAGAAAGTTATATAAAGTTATACAGATGCAAAATATAATATCCTTCTAAGGTTTCCCAACAGAGTCTATATGGTCCATGTGCATCAGGTAAAAAATTACCATTCATGCAAAGACATAAACCACTCCCCCGCAAAAATATCCCTAAGTATGACTCCAGAAAACTAAATTAATTTAACAACCACAATAAAAATTCAGGCCTTTTTTAAGATTACTCAAAATGTTCAGACACGAACATCACACTACTTTTATTTGATGGACAGTGATAAACCTTATCCCTGCCTTTCCATCAATGTTCAGAATAGCCATGAAATCCTGGAGGAAGGAAAAGGAAAGGAAAAAAAACACTGATGATTTTTTCTTAAAATCTTCCTTTCTTACATTTGTGTGTAAAAACAAAAGTAAATCAGAAGATATGAAATATAATTCTAGACAAATTTACTCTCTTTCCATGAAGCCTGATAATTTCCTGGACAAGTTATTATGAAGACAGAAAAAATGACTAAATATACGTAGAATGCCACGTTATACATCAAACCATAGATATTTCCACTCAGTCATAGAAAAATGATTTTAAAAGAGAAGAATCACCAGTTTTGGAGAAATATATATAACATAAGATATTATCATAAATTGGATTTTGGATTTAGATTTAAGGTAAGAACACTGGAGTAGAAATGCACCTGCTTGTGTGTTGTCATTTTACATGTTTCTGTTCACATTATATGTATACATTTCCGTGTGGCCTTGGTCATTACAACACTTTTTATTCCTATCAACTTATCCATTAATTTACTCTTGTGATGTTTCATCTCTGGAGTTTCAAAATCACATTGGAAAGAATAATTTCATCTCCAAGCTTCTACCAATTATTTTATTTTACTACAAATACATGACAGGAAAAAGAGTGTACTAATAATAAAAATAGGTAAATTTTTCATTAAGTTTGAAAAGTTTATCATGAACTAATCAGATGTTAACCAGAAAAAAAAAACCAGACAAACAACAAACATCTTGTTTCTTTGTACATAAAGGGTACAAGTACAAGCTGTTAAGAATAAGTAATAATTTTCCATCTTTTGGGTTGCCATCTGTGCTGCATCTCCTGCTACACTCTGGTAGGATGCAGATGAAAGGGCCTCGTAGAATCAAGATGTAAGCTAGGTAGGAGACCTTGGAGGTTACTTTGCCCAATATCTCCACTGTACTGAAAATCTCCAAACTGGACATACTTTGTGAGATGCCCTCTCATAGGTCTGAGTAGTGGGACATGGACATTTCCCCTGATGGATTTGCTCTTATTAATGCAGCCCATGGCTCTCCCGGCCTTTCCTGCTGTGGCAGCGCACTGATGGCTGATGGATTCCCCACTGCAAGCGCCTGGTTCTCCTATACAAAGATGTCTTTTCCCCAGTCAGTTCCTAACTTCTACGGGTGTACGGCAGATGTGTGACTCTGCATTTGCCTCTGCTGAATCTCATGAGGTTCTTGCCAGCCCGTAGAGGCTCCATTGGATGACAGACCTCCAGCACATTGCTTGCTCCTTGCAGCTTGGTGCAGGCTTTTGTACGGTTCAGGTTGTTAAAAAAGACAGGAATAAACTGACATGCAGAACCTTTGAGACCACGAAAGCACATTTACCAGAGAACCACAGTCCATATCCAGAGCACTTGAGGCTTGCTCATACTCTATAGAATTAAAAGGATGTGAAACCACCTTGCACACAGTGTAGCACACTGTTAAGTGTAGTTATTATAGGAAAAAAATTATTAGGAAGAAAGAAGGATAGAAAGAGACAAGTGAAGAGATATGCCTCACATTCAGGATGTCTGAGTATATTTCTTTTGGGAAAGGTCAACACTTTTTGGTTTGTTGGGTTTTTTAAAAACAAAAAAAACTCACAAGTGATACACCAAGAAATGGAGTACAGATGACTCTGCAGTGAGAAAAATGCCAAAAAACACATAAAATCACAAGAAGGAAAATATCTTGAAGAAGGAAAAAATCCTGAAAGCCACAATAAACCTGATGTCATAAACCAAAGGTGACATCCATGAAAGTAAATTGCTCAAAACAGAGAAGGCTTTCAGTATATGATTAAGAGCAGTATTGAAAAGCCCTGGAAGCATTGCAGTATGGGTTTAGAGGACAGAATTTTGTGACTAATGCTGGAAGTACTCCATTGGGATGAAGAAGTTAGCAGTCTAGAATCTAGTAGCTTTTTTTAGACTTTTTCTAATGTCAGAGAGAGCAGGAAAAGCTTACAGATAATGACTGGAAAGTTACCCTCTACTTGGCAAGTCAAGGGAGACTACACTCCTAACATGAATGTCTTTGTTAAATTAGTCCTGGGATCATATAACCCACTAGAAGGTGCCCCTGCCCATGGCAGGGTAGTTGGAACTAGATGATCTTTAAGGTCCCTTCCACTCCAAACCATTCTGAGATTTTATGAAACAGCTATATCCCCTTTTCAAAATTATTCAAGTATTCCCACTAATGGTCTCCTATGTGGGTTCATGCCCTAAAGGTGAAGTACACTTTCTTTATAACTGTTTTAAAAGAACTGAATTTTAAAACCGACTCCATGTAGAAGTCACAAATACAATACATGTGTAGTTTCGACCAACATAAAAGATATAGGACCTAGCATCTCCATGCTGCTTCTGAAATCCTGTTATGAAAACTAAGTTTCTGTATTTTTAATAGTAATTTCTGCTTTTTTTAAAAGTAAGGAGCAATGGATTTTATAAGATTAGGCAATCAAGGTTTTAAGAAGTGTTTAGATATTATTATTTTTTAGTCTAGGTACCATTTGTGAAATTAAATTTTTAATAACCTTTCAGATATTTAGCCTCAGGGAAATAATTTCCTTAACAGTAGTTCAAAGGTTTAATGTCACAGTAAAGGCTTTGAAATATGATGCGATCCTTTTCATTCTAGAAAGTTATATTTAAAAAAAAAATTAAAAATGTTAATGAGATAAGTTTTGCAGTCCAGCTCCAAAACAAGACAGGAGGTTGGGGAAACAAACTCTGCTATCAAAATGCTCTGATAAGAATTCATCCTGTGTTTTCTAAGCACAGTAGCAGTTCCAAAATCTTCACAATCAGGCTTCTAAGATTTTTATTTTGAATGTGTGAAAGGGGGCAGTAACTCTGAACTTCCTCTCCTAGTGAAAGCTAGACAAATGTTTGACATTGGGAACATTCTCCCTTGCCTCCACCCCATGGCTGATGTCCAGTCCAGATCTATCGTAGTGGACATAGAATATGGAAAAAACTCATTGATGAGATATAGAAGGGCTTTTAAAAGGTTATATCCCATCCACAGGGTTTGTCTGAACCTAAGACTCTGCCTAATACAAAATTTTTTCAGAGATTTCTTATTTAATCAAATTTCAGCAAATGTACTTTTAACAATAGTCAGTCTGGGTTTCAAATGCTGCCTTTATTTACCAGGATAAGGTCACTGCCATTTATGAAAGTAGGAAACTTTCTTCTAATATCAGAGAGAGCAGAAACCCTTTTCCAGAAAATTGCTGAACCACTTGGATTGAAAATGTCTGTAGGAGTATTCTTTCTTTGTCAATTATTGATGTCCTTTTTTTCCCCAAAAAGAGAAAAATAGTCCCACTAATTCAAGTTTGTTCATGTTGTAAATAAATGAAAACAGATTTTTAAAAGATTTATCTGGCAATTCCTTTAACAGCTTTCAGCTGATATATAAACATTTAAACAGTCCATTCCAGAGCTGATCTGCATTCCTGAATGGCACGAAATAGACTTCAGCTATCATGATACTGCTCACATTATTGTGAATAGGTTGGATGATAGCATATTGTCAAAAATAATAATAATGATATAAAATGATAAAGGGAAAGAAAAGCATCCACCTAATTCATCAGAGTTTAGTGCTGAAATATTACATTTATGCTCATCAAGAAACCAGAAAACATGAATTTTTCCTATATAAACTGTCACATAATTTTAGTAATAATTCTGTCAATAACTTTGATACAATGGAGATTTCACAGCATTCATGGCATTTGCAGCAGGCATACTCTAAAAGCCATATATTGCTACTTACTTTCAGGGATTATGTATAGTCTCTTTTCTTCTATTCACTTTCTAAATTGCAAATATCTGACTGCAATATGGATTATCCACAAATCTGTTTTTACAATAGCAGCAGGAATGGCTGAAAAACAAGTTTAAATTCTGTAGAGACTGCCATTTGTCTTCTTCACTTGAACTGCTAGGAAAAGTTATGTAAATAGTGCTAAATAAATTAGAGATTTCAATGCTTATTTGGACCTAAATCCAGGAGACAAACAGATATTTAAATACGGAAAGAAGAGTCCAAGGAAAAAGAAAAGAAATCAGATTGGTCAGTTGGATTCATACTGTTCTCCAAAAAACATTGCATAACCAAAGATTAACAAAAATAATACTAAAAATATATTAATAAGAACCTAGCACATTGTGTAATATTGAAACCATTATTATATTTTTCTATTTACTGTTTAAAGTTTTCTAAGTTAAACAGAATTTTTTTTCAGTTGGTTTGGGCTACTCCATCATCAAACCCAAAGTATAAATAATAAATTCGGCCAAATGGGAAATAAACAGGCAGAATCTTCAAACAAACTGATAAAACTCCACTTTTCCTTCATGCTGGATGAAATACCACTCAAGAAATAGTAAAAATATCTTCAATTTGTTTTCCATATTTAAATCTCTTGATATTCATTTACAAAATCTTTCAGTGCTTTGTGGTTTTGCTTGTTTGTTGGTGGGGTGTTTTCTTTCCTAATCCTGGGATGTAAAATAACCAAGGCAAGGAAGAGTAAGAGAAAGAAAAAAGGAGAGCACAAAACCAAGAGAGGTGAAGACAAACCAATTTCATCTCTTTTGAAATTAGAAGTAATGGTATGTGTTTCTATTAATAAATTGGAAATTTTCTGTTTAAATTCCATATTTTTTCTGTAGAAAAATATTTTCCATAGAAAAGCAAGGCTGACAATTTCTTTTTTTTATGGTAATTTTCCTGTTCTTTTTGAAAAAGTTATTAGACATGCTAGAAGCAATGCAAGACTTAAACTTCTCTTTTCTTTCAGTATAATTATTCCAATGGCAATTAAGAAAAAGAAAAAAAGACAGAGAGAGAAAATCAAAGCCAGTTACATATTTGGTTTACTAGCAAAACAAGAGTGAAAATGGATTTTCAATGCAAACTTTTCTTGATGGAACATTATCAATAATTTTTTCAGCTCTCTATTAGAGAAAGCTTTTTTCATCCTGTTTACCCTCCTGGGTCTCCTCCAGATGGAAACAAGTGGGATAATCAATAAATGAAGCTGCTCAGCATGGTTGCCAGATTTTAAATATTAAAATCTAGGCCAAGGGAGGGCAATCATATGTGCACATATAAGTTTGCATGAATAAGTAGGTCCAATGTCTCAGATGTAACCCAGGCCAACTAGTGTTGTTTTATGCCTGAACATTACTCAGCACACCTGGCATCAGATCTAGTGTATATTTGTGATTTATCCACAAGTTTGCTAAAGCCACTTTTGTGCTTGACATCACTCAGCCTCCCATACAGACATAAATTAACTGTCTGTGATTGCAACTAGTTGCTGTAAAGAAATTGGGGGATGAGAATTTCCATAGGCAAAGCATAGCAAGTATGGGATTTGACTGTATAAAACAGGATAGTCACATCACATTCAGGGTTTTGGCAGCTCTGCCATTCATCTTTGTGCTAGTAAGCATCATCTGATATGGAGGCCATAAGCAACTGATTAAGAGCTTGCTTTCTCATACCAATCTTCCACTAAAAATATCTGTGAGGTTCCATTTTACGTTAAAGGAGAATTTACAAGATATCTTGTGTAAGTCAATGACACTCATATGAGTTTTGGAGCAGGAGAAAACCCAACACCTGAAGACAAGCCAAATTATGATCTCAGAGGACTCTATGTCAAGCTTAATGGTTTCTCTGGAATAACCTCAAGTTTATGTGAGAGTCACATAGATCAGAATTTCATATTAGGTCTGACATTTTTGAGCACAAAATCATCCAAGAAGAAAAAGAAAAGTATTTATTTTGATCAACCCACACACGAACATAAACTATATTATTGTTTTACAAGCCTGTCTCAGCTCTGCATCCTCTTTTGCAAAGACATGGGGGAGGATGGGTTGGATAATTTGCTCCAGCATCAAATGGCTTGAGCGTGCAAGACCAAATGGGATAGATGCACTTCTTCCTAAAATCCTTTCATTCTGTTTCACATCACTATGTTTAAAGAAAGAAGTAAATAAATAGCTAAAGAAGTGTTTCTGCCTCAGTGATATTAAACAGATTCAATTATTTCACCTACTATATTTTGGGTAAAACAATAAAAACAAGAACATAAAATAGCCACACCTCACCAAGGCTATGACATGTAGTCACTCAGCATCCTGCTATTAGTCATTCTAACTACAAGTAATCCACCAGCACTGATTGCAATAATGGTGTTTTTTTCCCCAGCACAGATGTTCGTGTTTTCCTGACCATCTTACAAAAGGGAAAGATTGCCTGCAAAGGTCAGGTCCATCTCTTTTTCTATCACAAATGCTGTGATGTTTGACCATTCAGCACAGAATTTAGACTGTCACCAGATGTAAAGACAAGAATGTGTATTTGCTCCTCCACTGCTGCATGATAATGGCTTTCACTGTACCCAGGATCACAGCATGGTCACCATTGCACCTCATTACTTTCTAAGGCTTTTGGAGAGATACTCCAAGCTCAGAATGGTACTGCCTAAAATTGTCTCACTCCCCTGAAGTTAGCTTGCAATTTAAACAATTTAATACAAGTGTAGTATATTGAAAAGAAAGCTAAAATAGTGGTTGGAAGGAGAAGCCAGCAGAGGGCTTTTTGAGGTCTCTTAGATTTCCTTTTGTCTTGGCAGCTGACTTCAAGGAATGTAGGTCTGATGGAAAAAATAAGTTGTGGCTTTAACAGTAAGAGATTTCAAAATACATCCCTGCACTTTGGCCCTAAGGAACTAAATGGATTTTTCTGAGTTGTCAGAGCAAAGAGGAGTAATATAGTTCTTCCTCCCAGTGAAAACACAGAATCATAGAAACCTACCATGCTTTGGTTTGGTAGTGGCCTGAAAAATCAGCTAGTTCTAACCTCCCTGCCCTGGGCAGGGACACCTTCCACTAGACCAAGTGGCTTGGGGCCCCATCCAACCCAGCCTCGAACACACCATTTAGCAGACATTTCCATTTCCCGCTCTGATATGGTGCCTCCTTCATGGCTCAGCACCTAAAATTCAGATATTCTGCACCAGAAATCTGTGTCCCTGAGATTTCTCTTCAGAATCATCACAAAGTATCAAAAGATGTCTTTCATATTATTTCCCTGGCCCAATGTAAACTCCGTGAGGTAGAACACAAATATGAATCCACTTCTATATTTTTCTTGATCTCCCTATTGCTCCCCTCATATCTCCTCTGGACTTTTAAGAATGACGATTATAAGCATCAGATTCATTCTGTAACTTCCTAAACCTAAGAATGCAAGGAAAAATTAGGAAATTGTCGTAATGTCACTTGCTCAGTTCTGCTCTGCAATGCAACACATCTCTCTCGATATAAAATAAAGCCTTATTTATTGAAAAAGCCCCATGTAATTAATTTCCATGGAGGAAGAAAGGATTAAAGAAACAACATGACCACAACTTTAACTGAGATATGGAAAACTCACAGAGCAAAACTAGAAAAATCAAGAAAGAGAAAAAAACAAACAAAAATCTCCAGTGTAACAGATTTATTTTTTTCCCCATAGCAGCAGAGGAGATTATATCTGCTGGAAAAAGATGCAGTTTCAGCTTTGCTTCAGTAACTGTAGCCTCATCTTTGACAAATTCAAGAAACATAAACTGAGTGGTGACATTGTAAGGGGGAAATTATAGGGCATAAAAAATAGCAATGACATCTAAATGAATATTGTTCATGACTTGCATCGGAGTAGTGAAGGTGTAAAAAAATATTACAGTTAGTCTAGTGCCTGACATATTTTTCCCTTTGGGACATCCTCATCACCAGTCACAGTGCAGTGACTATGAGAATTTTTAGTAGAATGGTAGGGTCAAAGGGTAGAGTGCTCAAATGTAATTATAAGTCAGTTACATATGTTTGCATTCACCCAGCTTGCTTCATCAATGTTCACATTAATTTTGTTCATATTAATTGTATTCACAATGCAGCTTCCTTATTCTTTTTTTTTTACCTACTTGAAAAGAGCAGAAGTCTTCCTGATATATGAGTCACTATTACGTACTGTCAGATCTCAAGACAAAGAATTAGGGGAAGAAAAAAAGTAATGTTGCCTCTCTTCAGCACTGGATTGATTCCAGACTTCACAATTAACATCACTGTCATTTAAATAAGTGCCAACTTTTACAAAGGTTTTTTTACTTTTTAGTCTTTTGCTCATGTCAATATTCATTAATCAATTATTGTATAAAGTGTGATGGTCACATAAGAGAGTATGTGGGAAAGCATAACACCAACACAAAAATTATTTAAACAATTAAGCTGCAGGAAAGTAGACATTAACCTCCTTCACAAATATTGTGTATAATAGCATGGATTTCTCTAGAAATTTGCATCTGATTTAAACTATTCAGCTTCATCTGTTGTCTTAGAAGTGTCAAACATCCATTGGTGAAACTGCTAAAATCCCTTTCTAGAAATAAAATACATCCCAAATCCCAAGTCATTACTGTAAGTCTTAGCCAGGGCAGCTAGTCCTTTTCAAACACACCTTTATATTGCTCCCGTTGCTGCGACTTCACCTAGCTTCCGTCTTTGCTATTCTAGCCCCTTATTTTCAACCCTGAGTTTTCATTACGACTCTAACTCTGGTAATCTATTTAGTGACTGAAGTAATTCAGTCTTACTATATTGAACATAATCATTGAATCAAAGACTCTTCTCTGGAGGGAACATCCCTTAATACTAGGGCTGCTTGCCCTTCTGGATGATATGAATGCTCTAATTGCAAGGCATTTTATTTACTATCATTTTGTTAATCTGTGGCGATGATGACAAAGAAACCTGTGCCTTTTGTTTGAATCCCTGTGTTATAACTTTGATTGTGACAGATGATATTTGACAATTACAAACAAAGTTAAAAGTAAGAATATATTAGGATAAACTCAGAAGGCTAATCAGGAACTGAACTAATCTATTTCTTTTTTAATGGATTAATCTTTAATTTGACAAAGCATTTTGTTTTAACAAGTTTAATTGGTATTAAAACAGTTTGACAGCATCAGCATATATTGTACAAATTACACTAATTAGTTTTCTTTCATTTATAACTAATAAAATCTTTGCCATCCTAGATATAAGAAAGTTGGAAGTCCAGACATTGCATTTTGTAATGGGAATTTAATTATTAGTACAGCTAAATGTTCCTCTCTGTCCTACAACACAGAAACACAATATGTTTTTAGTCTCAAATCCAAGCTTCTGGTTGTATTTGCACCTCTTTTTTGTCAGTGGCCATAGGGGATGATTACAACCCTCAGTAATAAATTGACAAGTCCAATGTAAATGACTAAAAGCAAAAGATTATCAATACCAATCTTCTGAGAATTCACAGTACTGGGGATATTACTTCCAGCATGGGTCCTACTTCCAAGAAAAATCTGTTGGTCACAACCCTTTTACCAAGGAAAGCACCAAAATGCCTCTTAAGGTGCCACTCACTGTGAAAACACAAATTATCCAGGAACTGTTGTCTTCTGCAGAAATAGTAAGTAGTAAAGTTTTTAATGAGACAAATTGTCGCACTTGGACACGAAAGAACCACGCGCAGGCCAGCTGTCAGGACCAGGATGCCAAGGCCCAGAAAGGACCCACACTCTTTTATTTACACATTCTTAGAAAACACCGTGAATTGGAGTGTGAAATTACCACCCCTCAACCACATAGGTCAAAGGAAAAATCCATCAAACTTCTCTGCCTTAGGAGAAAGAATGCAAACATCCAGCACGGTCAGCATAACATGGCTGTGTTTACAGAAAATGCTTGAGAACTCTATCTACAGAATTAAAAACATCGAAGAACTGTGAAAATCAGGGCAACAACAAATTATCATTTTTCTAGCATTACTTTTTCAGGATCCACCTTCTTTTCCAGATTTGTGTACTATGATCATGGTGACTAACCAGTAGATGGGAGTGCAGGCACAACCCTGAACCCATTGCTACACACAGACAAGGAGCATGGAAGGATGACACATCTGTAATTACACAAAAAATTCTCTCAGTATTAGGAACAACATGATGTCAAGACAGAGAGTTATTACTATAATGGCACAGCTGAAGATAAAGAGGAGTGCTGAGGTTTGTTCATCATATCCTGTTTAAGATGGACACATAATGTCATAAACTTAAAAATGCCTTTTCTGACACATTTTAATTCATAAATTCACTCATAGTTGAAGTAATTTTCTATGTTTTCTCAAGGTAAATTTCACAGTACTGTCCCAGATCACATTAGGAAAAACATTTCTTCTTCATTAAGTTTTCTAGTTAGGAATATGTTCTTTGACTGCAGATAAAAGTTTTGAAGTACTAAATGCTGAAGAGGTATTGATCAATGGCTTCATTAGGAATGACGGTCTTCTCTGGCTGTCAAAATGTCAAGTTATTTGCATTAAAGAAATGAATATGTTTCTGCTTGCCATGTCTTTAACAGGGACATGAACTAATTTCAAAAATGAACACTTCCTTTGCACATTTTACTTGTTAATCTTTCGAGTTCATTTCAGGTACTTATCCTGTTGCTCATTTTTCATATTCAATATGGAATGGAGTCAAGTGACTCATTCATGCCTAGTTTTTGGGTGTTTTTTTCTTTTGCATGTGAAAAGTAAAGAGAGAGAATTTCTAAATGCATAGAAGAGCATTAGAATTTCTAAACTCTAATTTCACAACTAATGGGTCCTAGAACGCAATTAATTTTACATTTTAAAGTAATTCTGGTGAATTTAAATTACATCTTTCAGTAAATAAATTGCAAAATGCAGAACATGTTTTAATATTTATTTCAGAAAAAAACCCAAAACCAACAAACAGAAAACCAGAAAAAAAAAATAGATAGCAATTTGCTTCTTCCTTCCCGCTGAAGACATTTCTAGTTTAAAACTGACCTTATTTGGAGTGGTTAAGATCAAATAGCATCCAGAGGTAACTTCTAACCAAATCCATTCAAATATAATGTGATTTACATGCTCTAAGCCTGAATTTTTCCACCAAATATATCAACCCATGTAATTTATGAATAAGAACCAACCTTAATTAACTGATACAATATAACAAATACTTGAGTCAATTAAAAAATACACTTATGGCACACAAGGTGCTATCAGAAGATGCATATTCAAGAGCCTGAGATAATGGCCTGAACATCCTTAAAATACTGGTGCCAATATTTGTCTGATTTAAAAGATGAAGAATCATTTTGAAGCTTTTGTAGGAATAGTCAAAAATAATAATTTAAATAGAAAATTACAATATTGGTTCAATCTCTTTGCATCATGTTTATCGTGTTGGTATAAATCTTGGAAGATAGTTGTATTTTTCTGTTTCACCATGCTTTTGCATTTTCAGAAAAAAACCCAGGTGAATTCCACATTCTTTGCTCTAGCTCAAAGAGATAACTGGGAACAATCTTAAAGAAAGCCAGCTGGAAACTGAATGTGTCCTCATTCCCAAATTAGTCATACTGGAAAACACTGGAATGTTGCATCTCCACCCCACTATTTTGTTGATGTTTCTTCTCATGGACAGATGGTGCTACCAAGAACTTGACTTCACATAGTAGAGGAAGGGTTGAGAATGAGCACAGAACACTTAACCTGAGCTCTGAAGAGCAAGAAAATAAAATTATGTTTAAAAGAATGATAAAAAATAATCAACAAAAACCAAAATCTCAGCAACATATCCAGGGCTCAAGCACTCAGTTTCCCAGCTGCTAACATTGCACTTTTGAGCAAACAGATTATGCTGCATGGTTTGTGAGATGTCAGTCACTTCTGATAAGGTTTCCTCTCCAAAGACCAGAGCATAAAATCTGCAGCCAAAGCAGGGCAAAGACTGCCAAATATCTGCTACAAAATTCTTCTGGAAGCAACAGGTCCTTGATCTCCCAAGGTTTGCTACTGGCAACGCTTCATTTGCTAGGAGAAATACATAGGACAAAACTGCAGCACTCTGCATTATGCTGGAATGAGTTCCATGTACAAGATTAATCTCCTTCTTCGAAAAGGTACTTATATGCCAGGTCTGAAACTGCAGTTATAAGCTTCTAGACTTTGCCATATTCTGTAGTCACCATTTGCAATGCCAAGTCATCATTACAAATCAAATACTCTGTGTTTGATACTTGTTTTTGCATGGCTGATGAATGGAAATTAGCATAAAGATAAAACACCAGCAGAAAAAGGCATGAGAAGAGGATATGGTCATACAGGTTTGCTTTAGCTCCAGGAGGCTTAAGAGCCCTGAGTTTAATTGTAGTCAGTGGAGAAAGACCAGCATCTCCAAAAGTCAGTGTTCAAAACTAGGCTCCTGCTCTGAAACGTGCTCCATTTCACATAGGAGTCTCCCTCCATCCACTAACTAGAGCAGAACCTATATGTCCTTATTACATTTGGGGAATATCACTGAAAGAAGTTATTCAGAATTCAATAAACATACAAACGCAAAAACCGTGCAGGCAGTCATTAAAGAGCTATTGATATTCTGTATTAGGGTTACATGACAAGGTTTTGGTACCAGGTCTCTGCAGGGGTGGCTTCTGTTGTCAGACAGAGCCAATGCCAGCTGGCAGAGGACAGACTGACACTGGCCATTACCTTACTCTGATTTGATTGGAAATAAATTAATCTGAGGAGGTGGAGTGATAGAGAGGCTTTGGTGAGCACCTGGTGTCCAGCCAAGGCAAGTCCACATACAAAAAAGCAAACACTGAGGCTGACAATATTTCTGCATGCCCCAGACAGAGACTGAAGGCACCAGTAAGTTTAATATAGGATAAGCTATTCTGCTAGATACAGCAACAACATACCTGTAGCTGTGTGGTACTATGAGAGACTAGGATCCCAGCCAGGCAGTGCACAGAAGAATGAGATCAGCATGCATTTACACATCCTACCTTAGCTTATAGGATACCTTTCATACTGTCTTCCTAAGTGGGGGTTGATTTGTCACTACAGCTTTTCCTCCCTCTATACTCTCCTAAGCCTTCTGATAGCAGCTTTACATGCCAACAACCTGTTCCCAGTTTTGTCTTTTAGTGCTATGTCCATAATTTTAAGATGATGCCATCTATACGGCTTAAAGATGTGAAGCAATGCTGTCAGTGAATTAGGTCATGTTTTGATCAGGTAAATGATTTTTATCTATTGCATTGTGGAATAAGTTAAAATCTCAGTGCACACAAGTCACATGAAGTGTTCCTTTTAGGTTTTCACGTGGTATCTCTGAAGGGTCTTGAAATGCAGAACCAGATCAGAGCACGACAATTGTAGATTAAATGTACCTCTTAGGATTTACATTTAGTATTTTTCCTCTGTCCTCTGCAAAAATCAGTTAAGAAAACTGATCTGACTGTGGAGGATATAAGCAGTATTTTCCACGAGGAATAGTGCAGAAGTTTACTAGTGACCCAAACAGCATTTGAAAAGTAGAAACCCAATACTTGAGAATTTAAAAGCAGAGCCTTATTTGCGTCTTTGAATCTCGAAGTGTCACTCCTACTGCTGATTTTAGAACAAGACAAGACAATCACTGGTACCTTTCCAAAAGTTTTGTGCACAGCGGAAGAGAATTCAGGATAAAATCCTTGAGAGAAGTGAAAGAAGATGCGTTGATATCCATTTCAGTAAGAAATATAAAAGAGACTTCAACCCAAGATAGATTAGACATAACAACCCAAAAATTCCAAAAAAATCACTCACTAAAAGTTATAAAACCAGATATTTTTTTTTAATTAAAGTGTTTTTTAAAAAAGCAAATAAAAAATAGAAATAGGTTTATCCTAAAAGTAAAAATTAAAACAAAAGGGAGTCTCAATGAATTTTGTATTTTGTGCCTCAGAAGTTAAAACAGTTTTGTGATCTCAGTCCAGGTACAGCTATGCATTTCAGCAAGAAAGGTTTGAAAAGAAAAGAAGAGCTTACCTATGTCACCAGTTTCTGGTACTGCATCAATCACGACTTTACTTCAGAATCATCAATAGATTAATGTTGTCTGGAGGACAACAGTGTCCTGCAATGACAAGTTATAAATCATATGAAAAAGGAATCTATCATGTTCAGCAATCATAGCATAGAATATCCCAAACTAGAATCCAGAACATTGTGTTCATCTGCCATTTCTTCACAGATGTCTACAAGGCATATATTGCTTTTGTATGTTGCATCTGTATAACTAAGAAAGAGAGAGAAAATTTACATTTTAATATGGATAAAATATTAATATCAAGTTTTAAGCTTGACATTAAATTGCTATTATTCTTTTTGCTTACAGGATCTAAAGGAAGATTAATAATTCAATTAAAGTATTATAATATCCCCAATTATCTAAAGTATATATGTACATGTCATGTCATAATTTTGAGATGGAACATTCTGAATTCTTATTGGGGTATAAATCAAATTTCTTCGCCTGCATTGGTAGTCTCTGGAGATAATTTCTCACTCATATCAAGACATACCAACTGTAGATGGGAGAGGACTGGATTAAAAAAACCTTAATAATCCAATTTTATTTCTTTAAAAAAAAATTAAGATGAGCCTGGAGAGAAAAATCAAAAGGGAGTAGAGCTCTGCAGTGGTTAAACTGATACAGGGGACTCATGTTCTCCTCTCTTTAATTCACATCCTATTCTTCAACATTGGTCATGGACATGTTGAGTTTTCCAGTAGTGAGTTGATTCTTCTGGGCTGAAATTCAGCAGTTCATTCATCTGTCTGCTGCACATGTAGGTGGAAATTCATTTCTCGACTAAAGAAACCCTCCAGGAGAATTGGCATATTTCATTACAGAGTTTTTTTTAGATTTTCTTAAAGAGGAAAATTACCACCGAATTAACAACCAGCATTAAAAATGAATCTACTGATCCCAAACCAATGAGCATTCTACTTGAGCTTCAAATCACTGTAATTAAGATTTGCTAAGAACTGTGCATTCTTGACAAATGCAAGCAAATAAATTCTTTTTGGATTTTTTAGAACAGTCATAAGTATAGGAACACTCCCTATATTTTGATGAGTGATCATTGACATTGTCAAATTTCCACTGCTTTCAACATGTCATTGTCTACCTAAGAGTCTTTAATGTTCTTGGAATAATTCTACAAGCCCAGAATTGTAGAGTCACAGAACACTTTAGGTTGGAGGGGACCTCTGGAGGTCATCAAGTTCAGTCTCAGATCAGGTCCCACCTTGAAATTCTTTCCAAATCAGTTTATTTTTCCGTACACCACTCTACAGATTTCATTAATTATTCATTTATGTTGTGCACACTATTGCATCACAGAACACACATACTCTTTTCCTAATTTGAAGACATCACAGGATTAAGAGAAAAATGAGATCAGGTACTGAAGCACATACCAGAATATTATAGACCAAGGAGCAGAATTGTTTTAACCTTTATAAACTGAATCATCACTATCTTGGGACTGATGAAAAACCAACCAAGTTCAATTAAAATTTCACAAATGAGACCTCTTTTTCAAAACAAAGTATATTTTCCCCATATTTCCACCAAGTGTTTCATATGATTGATTGGCTTGCCGGTTTCCTGTCCATACCTGCCTCTTGCAGGTATTTTTAGTAAATAGAGATCCTATGGCTGCTATGCCCCCATATGTCTTCAGCACCTTCAGTATAAACCTTCATTTAGAGAGGATAAACTTGGGCCTTATGTCTTCATGAACACTTGTATTCTTTATTTTATGGGCTAATAAAGCTGGATATGTTTCATGTCAGCAATGTTTCTTTTTTTTCCTTCCATGCTCTTTTATCATTGTAGAGTATTGGAATAGTCCCAACTAAGGAGAATCAGTTTTGCAGTGTGTTTTCATATATTATATAACATCTAGTTTCTAGACATGTGTGTTTTTTGTTACCTAGCAGATTAAGTCAGCATACTATCTGAAAAAAATAAATTAAAAATGTAAAGTATCAGCTTCTAGAAGAAATATTGGAACACTTCAATCAGCAGATGTAAAGCGAACTTAGGCCACACCAGAGAGTGGAATCTAAATGTTGTATTATTTCCCACTGAGTAAAGAGGACGTGCACCAAAAAACCCTCGAAAAATTGTTTTGTGCTATTCTAGAAATTATGACTGCTGTCTTTTCTGCAGTGTTCTGAGAGTTTGGAAAGAAGCTTGTTTTCTTTCTTTAAGTGATCATTGAAATAACTCTAAGCAGACTGCTGTGCATCGTATCACTGACTTTAGTAATTTGCAGGCACTTACAATGATTAAAAACAGTGCCACACACAGCGAAGACCGGTGTTGAATTATGCAAGACCAAGCCACATATTTCAGCCTGAATGAGGAAAGTAAAGCCATGTTGGATATTAAGAAAACATATCAGGTTCAGAGGTCTGCGATTAATCTTGTCAGTGCATGAAGCCGGGCTAACCTGTTTGCAGGAACACAACATCTCAGCGCCTTTTTCTCTTCTATGAACACACAGCCAGCCATGGACGTGTGGGATTTGAATCCATTAATGTAATTGGACAGAGTCAAGTTCTTTAATATTATACTGCATTCTGAGATGTATTAAATATTTACATCCGTTCTTCATAAATCTTGTACAGAGAACAGGCAGATGGAATGAATTTCTGTTATCTAGCCTATAGTATATGCAGATAATACAGATATTTCTAGACAAGGATTACATCTCACTGTCAGCTGGAGCAGAGAAATTTGGTCTGCAGTTGATCCCAGCGTCTCTGATTGATAGATAGAAAAGTCAATATAGTACTCATAAATACACTTTTAAAATAACATTGTCCTTTTTTATACAACCAGTGAAATATCATAATTGAATACATTTACTTTTAGAACCTGTTAACACTAAGATACATGTAGTGAAATTGACTGAAAGTAAATTAAAATAGATTGGTTTCTTTTATTGACCTTGACAAATGTACAAATGCCATAGATGATGATTATGATGATCCTTATACAAAGAAAAAACTATAACCAAACATGCTGCAAAGGCCACTTCCATTAGAAGGGCTCTCTCTATCGATTGCATGGAGCCTTCCTTGAGAAGCTCAACAGTAAGTATTTTTTTTTTAAATTGATTTTAATGATTAAAGAGACCTTAATTTCCCTATGATGTTTCACAGTGAGAAGTATTCTGACTTTAAATATAGGAGTCTGGTATAAGTTCCTTAGTGGGAACAAATAGGTACATTCCCACATTCTTTAAAACTTTACATTCTAGTATGAAATAAACTCACAAAAAAAATCTAAATTTTACCAGAATATATTGTTCCTTCTGAGGCTTTACCTTCCTTCTGAAAGCAAACACAGTTTTCAAATCTTGAAATCATTGCCAGAGTTCTAACTTTCACAATACATCAGGGTAACCTATGGTGATGTTCTGGATATGACTGGACTTGATAGTGTTGTGTCATTTTTCAGTGTCTCAGCACATATAGAGCTGATCATATTAAGATGTTCAGCTTCTCACATGAAAGTATCCATAATGCATTTGAGTTTTAATTCATATATGCATCCAATGAACCAGTGTAAGCATCTACACAGACATTAGAGAACTGTGTAAAGTAGAAACGTAATTGTGTTTTTTTAAATTCATCACCAAGATGGTAGAATTGGACTTTGCCGGTCCACTGAAATTCCATGAAAAGTTAAGATTTGCTACTGATCTTGCTAATAATCATCACCTCTGAGCACTTGATAAGTCGTCTGAGCCATAATCAGTCTTTTTACGGAGGTCTCCTATGAGCTCCATCCTTCTGGATTTCCAACTATGTAGAACAGATTTCTATTTAAATTTCTCCTCTGCTTTCAAAAGTACTTTAGTGTGAACAAGATCAGAAACTTATGTTCCCAGGTGCCATTTCCCCCGCTATGACAGAGATAACAAATGGAAAAGCGAAAGGATAAGGTAACCACTCTTCTAAACTTTTAGAGACAGCTCTGAAAGTGTGATTTACTGCCTGTTCCAAATATTAGAGTGAGTCTCGGCTGCAAGAAGCTGATGTTTCTTGCATGAACAAATCTTGGATTAATTCCATAATTTTTGGAAGCAATGATAAACCTCATCAACAGTGATATATTTCTATACTAGGATTAGAACTGAACCTTGAGTTGATTCTTCTGCTTGCTCCCAATGATTTCAGTGGGAGGCAGTTTCAGTTTCCTTCGTGTATTGTCTGGACAGCCATTCTTGTTCGGTAAAAGAGAAGAAAAGCTAATGACACGAGCAAAAACTATGTTTGTTTTTTTTTCAAATACTTTCTGTTGCATGAACTGGAATCAGTGTGTTTTGGTATGGAAAAGGGGAATGGAAAGAAGGAGATGGGACAGTTGAGGAGCAATCCAGATCCTTTATTTGAAGAAGAATGAAGGCTGTAGTAAAACTTTTGTTCAGCAAGTCCATTTTTTTACCAATCATTCCTACCCATAGTAGTGCTCTGAAGTTCAAAAAGGAAAACCTTCATATAGGAAGTTACCCAAGTATTAAAGCGATGTCAAAGACCCTGCATTTGTTTGAGCTCTAAGCTGCCCAAATGTCCTATCAAAAACTCTCTAAGCCTTGAAACCACTTTTTTTATTTTGTGGATAAGGAAAAATTTTAATGGCCCAATTTCTTGCTTCCACAAACATATTTAATAACTTCTGAGTTTTTTAATACAGAAAAATATACTTAATGACCGAAGACAGCAATTTAAACACAGTTTTCAACTTTAGCCTGCTCTGTAATGTTTCTTAGTAATTTAGTTGAAGCCTTTTTACCTCATTAATCATTAAATTAATGTATTTTCCTTACAACTTGGAATCTTACTGACCCAGTAGATGAGGAATCTAAAAGATGCGGCTGCCTTGCAATGGCAATAAACAGAAGTTATGAAGTGCAGAGCTGACTAGTAGTTTTACAGTACAAGCATTTCCAAGTGAGATTGCCTGATCACCTCTGGTGATCAAGGAGCTCAAATAGCAGGGATGGGGTGAATCTTGACTTAAGGAACTACAGGTCTTTAACCAGTGCATGAAGTAGACCCTTAGCAGCAGCAAGAGGAAAAGCTAAATATGTGTTTAGTGTAACAATAAGTGTTAAGCAAAATAATTTAATTTCTGAGAAAGAAAATGGTTCTTTGCCTTGTTTTCACTGTAGCACAGGTGTTTTTCAGAGAGGTGGATATGAAAGTCATCATATGTCAACAAGTTTCCAAACAGAATAATTGTAAAATGGATATAGGGACAATTTACAACTGTACTGGTTTTACAGAGCGAATCTGTTGCTCTGCTTTTATGCATTTTTATTGAAGCTGAGTAAGCCACAGAAACAAAATCATACAACCAGCTCTTTGGATTCCAATAATTTCACTTGTGTTAAAAGATTTTTCTAGTGAAAAAATATCTGGTAAAACAAGAAAATCTCTACAGATAACATTATTCACTGTTTTGCCACTTACTCGTGAATGACTGACTGTTTTAGTCATAAATTTGCTGAGAAAAGACCGTAAAGAAGGATCCAGAGCTAAGAGGATGTTGATCCCTTCATCAGCTTCCAAAATCCTTGTGGAACTATGTTAGTTAAGAAAGACATAAAATTTGGAGCCAGACATTTCTGTAACACTTGTATATTCAGCAAAGTGTGATATACTGAACCTATCTTTTCCCAGAAATAATTCTTTAACCAAAGTGAAGGAGGATAGGAAAAATGACATATTAAAAAATAAAATTAAATGCTATGCCATGATGTTATCTCCTGACAACTGATCTTCCTATTTCCAACTCTCCATTTATCAAAACAGGAAATATAATGAAAAAAAGAATCCCTCTAACCATCAAAAATACAGATAAAAATATCTGAATTTCCTAAATGGTGCTTAATTATTATATTTACTCCTCTTAACAGAACTGGGAGTTCCCAGGCCACTGTACATAGCTTTACCTAAGGGCTACAAAGTAGTATTTATACTTTAATATTATCCTAATCACCCTTTGAACTCACAGCTCCATTCTGCCAGGCACTGAACAAACACAGAGGTGGAGATACTTCCTGGCCCATATAGAAGGAGAAATAAGAGCAATAATACATAATAGTATGATTATTATAACATAATATAGTAACTCAGCTGTGGAATGGGAACCAAAAACATTTGGATCAGATCAGATCATAGGACATATACCCTCCTAAGACTTGCAATAAATGGCACACACTAGAAAAGAGTCTAAACTAGTGCAGCTATACACCAGTACTTCTCTACACATAGTCATCCAACCTTCAGTTTCCCACCGTTTTCCTGAGACGCAGGTGGTGTCTTTGTGCTTAATATTCCAGGATGAATTCTTTTATTCAATAAATTAGTTCAAATGAATTATTTGAAAGACTATGTAACCTTTAGAAATGCATGTTCCTGATATCTGGATGAGTTAGCCAACACTGCTGTAGATATGAGTGCTGTATCATCCTGGGATTTAAGTACCTCAAAGAGTGTGGAAGATGACTGACTGCTGGGATCTTATGATTTTTCCTTTCCTTCAAGTGTCTGAATTCCTCATCACTATGTTATGAAAAGCACCTCCTTGGTAGTATTTGATGTGATTATGCAGTCAAGGATCACTCTTGTGCTACAGCTGCTATTGAACCTTTTAAAGGTTATATTTATTTAAAGAATATCTGGAATACTTCCCAGTCTATACATCTGCCCAACTAATTCAGATTTCAGCAAGTAAGGGTTTGCTGGGATGTTACAGGGATGATTAAACACCTTAGTACAAATACTACACCACTTTCACTTTCTGTCAAATCACCATGGGCTGTGCTTTAGAGAAAATCAGGCAGATGGCTGAATGGTCAACAAAGATGGGACAAAACACTTCTTCTAGATACTTGCAGCTTACCATGCACGAGAGTTTATCCATCTGTGAACAAACCACCCGCCGGTTGTTTGAGTAATACGACTGGGTAAGCATTGCTAAGTACTCTGTAATAACAATAGTACTGCCAAAAAGAGAACTTGTGTACAAGGTATGCACACTGATGGCTTTTGCAGACAAAAATTGCAAATTAAGGCTCATAAGAAAGCAATCTTACCCTGCCAAAATATTTATTCATGGCAGGCATTATCTGCACAATTCAGAAACACATACACCACTCCATATCACAAACTGCTGACAAGATGTAGAAAAGGCAATAACACTCTAATGTCTATGCACTTTATTAGTTACTCTGCTGAGGTAGAAGTACATGCATACATTCTCAAAACTAGTTAGAGAGCTGATTGTCAGCAATTCATTCCCTAGCATTTCTGCTGCAGATCCTCCACTTACTTAGCCTCAGAGCCATCAGCACTTGGAGGCGAACGTGGAAAAAAATCCTTGCAGCAAGCAATGGAAGCAGACATCACATAGTTATGTGTTGACTGGAGGACTGATATCTGACTGGAAAGATCAACTGGCCTGAAATTTTAAATGACTTTGTGACATTAGGTCATTGTTCCTGTTCTATTACAAATTAGGTGTCTATACCAGGCTTTAAAAATCCTCCTAGTTCCTTTTGTTGAGATAATATGTTTGAATGCACTTTAAAACTTGAAGCACATGAACTGTTTCTATTTGTGTTATTAAATTCTGTATCTAAATCCATAAAAGCAGAAGCATTTTCATTTCATTTTATTTTTTGCAATCTTTCATAATTACCAGTGATATTACTGGATATTAGTTGGAGTGCAATACCTCAGAAATGTGTAATCAAGGGATATTTTGGAACAGGTAGTGTATTGTAACATTAATAGCTTCCTTTCGAGGGAAAACAAGGAATGCAGGCTGAGCAGGCAAAGCACTGATGTACTTTCCTAAGACCATTGTTAGTTTCAATGTCCTCTTGGGATGCTATGTCCCATAGCATGGCCTAAGATCCTTGCACTAGAGTACACAAATGTCAAATATCCTTTTAAATAGGCATTTTTACCACCCACAGCGCATGCAAGTATAAATGGACTGATATTTAGTGATAAACTCATGGCATGTCTATCGATTTATTTTCAGATTCCATTGATACTAAGAAGAACATCTCCCATCTCCATCTACTCTTTCACAGAATCAGAGAATCACAGAATGGGTAAAGTCGGAAAGGACTACAGTGGTCCAACCTCCCTGCTCATGCAGGGTCATGCTCGAGAACATTGCACAGGATTGTGCTTGATGGTTCTTAAATTATATTCAGTGAGGGAAACTACACAACCTCTGCGGGCAATCTGTTCCAGTGTTCTACCATACACATAGTAAAGGTCTTCCTTCTGTTCACGTGGAACTTCCTATGCATCAGTTTCTGCCCATTGTCTCTTGTCCTAATGCTTGGCAGCACCAAGAGCCTGGCTTCATCCTCTTGACACTCTCCCTTCAGTCTCTTCTTGAGGCTGAACAAACCCAACTCTGTCAGCCTTTCCTCGTAAGACAGTTGCTCCAGTCCTCTAATCATCTTTGTCACCTTCTGCTGGACCTGCTCCAGGAGCTCCATACCTCTCTTGTACTGAGGAACCCAGAACTGGACATGGCACTTCAGATTTGGCCTCACCAGAGCTGAGTAGAGGAGCAGGATCACCACCCCTGACATGCTGAAAATGCACCCCAGGATACCACTGGCCTTCTAGGCCACAAGGACACACTGCTGGCTCATGCTGGTCCACCAGGAACCCCAGGTCCTTTTCTGCAGAGCTGCTTTCCAGCAGGTCAGCCCCCAGCCTGTGCTGCTCTGTGAGTTTATTCCTTCCCAGGTGCAGCACCCTGCATTTGCTTTTGCTGAATTTCAGAAGGTTCCTCTCTGCCCATCTCTCCAACCCATCGAGGTCCTTCTGAAGGCCTGCACAGCCCTCTGGGGTATTGGCCACTCCTCACAGCTTTGTGCCATCAGCAAATTTCCTGAGGAGACGCTTTCCTTAGAGTAAGAAATATTGCAAACAGAAATAATGCCTATGAGAGTAGCGTGGGTAAAAGCTGAATTCCTCCATAGCAGTTTGCATAACAGATGCTGAGGTTTCTCTAGTGACACCAAATCAAACACAGCGTATAGAGGTTCATTTTGATCTGCATTCCCATAACTTTGCTAGATACAGATGCCCTGTGCAAAGAATGAACACTGTTCATCTGCCAAAAGCAGGCACAACATGTTCAATGGAATCTTGAGAAGCATAAGTAAAAATCCTTGTCCATGCTGACAGAAACCTCAATATTTTTCTTATTATTAACTGTGTCCACTCTTACAGAGAGACTTCTTAACTGTAAATCTCTACCAATGGTTTCGTCTCTAAACCTTATAACATATTTTTCATTAATAATGAAAAAGTCCCCAGTTAGGATGTTATGTTTTAAAACTATGCTGATGATTTTCCTCAGCTCTCTGAATTCAGTGGTAGAGGGGTAAAGCCTTGATGGCATTGTTATGTTTATTGCAGGGTAGAGGGTACCGAGGCACAGAAAGGACACAGCCTATTTCTTTTCCTGCCAGTATTGTACCTTTCCTGCCAAACTGTGAGAGCAGGATTAGAGAGCTGCTCGGTGTCTCCAGTCAGAAGGAAGGCTCTCTGTATTTTCATTCTGTACATTTCTGTTAGCAGGTGCTTGGCTTGCTACCTTTTATACTGTGCAGATCAAGCCACAACAAATAGATCTTGAATAGAATGACAAGTTCTGCAGCTCCTCTGGCGGGGTCTTTAGTTTCCAGTAATTTCCATGTTTGTTACATGTTTGTTAACTCTACCTCATAATAACAGACTCCTCCAAATATAAAGAGGATTACCCAATATTGATCTGTTGCTTGCCACACTCTACCTCAAGTCAGACTGGAATAGCAGAGTTTTCATTCACCAAAATGGGGGGTCTTAAAAGGCAATTGCAATAATACTGGTTTCTTGAAGTAATATTATACTTTCATTAGAAACAGAGCAAGAGTCTGAAAAACTAGCATAAAAAAACTGGAGTCTCATACAGCACAAGAACAGAGGGTCAAGGGTTGAAAATTTTTATGCTTACAATTTTATGCATTTGAGATGCTGGTACAAGCCATCCGTTTTTGCAACTTAAAGAAATTAATATTTAAGTGAGATTTTTCAATATAACTATCTCATACATAATGAACACAAAAGCACCTCAATGAGCATCTCATTCTTACTTTAGTATCTTTCTCGTTGAAAAAAAAATGGAATTTAATTTACATTGGGAATGGATTTCATTTGCATTGGGAATGGGTGTCATTTGCTTGGGCTGGTGCTGGATTTCATGGATTCTAGGGTGGTTCTTATGTCTAGTCTGAAATCATGTTTTTATACATTTACAGTGTTTACCTCACTGTCTGCAAGAGATGAACAAAACGTGCTTGTGCTCTGAAGTTTGTTTAACTCTAGGAATGCATGGGTGAAAGCAGGGAATATAAAGAGCTGAAAATTTGCATAGAGAGAAAAGGGTTGGGAATGAAAGGTGAGAGCTAGGACTGCATTCACAGAACATGATACATCCACCTATACAGGGTCTGGGACAGGTTAGACTTGCCGTGTGCTATCTGAGCCCAAATAAAATTTCCCACAAGGAAAATTGCACATGTGTCCTCTGTGGGAGGTTCCAAAATAAGCTATTCCACGAGTGAGTTTTAGGGATCTACAGAAGAAGGAATTATTGCACCTTATAAGCTGCTTTCTAAAACCAGTTGAAGGTGTGTTTTGTTGAAATACGAGTTTGGGAAAAAAGAAATAAGTAAACAAAAACAACAGTTCTCTTTTTCCCAGTCAAAGGTTATAGATTAAAAAAAATAAAAATTAAAAAAGCAATAGCTAATATTTATGACTAGTGAAGAGAAAAGACTAAGAAATATTTCTGAGACTTGAGGCATCTATTTTGCTTTTGCCTTAAAGCTGGGAAAATACAATAGGAGATGACTATTTAGTACTCAATACACTTTTATGAAATGATAGAATCAAAGACAAAAAAAAAAGAAAACAGTGGAAAAGAAGTTTTGAGCCAAAAGGAATTTTAGCAGAAGGAGCAGTAGTCTGTCTCCTTCACCAGTATAGGAGGACCCTCTGTGCAATGAACTGGGGAAAACAAGGTAGCAACTAATGAGTAGCAGGAGTTTAGTTTAGTTTGGGAAAATAGGAAGATTACCATGAATGTCTCTGCAGCTTTTGCTTGAGGTGTTTTAAAGTAGACAGTGTTGTCACGATGGGAAGCATGGAGAGACGTAATTGAACCAGGTAGGAAGAGATGCAGGATTTGCTCATATGTCTAAAGACACTCTGGGGGCCCACACCAAGAATAACAACAAATCCAATTTGTATTACAGAAAAGCCAATCACAGCTGAAAGTTAATAGGAAAAAGCTGTCTGGTGAAGTCATGATGGCTATGGGTATCCGGGTGTACCCACATGGGGCCTTTTATCTATATGCACAATCCAATAAGTACTCCTGGATCCTCACTCTCCCTGGATATCTCATCCCTAGAGATACACACTCACAGACACATACTCACACTCAAAAACATACACACAGCACAATTTGTTGAGTAAAGGTAAAAAGGATATGTTTTCTGCATATGATAAAAAGTGGAATGAGATTCCAGTCATAAACATCAGCTAAGGGGGGGTGTGAGGGGAAAGGTAGATAATATGAATACGAGCATCTAAATTAGTTTCAGACTCAGAGATTTGCTATTAAGATTATTCAAGAAAGTAAAGTATTTAAGATAATGAAAAACATATTGTAACTGTTCTTAGTTTCATTTGTTTACTGCTTTCACAAACTACTTCAAGGAACTCATTAGTGGAAACTAATTGGAACAGGTTCTCTGTTCATGTCCAGTTTCTTTTATAATTGCTGAAGTCACTGATTTGCCATGAAACAGCTCCTATTTAATCCATCTGATTAAGAAGGGCACTTTCGCTTGCTGTATTCATTCAAGTGGAAATGAATTGTTCGCTGTCATGCACTAGGCTGTTCCCTCCATTTTATAAACCAAAGAATTAGGCAAATTTAGTCAAGGAGTCTTGAGGACTCTTCCCTCCCTCTATCCCATTCCTATCATGAGTTGAAACACCGCACTGATTATGAGACCTCTTTTTAATTTTTTGATTACTTGAATTAATTGGACTTTCAGACTGGACTGAATTAATCTTCAGTAAATTATTTTCATGTAACTATGTTCCTTATTTGAAAGTAACATGGAAATTCCTTTGTCCTAAAGAAAAGCTCAGTACAGAATGCAAGAAAGTGTTTCATTCAGTCCATCTTTCAGGATGAAAATGTGTGAGCCTGGAAAGCTTTGGTGTCACACTGCCTGAAAAATTACTTAAATATTAGCAGGAAGGAAGGAAGGAAAGAAGTAAAATAAAGAAAATTCATCTTTTTTTCCCCTGAAGGACAAAGGAAAAAGAGTAGGTTGAACAGCAAATCTGTAACACTTTCAACCAACTTTATGTGTCACAAAAAGAAAGAGCCTTTTATTTTTTTGCTTGCTTGTTCTCTTTTCCCTACTAAAGACCCCCAAAAGGTCTCCATGCTGGTGAATTAATAGGTTTGTTTTTCTAGGAAATAGACATATTCTACATTTTCTAGAATGGAAAAGTTCCCCTTCCTAAAAAAGAAGCCATGACATCTGTACCTAAAAATGACAGTAGCTGTAGGTCCAAGGAGTGTGGACACTTCCACAAACAGCTAGAAGTACATGCAAAACAAGCGTAATACACTTTTCAGAGATCAGTTGCCTGTTGTATAGATGGGGGACCTACCACTTAACATGGAAAGTATGAATTACAAAGCTGTTAATGTTTTTATTGGCAGAATGCCTTAGCCTCAGCATGATTTGATAAATCATCTTCTCCCCTTAAAACAAAAGGCCTTATTTTAACTTTAAGGACTCAATTTACTTTAGCGTGTCAGAGGTACTTAGAATATCACCTCCCCTCTTTCAAGCAGTTTATCAGTATCCTAAACACTGACTTCTGAGACAAGAAGTCTGCAATATTAAAGCTGACTCATTTCTGAACAGGACTAAAATTTAAACGTTCCAGGAGCTATGGGTGGCTTTGTTTTCCTTGAAGATAGAGTGACCACTAGACCACCAAGATGAGCTCCAGTGACCCCAATATAAAGAGCAGTCATTCTTTCCAGGAAAAAGGAAGCAGAGAGGCAGATATAATAAAGCAACCCCATTCTCTTCCAAATGCTCATGACCTTTTTACTCCCTCTGCAGAAAATTTGGTCAAAAAATACTCTGGTGCTTTGTGTTTCACTCTGCATTATTTTCAGAATAACTTGTTTGCATACACAAATCCTGACAATCAGGGATTGTTTTGTTAGATGTGCTAGGATATCATTATCCAGCCTTCATTCTCTTGCAAAGCCATGTCAGGTGTGACCATACTCCTCCTTGCAAAGTTTATTGTTTAAGTACATCTTCCATGACTTTATCCAATCACAGTTTATTTCTAAGGTTTGATTATAAAGAGTGAACATTATACTTGCCCCAAAACATGGCTTTTCCCCTGTCTTGGGTTTCCATGGCCAAGCTTTGCTAGCAGGGCAGCTACAGGGGTGGCTTCTGTGAAAAGCTGCCAGAAGCTTCCTCCATGTCCAGCAGAGCCAATACCGGCAGCTCCAAAGAGAGATGTGTTGCTGGCCAAGGCTGGGCCAGTTAGAAATGGTGGTAACACCTCTATGATAACATATTTATGAAGAATAAAAAAAAGTTATTGCATAGTTGCAATTGTGGCCAGAGAAGAGAGGGGTGAGAACATGTGAGAGGAACAACTCTGCAGACACCGAGATCACTAGAGAAGGAGGGTGAGGAGCCACCACCACAATACCAATGCAGAAAGAGGGAACATTCAAGGCTTTTAAACCCGTAGAGAGAAATCATGCCCTGATGCAATCACAAATCAAGCTTTGCAACTTGAGCAGCAAGCTGTGATATTGTATAATTTAAAGTGTACTGGTGCTATCAAATTCCTTAGTTGCATGAGGAAGTTACAACAGGGCCCTCCCTGCTCTCTCTTGAGGGTAATAAAGCTGAGTAAGTTTTCGGTAATAAGCCAGTGGGCTATGGTTTGTGTTGCACCGAATCTCTCTTGCACATTTTATCCGTTCTTAGGGCAAAATTGACTCTTAGACCTTCTGTAATTTCACCAAAATCAATTGGATTGCCTGATGAGCAATTCAGAGCTGAATTTAAGCCTCTGAGACACAAGTGATCCCTAACTAATTAACCTACAAACATTATTGTGCATTGACATTTTGCCGTAGTATAGTCTGTACTGAAGACCCAAATCCATCAACATTTATGAAGTTTTCTCTTCCATGGTTAAAACTGTATTCTCAGGTACCAGCTTTCTCCTAAAATTAGTGCTGAAATGAACCAGCATACACCACAAAAATGCAAACCTTTATGCCATGAAACATCTGATGGCAGAAAGTCAGCTGCCAAAGCAGATAATAAAGGAAACCATTGCAGCTTCATTTTCCTTGGTACAGTTCATAATATTCAATAATGGCAAATCTGAGAGAGCTGTTATTCCAAAAACAATGCTTATCAGGAGGGGTTTTGTGGTTACAATACCGCAGTGCCCTCCAGCTTGAACAACTCTGACCCTCCTAAAGATTTGTTATAATTTCCAACAGGACTGTTGTGGTTTAACCCCAGCTAGCAACCAAGACCCATGCAGCTGCTCACTTAGTCTCCCACCAGTGGAAGAGTGGAAGAAATCAGAAGGGTAAATGCTAGAAAACGTGTGGGTCTTCTTACCTGGAAATACTCAGAAGCTGACTGGAAACAATCCTGAGTAACATGCTCTAAGAAACCCTTCTTGAGGAGGGACTAGATGACCTCCAGTGGTCCCTTTCAACCTTAACCATTCTGTGATTCTGTCATTTTGGCTTGTAGAGGAAAAATGAACCTCCAAAAAAGCTGCCAGCTCATGGCTGGAGTTGGGGGAAGCAAAGCAGAGACATCAGCAGAGATATTCCAGTAAAATTTCAGAAGGGTGAAGAATATGTAGAGGTGTTGTCTCTTTTTGAGATAAAGACAGTTTAATAGGGAAAGTAAAAGCCGCATACACAAGCAAAGTGAAACAAGGAATTAATTCACTGCTTCCCACAGGCAGGCAGGTGTCCAGCCATCTCCAGGACAGCAGGGCCACGTCCCATGTAACTACTACTTGGGAAGACAGATGCCATTACTCCAAACATCCCCACTTCCTCCTTCTATCCACCTTATATACTGAACATGATGTCATATGATCTGGAATATCCCTTTGGTCAGTTTGGGTCGTGTGTCCTGGCTGGGTCTCCTCCCAGCTTCCTTGCTGGTGTGACAGTAAGGAAAGCAGAAATGGCCTTGGCTCTGGATAAGCCCTGCCCAGGAATAACAAAAACATCTATGCATTATCAACCCTGTGTTCAGCCCAAACCCAACACACATTACCAACCACTGTGAAGAAAACTAACCCTACCCCAGCCTAAACCTGCACCCTGCCTTATCCCTGGACGTGCACAATATTTAGCAGCAAGGCAGTGAAGAGTGTTATACATTCCCAGACACATCTGTTAACACTGACCACCCCATTCACAACACCAGTGAAACCTCTTCAGAAACCTCAGCAATTTGAGGTAGGATCACTGAGAGCATCAGTCAAAGGCAAAAAGCAATATACTGCAAGCAGCATATTCATAGGCAAAAAATTCATTTGGAAAAAGGATCCCTTTTGTCACCCTTATGAACTGAAATAAATTTGTGTTGGTGTTTAAAAGGTAGAGGAGAAAGGGAAACACCACTTTCAAAATGATGAAAGTAGGCATGTAGAATGGCACATAGTTTGAGGCAACAAGTACTTCCTTAGTAAAACTCTTTTCAGTGGCTCTTCTTTTCAAATGCTGTGAAAATAATAGCTGTAAAACACCAGGTTTCTTGCAATATTTATAATTCTTCTTTATGTAAAGACCTCACTTCTCTTAAATTGCTACATACTCATTCTCCAACAAAAAAATCCACTTCTGAGTACTACTCGCTCTAACTCTTTGCGCAATTCCCATCACTTACTGTTTCTCAGTGTTGACTACTGTTCAAAACAGAACTATTATATTTTAATTGAATGAGATGAGGATACCATTTAGAGCTGTTAAATATCTGTAAATGCTCAGTATGAAAGTCACCCATAACCTATGTTTCTGGTATATTTACTTTCTCAAGTTCTCTTTGGGTATGAACAATACAAAATGATTTCTCTATTTCTATTCAGAAACTTTGATCAAAATTCAAAACTTGCAAACATTTGAGAAAACTAATAAGTGCCCGTTATTTTTCTTTAGCTTAATTTTTTTTTATTTTCTTCATAAATGACAATTTGCTGGAAGTTCTCCCGCTTCTCAGCTATGATTTTTTCATGTATTCAACTGACAAATGAGCAAAAAAATCATGCTGGTTTAAACCCTGACTTGATATGTACCCTATGTCATACATAATGTTAAATCAGTCTAAAAATTTTTCTTTTTTTTTTTTTTTAAGGAAAGATATGGACAATGAGAATAAAGGGAATATGAATGGTTATTCCAGTGCAGTTATAATATTATGGTTCAGAGCTTGTCCAGCTGGTTTTTGCTTATTATTACAATAAGAAGGTTGTGCCAGAGCATAGACAGACAACAAAGGACTGGTGTGTTTGTTTTGGTTTTTTTAATATGATTTTTTAAAACTGGTGACTGTTTTGTTAAGATCTGAAGCTTGAAAATTTTAGAACTCAGTTTGCACTACTGAAACTAGTTTGAATTTTGATACTGAAAATAATAGATTAAAATTCTTTCATCTTCTCTTACCATTAAACTGATAAACAACATTTATTTTCACAATTTGTCTGCATCTGTCTTACATGCCTAACCTTGAAGTGATCTGCCTGTGTAATAGTTTATTAATGTGTCTAAATATTCTGATTTAACTGTCCCCCCTAATGCCAAATATAGCCATTTTTAATATTTTACAAATTCCACTGTGAGTTAACATGTTTTGCCCCCAGGTTTGAAAAGGGGAACTAAGAAAAAAAAATAAAACAAACAATTATAATCAGGGAAAGTCCATTAATACAGATGTACAAGAGTATTAAATTCAAATAAAATATTTACAGAGGATAAGCAACGTTTTTGGTACACTATGCAATTTACATTTCAAGTAGGAACAACTAATCTTCCACACATTCTGGTTTGTAATAATGAAACACACACACACGCCAATGAAAGGGAACAGAGTCTTCATTTGGAAACCGTTTAAAAATAAATGTGTGAATATAAATGATCTATTTGTATCCAAGCTCCAGAAGATCTAAAATGAAAGCCAAAAAGCAAGATGGTGTTGAACAATATTGCTTTTGAGAGCTGATTTATGTTGGGTTGTGGTACTAGAGTTATCCCCATCTTATGAGTCCTGCATAAAAGCAGCAACAATATCAGCCTAACAGCAATGAAGGTTTCTGCTTACTTAAATGGCTGGTTACTTAATTTTCTAACAGTGCTGCTGATACCAATTAAACACAAGTGCACATTAACAGCTATATAGATGCTATTAGTTTTTCTTTTCCAGTTGATAGCTCAAGACAAATAGCCAGGCTGTTCTTGTAAAGATTACTGTGTGAGTACATGATTTTTCGGCTTCCTGACAATTTGGAGCAAGTGAGAATAAAATTATTTCAGTTGGTGTAAACATATGGTAAACTGATATACATATTTTACCACACACCAAATTTAAAAATAAAGCATCTCACAAAGACCAATATATTTTTGTATGAGCGCAGTTGCTTTTTGACCTGAGAAATGTCTTGAATTTAGGGAAAAAACCCCCAAACAAACAGCAAAAACCCTCTGACAAAAATAGACACCTTAGAACTGAAGGAACAATTTCAAGTACAAAAATAGAGATGCCTAATTCTATCCAGTTTTTTTCATTTCTCTTGAGTTTGCACTAATAAAATTACAGAATCACTGAATATTTTGGGTTTTAAGGGACTTTACAAAACGTCTAATCAAATCTCCCTTGCCATGGACAGAGACATCTCCCACTACCACTTGTATTATTATAATAAAATTAACAGAAAAATAAAAATATTTGAGAATCATCAAGCCTAGTATTTCAATTAAAATTTCACAGTACAGTATGTCTCCAGCTCTAGCCACAAAAATACACATATATATTTTACATCTATTTATACAGATATATTTAACACATATATTTATGTAAGTTTCTTTTATAAATTTAATACAATCTAAAAGATTGCTACTTTTAGTTGTTTTTCTTTTGTTTGAATAAAGAGAGTACTGAACCTGGGGTTCACTGGTACATGTACACAGCGAGGGTCCAGGACCCACAAGTTCAGAACATTTTATTTGCCAAATTAATTATTCCTTCTCCAAGCACAAATACAGGCTGGGCAGAGAACAGACTGAGCACTGCCCCAAGGAGAAGGACTTGGGGATCTTGGCTGATGAGAATCCAAACCTAACCCATCAATGTGTGTTTGCAGCCCCGAAACCCTTGGCTTCATCAAAAGCAGCGTGGACAGCAGGGGATATGATTCTACCCCCGTACTCTTGTCTCACAAGATTCCACCTGGAGTATTGTGTACTGCTGGAGTGAGTCCAGAGGAGGCCATGAGGATGGGCAGAGGGCTCGACCACCTCTGCTATGGAGACAAACTGAGAAAGTCAGGGATGCTCCACCTGGAGAAGAGAAGGCTTCAGAGAGACCTTATAGCAACTTCCAGTACCTAAAAGGGCTACAGTAGAGCTGGAGAGGGACTTTGGCAAGGGCATGGAGTGATGGGACAGGAACTAATGACTTTAGTGAATTACTTTAGTGAAAGCAGGCTTAAATGAGATATAAAGAAGAAATTCTTTATTATGACAGGCGTGAGGCGCTGGCACAGGTTGCCTAGAGAAGTTGTGAATGTCCTATACCTGGAAGTGTTCAAGGCCGGGTTGGATGGGGCTCTGAGCAATCTGGTCTCTTGGGAGGTGTCTGCCCATTACAGGGGGGTTAGAACTAGATGATCTTTAAAGGCCCTTCCTACCCAAACCAGTCCATGGTTCTATGATTCCTTTATTTAGTGGTTATATGATTCTACCCAATGGGATTGCCCTAAACAATTTCCTTTTTGAGTATTTATGAAATAGGGCAGCTAAATTGCACTGTTGATGATACAATGCAATGTTTTTAGTATTTTATTTATTCACTTCAGATTCGAACTGCTGGAAGCTACCCAGGGCCTGGAGTAGTTTAACTGAAAGACTGCTCCTGTATGGCACATGTCCAGCTCTGTATCTGAGATGTGATATTGCAGATGTGAGCCTATAACCTCTGAGCTAACAATCGCCTTCCAAATGTAGCCTCAGCTCTAAAGGCAGCCTGAAGTGGACATCACTGGCTTTTTACTAGTGTTAAGGTAAGTTAGCTTTTTGTTTATTTCGACAAGCTTATGGAAGTCCTCCTAGCCTTGATTTAAATTTATCTCCCTCAATTATCAGAAGATGATTAAAATCACTACTTGCCTACTTTGGCCAATATTTTGCATGTATTCGTTTATGTTCCAAATGCAAAAGCTTCTAGATCTTTAACAAGCCTTTCCAATTTGAACCCTTTACTAGTCAGCATGCTAAAGATCCTTTAGCATGCTGACTAGTAAAGCTAGTAAGAAAGGAAGATGTATAGGCTCTCATTTCAATGACTTCCCATTCCACTTCCCATTTCAGTGGAAAAGTTAGAGTTTTTATGGAAAAAAAAAAAAAAGCATTCCAAATTTTTTCTTTCTTTTGGTCTGAAATATTATTTTTTTTCGAAAAGGAACAACATAAAAGACATTTCCCTGAGCCAGAACTGGCTGTTCTGTCCCAAGTATGTATTATTCAAGTTCTGTGCACTGAACTCTACCAAGTTCCGTGAATAACAAAATCCTACTGGAGAGAGCCTGCTGTAAAATGTAGAATGCTTAGCACCATCAAACCAAAACATTTTCCAATCCATCTGTATGTAATCCTTGGTACTTTTGACACTACAAGTAATTTTCCCTTATTGAGATAGAGCTACAGTGAGCAGTTTATTGAAAGAGCTTTTTACTTCCCCCCCCCCACCCCGGTGTAAGCATAAATGCCTAACATTTGCTGCCAATTAAAATAATAAACCAACAGTATAAACTGTATAGATTAGAAAAGAGTATAATTGCCCTTTTGAGTCATATCAATAAGTGGTTGTCTTGCTACAGGGAAGAGATAAACTATACAGGAAGAGACAAACTAGACTGGAATTCATTTTCACCTCCCATGGTGAAATCTTTTATTGTTGTTTTTCTGTGCTACGATGGTGGAATACAAAGCCTCAGTCTCAACAAAGCAATAACGCTGCATTGATACGTTCCCAGAATCGAAGCCATAGGCAAGCAACACTACATACTGTCAGGCCCCAATTCAAGTCTCCTTACAACCCTCTGGGCATTTCCAGACTAAATAGCTTTGAAAGGGGGAACAGCACATTAGCAGTCCCTCTGAGACAATCTGAGTAGAGTTACTGCATAAACCCCGCAGTTTAAATTATGTTAATAGAGCTGCAAGCTGCAAAGAAATTATTTATCAGAAGTAGTGCAAGACCCTAGAGTTTATGCATTTTTTACATGATACTTCCATTCCCTCACTGCTGCCCGGGGTCTCTTGTACAAACCTTTATACGTCACCAGGAAAAAGGAATCTGTCATTTATATCATCTATGTTTTGACCAGCTGTGGTTCTTTAATGCCATTCATGTCACGGCTTTTCTGTGTCTGTTCCACAGAGTCCATCGAACCTCTGTTAGTGCCACAGATGCATCAAAGCCTTCAGTTCCAATCCAGCACGGGATGGAATGAGATGACATTCTGTGAATGATGATCTCTGCAAGTGTTCAAGGCCAAGTTGGATGGGGTTTTGAGCAACTTGGTCTAGTGCAAGGTGTCCCTACCCATGGCAAAGGGGTTGGAATAAGACGATCTTTAAGATCCCTTCCAACTCAAACCATTCTATTGCTCTCTGATTTTAAGTGTGACAGATGGCACAGACCATGGCCATCCTCACTGCTGAGACATGCAAGGTAAAGTGCTTCAAAAGTACTGATGCATCTGCCTACACTGGTGTCACATAAGTCAGGAATGTAATTTTTATGTACTTGGGAATGACTACCTTTTCACTGAATGTTAATAATTAAGAACTTGACCTTGGAGCACCACAGTATGAAATGACAATTGACCAAGCCCAGGTTTCTCACGGTGGATGTGGATGTATAGCAACCTTCATGGATCAGAAAAACAAGTGAGAAAAACCCCCAAAAACAGAGTGAGGAGAGGGATAAGATATGCATAAATTATTTGAAGTGACTCCCAGAAGGTTAATTAGTTTGTTTCTGTGACAACTATGTGCCAGTCTCAGTGATTATGAGAATGTTCACCAGAGGATGCTTCAGTTGGAAACAACCTGGCTTTAAGGAAAGAAAATTAGATTGTCTCCAGTCCCAATTTCATCCTCTCTGATTTCACAGTGCTCTGATTTTTCAGCTGCTGTGAGGAAGAACTGCTTAACAGAATGCCGTCTGAGGTGACTGAATGGCATCGTTATGATGGCAAGAGGTTTGCATTCAAAATTTCATCAGGAGAGGCACCACTGCATGGTAGGACCTGATTCCCGCTTTACTAACACCAGCTCAGATCAGCAGGAAGCCAATGAATTCAACAGACTATCAAGAACGATGGGGTTAGACCCACATTAAATGTGTGTGAAAATCAGTGGGGAAAGATAATGGCTCAACATATCTCTATGTACTTTTAAATTTGCAATTTGTGAAAATACCAGGCATGAGAAAAATCAAAGGTAATTGAGTAATATAAATGGGTCCATTTTGTTCTGACATTAAAAGGTGGGTGTCATATTCCTAGCTTTTAGGTCTCTAATAATTTCATTCTACTTTTCCATTATTCATAGCCTTTCACAGTTTATTGAATTGCTCAAGACTACTCACCCTTTCTTTTTCATCTTTTCATTTTAGTTCTAAAATTTGTGTGCGTGTACAAGCTTAGGAAAAAATGTAAAAGAGCTACTTAGCATTTGAAGGAGTGCTGCAAACAGTTATTTCAAGCCTTTTGTTCTAAAATAAAATAAAAAGCCAAGGGAGGAGACTTTTTAAATTTGTTTCAGAAGAGTTTTTTATCTCTCAGGTTTAAGAGAAAGATTTTTTCCCCCTGGCATAAGCCATCATCAATCTGTGGTGCTGCTCTAATTTACACCACCTGAGGACTGGAAGTGACATAAAGTGAGCAACTAAAAAGAAAGAGTCTACACGTGACTAACATCTGTCACATCGCTTAATATACTGTTGCTCAAGAAATGAAGTGAAAAGAATTGGTGTAGTGCCAAAAAAACAGAACAGGAGAAAAGCTTCAGCTTCATTACTTACTGCAAGTTTTCAATATTCCTACAATTACCTTAGAAATTCAGCAAGTAGAAATACAGGAATACAAGTTAATACTAGTGGAAAATGATTGGACACTTTTATCATATCTTTAATGATGAGCTGTTGCAGGTAGCTTTGAAGAATGAGTTTTGCAATCTCTTGCAGCCCAGCCCAAGCATCCCTTACAGGACCTTTCTCATGGATAACTTGTATTCTCTTCTATTGACTTACTGAGTAAAGAGACTGTAAAACCAAGCCTTGAATACCATGAGAACATGGGGACAGGGCACATATGCAATGGCATGCAGAGTCACACAAGCAAAACTCACTTTCTCTTTAGAAAAATTGCCTTGGGGAAGCTGTGGGCAGAAGCCAGTCGCAGGGTCTGTATACTAATAAAGAACGTTGCTCTGGATGCCTTGTGAATTGCCTTGAAAATGAGACCTTAACCTTACAGATACTACAAGAAAAGAATTATAGGATTATAACAAGATATTGCAGAAGAAATCTCATAACCCCAAGAGCCCGCAGGCAGAAGTCACTGTTGGTGAGTTGGTTAGTTAAGGTATTCCTAAGTTCAAGACGAGTAGTATCATGATTTGCCTTCATACTTTACACTGTTAACAGAATATCTCTAGTTATAAATGTAATACTATGTGGGACAATTTCTTATAATACAATGCATGAAGTTTTACACTATGTCTACTTTAAGTTCTAACAGAAACAAAAAGACTGAAGCATAGAATATGTGATTAAGATTGATAGCACTTGTACTAATAAAAGAATCTAGGGAATGAGAAAAGCTCTCATGACTCCACCACAGTAGCAGAAATCCCAGTCAAGGGAATGTCTAAGGGTCAGAGTCCCCTAAGAAGAGAAGTGTCTCTTCCAGACATTTTTCCACTTCCCTCAAAAATAAGGAGAATAGTGATGGATGGGAGGCAAAACAGCAGTGGTCATCTTAGGAAAAGAAACCATTTTCCGAAAGGTGAACTGGAGAGTTCCATTTACTGCAAGAGAAAGACAGATAAAGAAATGGCATATTGAAAAAACAGGATCATATATAGATTATGATTAGAACATAGTAATTAAATAATTATTAAAACACTAACAGAATTTATTATTTTGTTTTATTTGTGCATGTATGTATGTATTTATGTATTGATTTTACTAATGTCCAGTAATGTAAATTCATGTTTTGAAGTAAACACGTTATTTTAGCCTTAAATCTTGTCCAGTATGGAAGATGCCCCTAACTGACTTGACACACCATTCCACTGATGGACTACGTGGGTTTTAAAGTTTCCTTCCAACCCAAATTGTTCTATGATTCTATGGTTCTAGATACAAAATCTTAAAAATAATTTAAATGTTCATCTTGGAAAGTTTCCAGCTGTTTAGCATAGACTCCAAGGGGGAGCAGTGTGTGCCACCTCAGAAGGGTTAAATAGACCAGTTAAAGGTCTGGTGCCACAGAAGCCAGAGAAGAGGGGTCCTCTGGGGATCAGCGATGATTGGCAAAATTTTCTGTATTTTGAGAAGGGAATGAGACTCAAACGTGAACCAAATGTGACTGAGAGAGAGTTTACAGCAAGAGGCCAGCTTATTTTACTGGGGTGTTTCTTTTGCAAGTAATTTTCTTTCTTTCCTTTTTGCACCGTTTTTCCTTTTTTTTTTCTTTTTTTTTCTTTCCCAAGAGAGTATGTCTGCATAGGGGGAATAGACAAGATTTACAAGTTGATAACCCAAAAGCAGGTGATGATCTTTTGCATTTTTAACTCTACATCAGCAGAAAGAAAACAAAAAGTCTTTGCGTGTGTGTGCCTGTGTTCTCGTTTACTCCTAGAAGAGCACTCAGACTCTTTCTGTACTGCAGCAGTGCCAGCTTATCAATAAACAATAAGGAAAATAAGAATGTGTGTAAATGTTCCTGGGGGACAACACCTTGTTGACTGAAAGTATCCATCTTTTATACACCATCATGCAATATTTTCTTCAGGCATCACATGAAAAATAATACAAACAAAACCTACTTAGCATTAACGTGACAACTGCCAGAAAATATGCAATATATAATTTTCCCTTAAATCAATTCGTTTTGGAGAAAACCCTAAAATATATTCGCCCATAGTTGAGTGAAGCCAGGGAGCATTCTTAATTACAGGGTCAAGCCAGTCACAAAAAAAATTCTTTCTTCTTAAGATGCTGCAAAAATATTTAAATTATTTAGAAGGCACATTTGAGTTGGGTGATATCCATGTTTCTGTTGTCATATGCCTGGTCTGAAAAAAGAACTATATAACCACAGGTTTTATTACTCAAACGACCATGACACCCTGATCATGTCTATAGTATTTAGGCTAAGAGTGGGTTAATATCAGATTTTTGGAAGAGTGGGCAAAATGAGGACCCTTCTGCATTTCTGCAATCAGCATTTGGTTAATCAAACAATGTTGTACAATGCCCACTCCTTCTCCCAGCTACCATGATGGGGAGAACTGAAGGCAGAACTATAGATATTTGTTGAAAGCAAATCAATAGAGAAAGAGAAATAAGCCAATACATAAGAATCAGTTATTTCTGTCTGACGCACATATTGTTGAGCACCATTTATCAAATTTAGAGCAAGTTAGAGTCCTGTTATGGCACCAGTTATTCCAAGAAAAAAATCTTTCCAGACCTTCAGAGGCAGGCTGGACCCCCAAAAAAGTGCTACAGTGTTCCTTTCTGTATCCCCCACTTACACATTGTATTCAAGGCTTCACAAAACCCAGGCTTACCCAAAATCATGGAGAGACGCCCTCTCTAACAAAATACGGGCATATACTACATGTGACAATTTCCCTCTAAACACCCCATGGCTGTGCAACGCTATTTTGATGTACTGCTTCTGTAACAGAATATTGGTGCCCTTCTCCAGACTGTTCAACAGATGGCAAGGAAGAGTCGTATATATGTTCTCAGCAGCTAACCCCATATGGGGCTTGAAAAAACAACGCAGAAAGATACGGCAACATGACAGAATCCATTACTGGCTTTTAATCCTGATAGGGATGCAGAGCTGAGCCATAAGCACAGCTGTATGTGCCTTCGGGAGAACACTTTGCCCAGCTCTAGCTCAGAAACAGATCATTAGAAGTAAATCAATACAACCTGTCGTTCTTCTTCACTCTGTCCTCTTTCAGAAAACTAATCAGCAGCACTGTGCTGGATATTGAGAGATATATTCTGGCTGAAGCAATTCACATCACACTGAAAACCAGAGGAAATCAGAAGCAGCAAAAAAAGAGAGAATTTTTCCTTTCTACAGAAAAGTGAGAGTAAAAAGTCACTTGCAAAGAAAATGTTCATGCTGTTTCCAGGATTTGAAAACCATGATGTGATAACCTGCATCTGTAATTTCTGTCCAGAGACGGAAGATTTTATTTTGGTGTTAAAGCTTTTGAAGTGTTTTTGTAACAGAATTTCCATATTTTTGTGGTATCAATAATATGCCAAGTCCTAAACATCATTTGTGATGGACAGTAAAAGACCACTGTAATAAAAAACTGAAACATATTATTCTTTTGCATCCTTTGTTTCATGACTGAAAAAAAAAAAACTTTTAAGAGACCAGCTGTTTTTGTAAGGCTCTGTCAAATACATATTTGACAATCCTGTGCTGAATTGTGGAGCCCTGAATGCCAAGTCCCTGCCTTAACCATAACACAGTTCTTATCTTCCTGGTCTAGTGATCCTCCAAAGGTCTCCATTGCTCTGAGCTAAACATTTTTGCCCTCTGAGAGAAGGATGCTTTAGCAGAAGATTTTCTAAATTTTCAAAGTTACACACTGAATAATTTCTGGATCTCTCAATAGCACCCCCTGTCCTCCTGGGAAAACTAGCTAAGAAAGAGAATGTTACTTTTGTGAAAAAATGTCACAGTTGAGGTAAAAAAAAAAATTAAAAAAGAATGAAATTTCTTGGCAAATACACATAGAAAGGAAATTCAATAGTATGTCTTGATGGTCCCAAGAAAAAGCTTTTTTATCCTGAAATACATTCATGGCAACTCTGCTGAGGTGAATGCATTTCTACTCTGGGATCCTGGAGGGTCTCGCCTTCTGCTCACATGAAATCTGATTGCTGATCTTTTGCACTGGTATCTGGAGGCATTTTGACTAAGACAGAAAATTTCTTGGAAGGCAGATTGGTGGATGAGCTGGCAGGAACACAGGCAGGTTTGTTGTTAGCCCTGCTCCGCGTGTAATCGACATGCTCCCAAGGAAAGTTTCACTTTGACAAATCGGCATTTTTCCAGTGGAAAGCATTCTGTTAAAATACTTGTGCCCACTTCTGCTGCATCTTCATCCTTGTCACTCTTTACCCTGATGGGAAAATTTGACTGCTGAGATTATTGCAGATAGCAGCTTTTCTCTCCAGGAAATATGTTGAACTCGAATGTCCCTCACCCCTATCAGAGAATCAGAGAACTGTGGAATTATTTGGGTTGGAAAAGACCTTAAATCTCATCTAGTTCCAGCCCCCTGTCATGGGAAAGGACACCTTTGACTAGACCAGGTTCTCCAAGCCCCATCCATCTGGGTTTTGAACACTTCCAAGAAAGGGGCAGCTGCCACTTCTCTGGGCAACCTGTGCCAGTGCCTCACTACCCTGATAGTAAAAGATTTCTTCCTAGTATTTAATCTAAATCTATGCTCTTCTAGCTTAAGGCTTTTCCCCCTTGTCCTGTCAGTCCATGCTCCTGCAAAATGTCCCTCTCCAGTGTTCCTGTAGTCCCTCTTTAGGTATTGGGGTCCTGTAGGTCACTGTTGGGTGCTCTCCTTGAACAATGTCAGCAGGATGGTACATAGGAAAAATTTTCTTGTGCTGCTTTGTTGCCAAATTCCTTTTACACTGCCCTGCCAGTATACATGCTACAGAAAAAGCATAGAAGTTATGTTTTGTCCTTTGACAATGTTTATGGACTTCTTTGTAAGAGAACAGAAGTCGGGGGTGATTTTTGTTTACAGTCTCTAGTACAACACACTATTGCTTAGATGCAAAAAAATGTGAGTGCGTTATTTATAAACACTGCAGCAGGTTTAATTACTGCTGCTTGCAAAAGTGTATGCCACTTGTTGCCACAATTATCAGGTACAATAACAGACATCAAGCACTCTGCTGTTTTAATGAGAAGAGGTCTCTTCATTCAGGTCCCCTTTTCCCTCCAAAATGCAATTAGGAAACAGTGATTAGTTGAGCCAATTCCAAATTTTATTCAAATGAAAGCAATTTGGCTAGTTTGTAGGTCCAATAGGTGATACTTTCCAAAGTCCCTAAAAGAATTAATTGCATTTTTCTACCCACACATGTTCTAGAGAGTGGAGAGATAAAAGTTCTCTTTCTTGCAAAGGCATTGTTTTTGACAGTGAAAATCATATTTCCATAAGAGCATATCATTAGGACCAACCTGCAAGACTGTCTGAGAAACTTGTATCTTCACAGAACTGTTTTCTTCCTCTGGGAAAATATCGTCCCCTAACACGCATAATGTTTCTGTATCTCTGAAACCCTCCAGCTGCTGACATTTTAACAAACTTCCCACAAATAAAGATTTCTTTAAATGGTGAGTTCTACTTTATGTCCAAGTCCTGAAAGGAAACATTCAGATGTGTTCTAATAGCTTCTAGCAACTGATAAATCAGTGATGTGTTTATAAGGACATGATTTTCTTATCTACTTTGAAAAAGCGCTTGGTCGGAGATCTCAGCTTCACAGTAAATACAGAGCATCATTGCAGTTTAATTTTCAAGTGAGTTCAGCCCCAGATGTGGCAGCATAATGACAATTCTGATGGCAGGATTAGTGATTTCAGCTCCTACCCAGAGCAATCAGAAAGATTTCTATTTATAACTGAATTATTTCCACATTAGTCTTTCTCAGGTATCCTAAGAGTGAGTTAAAGGTCACAAAAAGAAACTGCAAAGTTAAAAGTAACCAAGAATGCAAGGGCTTTAAAATGTTAAGATCTGTCGTTCCTCAGAATCTCTCACAAACTATTTCCACAAACTTAACCAGATTGATAAAAATCCTATTGTTTTATATGCATTATATATATAATAAGACTGGTTTAATTTTTATTCTTTGAGTCTTGTCCAAATTCTGATTACCTTCAGTATACCTAGACTCCTACCTAAAGCATTAATGAGATGTCATTTTCTTTAATTTCTGTCCTAAATTGCTATAAAGTGCTCTATTAAACAGCTGCCCAAACCTGTCTCTGCTTTAAGCTGAGCAAAATAATAATGGATTTATACGCAGCATAGTGACACAAGCAATAGTTATGCTACACAGGTGCTAAAAACCCTATCATGAGAGAAAGTTATTAGCTGTGCAGACTGACCACCAGCTGTCTCAAAACAGATACAATAAGACTTAATAATAAATGCAAGGTTTTATTTGTGATTAAGGACAATTTACGGGTTTGCATTGAAATTTATCCCAGGATTTGCTTGTGACTCTGCTTGCATGACAACTAAGCCAATAAAAGTTCATTGAAGTAAAAAGTGGTTCTGTTTTCCCATGTTTTTCTCCTCCATGGAGCTGCAGAAGTAGCTTATCTGCATTAAGTCCCCAGTGAGGATGAAAACTCATTGCACATAGATGAAAAGTAGAGCTTAAAAATGTTATTTTTGGTGGTGCTCTAACCGGATTGTTCCTATGTGGTAATTAAGGCTGCTGCTAGAATTGCAATAACCAAACCAAGCCTGGAAGTACTATTTTTCCTTGACACATCCACTCTTCTCTTACTCTTTTGGACACCCACTCTTAGTCACGTCTCAGGTTTTGAAATCTACACAGATGTATGGAATAAAAACCCATCAAATGTTCAGAGCTTTGTCTTTTGTCTTTATAGTCCTCATCACTCATTAATGACACTCACAGACATGACTGTTTTCATTTTTTCTCCTCCACCCCTCCTATTTCATGTTGTACAAAGAGCTGTGAAACAAAGACTCATCAAAGTCATCATTATACTACATTTAACTGCACAGAACTGCCTTTCTCAGCTATCAGATCTTTTAAACATTCCAAGTCCTTCTGTGACTGGATTCCCTCTCATTATTTTGGCTTCTTTGACACCCATTGCTGACTATTTTTGCAATTGCCCTCCTCCTCTGTTCCGCCTTCTCAATTTTTTCTGGGTCAAACACCCTTATGCATAATCTTTCATTTGTTTGAATTCTAACATAATAGCACTTTTAGTTATTGTTAACAAAATTAAAATTTTAAATTAGTTATTGTTCACACTGATTTCCATCTCTATAACTTATTAGTCCCTTTTTTCATTTTCAATGAGCAAAAAAATCTTTGCTGGTCAACTATTTATCTATATTTTTATTAAAGTGTAGATATAAAACAACTAGAAGATTTACTTGCATCAAATTAACCACAGAAATACCCTTTAAAAAGTCTTTTGTAATAGATCATAGGTTTTTATAGGTAAAAAACAGTAAATTACCAGTGAAAAAAAGAAAAAGTAAATATATAAATTGTGGGCACTGTTACCCACAACTCTTCATTACCTACTAAAAGGACAATCATTCCTCTGCCCCATGAGATGGTGACTCGCTGCCTTTTAACAAGCTGCCTTTTAGAGCTTCATCGTCTTTAGGTGTCCTGCAAATGGGGAGGTTTTCCCTGACTGCCTTCTTTACTCCCTGCTTCTCTATATTGTGTGTCTCTCTTGTCCTGGGGAGTCCAGCACTGGATGCAGCACCCCAGATGTGTCTCATGATTCCCAATCAGAGAAGGATCTCCACCCTCAAGCTGCTGGCAAAGCTCTGCCCTATGCAATCCAGCAGACTGGGGGCTGCCTTTGGTGTGAGTGTACATTCCTCCCTCGAAGTTAGCTTGGTGGCCTCCTGGACCACCAGGTCCTTCTCTGCCAAGATGCTTTCCAGACTGTTGGTACCTAGATTATCCTGGGATTATTCCTTCCCCAGAGACAGGAATTGGCATTTCCTTTTGTCGGACTTCATGCGGTGTTAGGAAGCCATGAGCAGCATTTTGGCAGTGCTAGACTATGACATAATCTTTTGGGTAAAAGACATTGGAGTTAATTCTCCTTACACAAGGAAAGAAATAGAAAGCCCAGCAACCCCAACAGAACCTCTAATATAACACAAATATATATAATGTAATTATATTACATTAAATATTTAACACACAGATTTAAATCAGGGTAAAATAGGAGTGTGTCTGGTCACTTCTAGTCTAACATAAAATTGGTGCCACATTGTTCTCTTCACAAGACAAGGGAGAAGTATTTCTGAAGGGCCAACTAAAAAGGATTCTGAACATGAATTTTTTCAAAGCGTCTGCTGACATACTGTTGTCAGTTGTGTAAGGGTAAGACGTACCACTTGAATGAGAACAGCCACAATAAAAATGCAAATACCTCTGACCTGAAGCAAGGTCAAAGATAAAATGCACTGGTCCTAAAATCTGTTACCACCCTACCAAAGATCATTTCACAATATTGTTTTAACTCGAGGCTCTGAGTTTCCCCAGTGATTTTCATCTGAACCCATAGGACAGGTCATTTACAGTTATATGCTGATGCTTCCTTGTAAAACAGAAAAGGTTACAAACCTTCCTGCTGGAATAACAATCAGAGCAGGAAAAAAAAATCCTGCCACTTATTTGATCAGTTTTGCTGCACTGCTTTGTATTCCACAGGCAGTCAAAATGTGTAGGATTAATATCATCTGCATACTTAGTGGAAGTCCCATGGGTTTTCCCTTTATCTCTACATATGACAGGAATCCCAGTCTGCTACCATAATGGGAAACTACAGCACCCTTTCAACTGTAGATGCATACAGAGAGTGTGTCAAAGCAAAATTATTCTTAAAAGAAAGATGTTTTGCATGTGGCTCCAACTTGCTTTTCAATAATTAAACAAGCTCACCAATTTCATTTTCTCACATTCAGACTTTAAAAACATGCATATTTTTAAAATGTTTGTAAATTTTTCAGGTTCATCTCTTTTCTTGTTTTTGGTTTTTTGTTTATTTGTAGGGTTTTTTCTTGCCTTGCCTAATAAAGCTTAATAGCTCTTTTCAAATTAAACTAAATTAATATGCCAGCTGTACCCAGTTTTGAGCACACAAAGCCCCCAATGGTTTATAATAAATTAATACATATGGTTATAGTACATCTTAACATGAAACTCTCATTTGCATGTTGGATGCCAGATTCTATTAGTTTTGCTTCATAGTTCTTAGATTAAGTTTATCTCAAGACATCACTCTCCCTGCCGATAAGTACAATTAAGTACATATTAATTTGCCCTAAGTGGATTTTCCTATTCTGGTTTATAACCCGTGGATGAATGTTTACTAAAGAAGTGTTCTAAATTCCAATATTTTCTTACTGCCCCGCAAAACTTGTAATCCCTCTCCCCTGTGAGTTTTCATTATCCAGCTGTGACCTGCACTGACTATTTTTTCAGTTCAGTTAATCCAGGCAGCATTGCTTTAAAATGGCATTGATTTTGTTGTCACTACAATTAAGAATGTACATAATCAACATCTCAGCAGCAGCCTCTCTTCTTCATTTGTCTTTAACTAAAAAGAAACTCTGGAAGCACAGATTCCCTCAACCATTTACTGAGCTTTAAGTTCAAGCGAAGACAAGACATGAAGGTATCATGACTGCTTACAGTGCAGATGACTCCCCAGATTAGGATGGAAAAAGTCAGATCCTCTATAGCTGTTTTTGTTTCAGTTCTGGGTTCCATTTCCAATACACATGTCTAAAGCAGTTTGATATGCTGTAAAATATCCTATTTGGTTTTCAGCTTCTGGTCTACAATGATGCAGTGTCCTGCATATGCTGTGCCATAATTGTCCGACTTGCTATGTGCTAAAGGTGTATGTGATAGCTCTATAAACACACACACACACACACACACACACACACATATATATATAAACTAAAACTTCAAGGTAACCATAAGCATACACGCCTAGAAATGACCATTTTGACAGAAGAGTACCAATAAAAATACTACCCACACACTGTAGTAATGCTACACCCACATGTAGTGTTTGGAGTCCATGCAGAATACTAGCAGAGTAGTGTCACTTTCCCTAAATAATTTTTTAAACCAAATACAATAGAGTGGGAGTCTTTTTGTGATACTTTACTCTTATAAATTTGAAATGTGTCACTTCCTGTGCAGACAGAAGTTTAGGATATTCTTATATCCACCAACTATCATTAAAAGTTTTGTGAAAGCTAGATAAGAAAGCAGCAGTTAAACAAATGAAATACAATTATTATTGACTTTTCTTCTGATGTTATTTTTACTGATGACTGATATTATTAATTTTTTAGTATTACCTTTCGGTGACAGTGATTTTACCATCAAGTCATTGTTGGCAAAAATATGCAAAATATAGTTACAGCACTGCTGTTTCTTTTTAAGGAAATGAGAAAAAAAAATTAATCAGAACTTGACTGTAGGGATTTGCCCATGATGTAACTGTGATTAGGATATATTAGAAAATCCATGAAAAGTAAAGCCTAATTCATTAGCCAATTAGGTAGCTTAATATCTGTTCCAAATATTGCATCATATCTCTAACAATTTATTAATTTATGGCATTGAGCTCAGCAGCTTTCTCCTCTGCAGATAGACTAAGGTAAGCCTTCTGGAAGAATACACGTCTGTAGGATTTGCTGGAGACTTCCAGAGAAACTACACCCTTTTTGGGAGCCAGCAAGCCACGAGATATCAAACATGCCGTTTCACAAAGGAAAATGCAAAAATATTGAACAGAAACATTGTAACAAATATTTTGCCAATTCAACATTTTTGTAGAGTGGGTTGTATTTGGAGGAAGTGTGGTTTATTCTACCCATCTATAGAGAATGGAACTGGACTCCAAGGAGTGGTATCAACATTCAAGTCACATCACTGGCCTGATGAACAACCTAACAAATCTGGAAATGGTCCAAGAAAATCTTTGTGGTTTTGCTCCCTGATCCAATGACTATTTATGTATTTACTTGAGAATCATCAGCTAAAATAATATCAGAAGAAGCCACTGGGACCAAGACTTTTTCTTTGCAAGGTAGTAACTTCCAAACAAACCTCCAGGTTCCCTTAGTTCTCCTAATCTCATGAGTCTTGCTTTCTATTCTGACTGTGACCAGAACCATAAGGGCTATTGAGAATGCCATCACCACTTACAGCTTTTGTAAAGGTGCTCTACAGGCAGATATGAATCTTCTCAGAATGAGAAGGATACCGAGTCTTGACACTTTTGTTCCTTCAAATACCTTCAGGGAGTTAAACTCATCAACATACTTCAAGGTTCTGACCATCATGACAGTTAATCTGAATAACCTACCCATGAACCTCCCTAGTTCTGTTTGGTTCTGGTGAGCAAACTGAGCTCTTCTTCAAAAGAGTTGGTAAGAAATATTGACCAAAGACCATGAGAAAAAAACAACCTGGAGGTTACTACAAAAATGGGTAACTGTGGCTTTGAAAGGTTTTCAGAAACTCTACAGTCCCTCTAGAAATGGTCTTGCTTTCCACAGCCTTCTGTTTGGCAGCCTTTGCATTGGGGTCTCATGTGAGGGCAGCTGGGAAATGTCAACACATCAGGGACACTGGCCAAAGATGAATTACAGGCGATGGGAGAAAAGGAAAATGCAACATTTTTTGGCAGTCTCACTTACACAGGTAAAATCCAGAACTTTTTATGGAAGCCCATCAGGTTTTCAAAAGGCAAAGAAAGAAGTAGCTATCCTTGTGTAGTTGCTACATAGTGAGATTTCTGGCAGTTGGCTAATATCAGCAACCGTCAGAAAAAACGTTTTGTATCTATCTCCTGTAGATGTTCAAAGATCTCCCTGGTTGAGGTAATAGATCCCTTCTAAAAATACATTAATACTTATGATGTGGATTGATGAATAACCTGATTGATGTTATTCTTCTCTTAATCTTTGCTTTCCCACAGTTAACTGGTTTTTTTAGCTGTCACTCTTTTTGTGATCAGGGTGGTTCAAGTGTTAAACTCTGTGAGAGGTCATTGTCATTCTGGAGTTAGGAGGTCTGTATGCTTTCAGCTGTGTTTTGAAATAGCCACTGGGTAGCAAAGCAGTCCAGTAGACACTTCTCTGAAGTAGATAGCTGCAATTCAGGAGGTATGTTTTGAGAGAGTGAGATATTCAGCAGGGCACCAATATTTTATGAATCCTACAGACATCATTATGAAATTTAGAGGATGACAGAGGATATATAAAGGGACAGACATTCTGAGCCCTGGCAGCAGGTGACTTCAGCAGTTCTTTCTGTTCTGGATCAGCTGTTCTTTCTGTGGAGCTTAATATCTATACAAATCTTTTAAAAATCAAGATCTTTTAAAAATCAAGAGAGAAAATTAGTCACAGGCCTTCTAAATTTCGAATTTCAACATGAGAAAAGGGAAAAAAGAACAGTGTCTGTTTGTTAAAGTCGTATAAACTTTGGTGTATATAAATTGTACAGGACAAAAATAAAGAGCTGTAGATAGCAGGTATGACAGTGGAATCTAGTAACCTCTTAGCCTGTGTTCTTTGCCAATTATCATGATTCAAGGGACATGTAGCAGTGAATATAAAAATAAATTGCTACTAGTATAGAAGTGCAAGGTTTTCTGAAAAATACTGCTGGTGATAGAGCTGGTATAATTGGCCTTGTTCCAGCACTTTGTACAGTTTTTTTACCCTAAACCACTAAATTTTATCTGATTAATAATGACTCTTTCAGCACTAGAAATGTGATTTTTTTTTTTTAAGACTTCCATGGATTCTCTAAGGAATAAAAACACTTCACATGCCATGCGCCTAAATACAACAGTTTGAATTTTAAGCAACCAGCATGTGCAAGGAAATGAAATACAATCTAAAGACCAGGCTTTTTCAAAGGAGTTATTTCCAGAATAATAAGGCTTACTGGGAACTACAATGTGCTCTGGGAAAACCTGCAAGTAGTAGAAAAATTCACTGAATGGAATATTCATTATTTGCTTAGCTCTAGTCACTACCTCTCTAATTCTGCCACACAAGGGAAGCACTTTTTAATGTCCAATAACATTAGACAAACCCACAAGCCTTCAGTTCTAGGCAAATTTCACAGGATTTAAGTTTGTGTTTGAGACACCCTTCAAGTTTATGGTTTCCAGCTTTGTGTCTTCTGTGACAAAAAGGGCCATGATTAGCACACCACCTTCCACAATCTGACTGCTCTAAACAGATGGAAAAGGATAGGTATTTTCCTGGCCCAGTGGAATTTTTATTAGTTCCCATCCTATCTCTGTATTTTTTGATGAAGCAGAGTATTCTAAAATCAGTTTTCCAAATTATTGCTATCAGACAGCTGCTCCAGAATTCATCTCCTCTAATGAAGTCACATTCCAATTTCTTTTTTTTTTTTTTCTTTTCTTTTTTCATATTTTTTTCCATGAACCATTTGTATCCATTTTTTTTTATCTTGGTGTTATGCTTTAGGTTAATCTACACCTCTCTTGATGTCCTTAACTTCATGTATTTATCCTCTGCAGTGCAGGGCTAAGCACAGTCAAATCCAAAGGTTTCAAATTAACAAAGTATTAAAATCTGCATTTAAGTTTGATGTCTGTGCAAAAGACTTGTCTAACTTAGACTTTAAGTACATAAGGTTTCATATAGATAAAATAAAATCTGGATTTTTAGGGCAAAATATCTATCTGACACTTATGCCTTTTCAGACATCTGTTTAATCCACATTGCACACTGGTGTTAACACTAACACAGATACAAGGAGAAATAATTTACAAGAATGATATCTTATTTTATAGATATTTTTCTAATGTTATGCATTTGGGCTAAATTTTCCCATCAGGTTATGTGACTAAAGGATTATATCCATGAACACAAAGGGGTACAGAAGAACAGTGGTGGGCACAGGGTGATTCCAAATAACCCCGAGAGAGACATGAGCCCCTGACCTGGTGCGTCTCGAGGTGTCCCAGGGGAGCCTGAGCCCCATGGGCTGGGAGTGACACTGTCACAATGAGGCAGTGCAAAACCAACCGATAGACTGCCAGTGTGGGTTGTGGGATGAAGTGGAACAAAACTTGGGCATTGCACCAGATTTATGTAAGTCTGGTGTAAGATGAGATGCTGTGAGAGACTGAAATGTTAAAGGTTAGTGACTCAAGTAATCCATTTGCAAAACCAGCAAGTGCTTTGCTGAGGCCAGGTTTGCACCCCCTGAATGAAGGGGAGGAAGAGAGTTTTCGGGTTTGGGATGGCAGAACTTCTGATCTGCATAAGAGCAGCCCGGATGAAGAGGGGGTGTGCACTCACCACTGGAGGAGACTTTGTTTATCAAGAAGCTGCAGTTTGAGCCAGATAAAGGAAAAGTAGACAAGAAGCAGATCCTGCAAGGTGGGATAATGCTTTTTATCATGACAGTGCCCTCCCTCCCGATAACACTCAGGTGTAATTTCCCCACCACCCACCGAGGAGGTATTCAGTGTCCTTTCACTCTAATCTGCCCCAGGGGATCTATTAAGATCCTCAGGGGTGGGTGGTAAGAGATGTCTAAAAGAGCAAGTCTGGGAAAGTATAAAGATAATCAGATGTGGGAAAATAGTGGTTAAGGAGACACATTAGTCTGTACACAGTGCATGTTCAGGGCACTACTACTCAGACAGTAGTAAGACACTGGAGTGCATTGCCCAGAGAAGTTGTAGCTATGCCCTTCCTGGGCAAGTGTTCAAGGCCAGGTTGAATAAAGCTCTTAGCAACCTGGTCTAGTGGGTGTCATCCCTGGCCACGACAGGGGGTTTGGAACTGGAGGATCTTTAAGATCCCTTCCAGCACAAGCCTGTGTATGATTTCTATGCCTTTTATGAATAGACCTACAGCAGCCTCATCTGTCTCAGGCTCCTGCATTGGGAAACTCATAACGTCGTCCACAGGTATTTGGTTTACTTCCAACAAATAGGTAAAAATATAAAAATGACATAAACACTTCATTAATATGTGTTGAAAAAAAATATTATATATTCAAGCCCTAAGGAAGGCACTAGAGAAAGGCAAAATGGGTTGGTCTGAGACATTTTTTTTGACATTGAAGAAAGTTAGTTAAATTTGCCCTATGCATTCCTAATGAACCCACATTTTCCTCAAAGGAGACTGAGCACAATATGTGTGTAAGCATATCAGTAGAAAGGCTAAAATAAATTTTGCACAGGGTTGTACACATCTATCTGAAGAATACTGGGAACAGCAGGATTGTTCTTGCAGTGCGTGACCCTGAATACACCATATGCAGCCCCTTGATAAAATGAAGAGATACTGCAGAGTCCTTTAGGCATACACCAGGTTTCTATGCATTAAGCATACATGCAATGTGCACATGGAAGCTCTGTTGCTAATGCAGTTTTGCAGTGAAAAAAGTTGTCCCTCACTGTATCAAGCAGGGAGCAATACGGGAAAAGCATTACTAATGGTGCCATCTTGTGTCTGAGACCTGGAAATGTTGCCTAAGTTCTTGTGATAATCGATTTGTAACCAACTTTATGAAGAGTGTACAAGAGACTGGAGCCTGAACTTAAGTGGATAGACAAGAAATCAGGTTTTGATCTTTTATTCTGCAAAGTAATTTGTGTTTAAGTATAGAGGGTTTAATATTAAATTAATGTTTTGGATGATCAATCAAACAGTAATAAGAGTACTTGCAGTGATTTTCTCAGTCTCCCAATTAAGAAATATTTACATTCTTCCCTTTTATCTTTATTTTGTTTTAGTTTAAACTTTCCAAGTCTAAAGTTCATAGGGAAAAAAAAACAAAACAAAACCACCAAAACTAGAAATACTGCAGCTGACTGCTAAAACTTCCATAGGAGAAAGCCAACAATTTGAAAAAAAAATTTTAGAAATACCTAGAAGGTCCTGCAAATTACCCGAACGTTTCCTACTCATTTCCTCATAATTTAAATGACCCAAAAAGATGAGGAAAATGCAGCCTTCTGCAAAAAGAAATAAAGTTCAAAAGTCAGCATCACAGCCATCTGACTGCAAACACTCAGAGAATCAGAAACGGTGCTTGCTTTTAGCGAAGCTGATTTCTTGAGATGACAGGCTTACAAGATAAAAACTGGGCAAAGAAATATGAAAACATCTTGACATCCAGATAAGCTCCATCACATATGCAAAAGCCAACTACTGGGAAAAGAGAAACCCACTCAAATCAGCTTTTCTTAAGACCTTAAAATAAATAGTTGCTTGTTAAAATTTATAATTATCAAAAACTTGTTGCATACAGTTTGCTGATGGATTCAGACAAAGAAAGAACAGCTTATATAGCTTATTTTTGATGTTAGATGTTGATGTTTGAATTGTAAATCTCTGGTTGCAAAGTATTTTATAATCACTGCTGAGCTGCAACATATCCAAAAGGGAATTTTCAGTGTGCAGTGAGCAGAGTTTGCTGTCCTTGGTCTGACCATATAGGCCTGTTGGACAGAGTTCAGTAACACCTGTCAACGCAATATTCCCATTTTGCATAGAGTAAAATGTGATCACTTGCAAACCACAGGCTTTAATTTAGCTCTTTTCTAGTGTTGCTAGACTTGCTTGGTACAGCCTTGCCACCAACTTTCTATTTAAACATGTGTTATGAAACCCAATCCATCTTTCTATTAATATTAATAAGAGTGTGATTGCAACAAGTATGGCATAATCTACACAAGTTGGTTTCAGCCTTGATCAGCTGCTTCTCCATCAATCCCACAAATGCTGCTGGGTATTTTTTCTATAATGCTCTCATGACATGGGGAAAACCTGTCTGCAAGTGATTAACCTGATACTTTCCCTTTTTTTAAAGCTGTCATAACACCTAGAGATTATTTCATCATGGCAGTGGGTAGAAAAAAATATTAGTTTCAGGCCAACACTTACTGCAAAAGCTATTTATTATTCCCAAATCCCTCTACTCTCCCCACCAGTTTGTCTTAGTATCCACAAGGGGCGAGATCCTGAAATTCCTTTAGTCCTTTAATCTATCTGTAGAGGGACTACCTTCAGACAGTGTTACTGCCTACAATATAATTGTTAACACTCTCAATTAAAAGAGAAAATTAAGAAGCAATATTTTGAGACATGGTTCAATTTGGGATTTTTTTTTCTTTTGATGTGCTATATTTTTTTGAGGGTCTGTCAAGCTCAACCAGAGGTCTGAACATTTGACAACTTTCATGGATACACTTGGATTTTTGGTCTACTCCCAGCTCTACTCTTTTAACAGTTTTTCTTTTTTATTTATCTGCTGTTTAGATTTATTTAGATTAGTTTACCCTCACTGGTACCTAGCAGAATATATTTAGAGAATCTGCTTATATTTATAACCTACTTCCAGACCAGGCACACAAAAAAAATATGGTCATATTTCTATGAAACTAAGTTATGTCCTGATTTTGGAGCCGCCATTCACTTTTTTTTTTCCAGGCTATAAATGAAAAATACATTTGGAGATAGGCTTGGCTTTATGAGTGATAGTTTAAAACAATATTTTTTATGAATATTTTGTACAACACTATTTGTGTGGGGAAAGTGAAGCTCATATTACTTTCAATAAATTATAAAAAAGATCTTTAACTTGTTTCCTTGAGAAAAATTTAAAAAAAAAGAAAAAGAAAAAGAAGAAGAACAAAGCAGATTGTGTCAAGAAGATCACTTCAGTGATAACACATGATGGAATTTGTTAACTAACTGCTAACATTTATGAAATATTGAGTGACTGCTAACCTGAAAATCAAATGAAATAGCTATGGACAGTAAAACAAAGTATTTAAAAACATCTAGCACAGGGGAAAAAAAAAAAACAACCAAAAATCCCCAAAACTCAACAAACTGAAAAATCCTGAAACTAGCAACTCCAACAAAACCCTTCTCTTCTTCAGAGCAAAAGAGCTGCTATAGCAGCTGAGAGGACTATGAAGTAACAAATCCAGGCTCAGTGACCTCTGTTAAAAATTGTGACTGTGAGGAAGTAATTTAGATTCAGAGATCAAAAGATCTGCATGTTCAGGTCTACTTGTCTTGATGCTTCAAGGCCTGTCTGACTTCAGGATCTAGGAATCCTTTAGAAAGGATGAATTCTTGGAAGCCTATAGCCCTTCAGTAGCTCCTCAGCACCTCCAAGACAAAGCGGAAGTTATATAAATACACTTAATACTCAGCTGTTGCTGCCTGCTGAAACACATCTCAACAGAGATGTAAATGTTTTTGTAAAGATAGCAACAAATGACCTAGAAGGTTTGGCATTTTTAAGATGTTTTGCAAAATTCAGTGGAGAATAAATAATTTAAAGATCAATATTTGAATGTGGATATTCATAGGAAAAGATATTTCACAACATCTTCAAGACATGCACCTCAAAACATTCGCCAGGAAAAATTATGTGTACCTATGTGCTTGTGATGTAGCCCAAGGAACGAGAAATTTTAGGAGGCACCATGCACTAAGCATCCTCTATACTTCATGGCAGACCCAAAATCCCACATTTTCTATTCCAGCTTTCTCAGTCTGGAACTCCAAATGAAATTAATTCAGCGGTTTTGGGAAATTTCCATCCACAGAGGACAGTGGATGCATCGTGGGAAGACTGAAGAGAAGAAAACAGAGTTATGTAGAGGAGCAGTAATATATCTTGATTCTCAAAGTCTTCTGCATTTAAGGAATATATTCTGGCAACGCTCTTTGCCACTAAGCTATTGGTGGATGCAAGCTCTCAGCGTGGTGAGATGTGTTAAAGTAACAGCCTGATGACTCATGGCTACATCGAATCAGAAGGATCTAAATATTTTATGAAGCATAAAATGAGCAATGAACTGTGTAGCACTTAACACTTGCTTACAATTCTAGCAATTACAAACTAAAGCACAGTAAATCTTTGAAAGGGGAAAGAGAGGGAGAGAAAAAGGAAACACCCCCGGTGTTTCCACAGTAAAGCCCCAGTGCCTAACACCTAATAGCTTTTGCAAAGAATGTGAATTCTGACTCAGTCCATAGAGGAGCAAACCCTGGAGGCTGATATTAAGGGCTTGAAAGGTAGCAGAAGAACCTCACATCAAAAAACAGTGCAAAACAAAGGAACTTTACTGGTTTAGAACAGGTTTTGTGTCATCAGATTGCAGTTCCCCTGGGTCTTAGGGTGACATGTAACAGGATTGCTATGGGCATCTGCAGCATGCTCAGCTGGGGCCTTTGGACATCAAATCTGTGCCATCAGCACAAAGCTTCATGCTGCTGTCTTTAAACTCGGTCCTTATGGTGGCTGAGACAGGACTAAAGCAGTGACCAGTACAATAAATTTGGTCAAGCTGTATTTCATAAATGATTTTTTGATTTTAGCCTTCTTAAGAATGACAATGAAACATGATTTTGGATATGATTTTTCCTTCTGATATGTCTGATGGGTCCTTTTGTTTCATAATAAAAATAAATAAATAAATAAAACCTCTCTGTGTCTGACACAGGAAATACAGTCTCAAGTTCTGATTTTTCTTAATGTACTTCAGCCAAGTATTTCACTAATCTCTGCAGCTCTGTAGCAAATTAGAATCCCATCATCCATCTGACTCTCAATTACTAGCTCTGTTGCAATTAGCTACAAAATTCTTTACTCAAGACCAGGCCAAATGACTCCAGACACTTGCTGAAATCTGGGTCTGGTAAGGACTTTTCCTAAATATGCTGTGGATGTTGTCTGCAGAACTTGATTATAAATTTTTAAAAACCCGTTGGATTTAGAAACATACTATTTTAATTTAAGAAATTAAAATAATGAAATTAAAATTGAAAATTAAAATATAATTTAAAAAGTAAGGACACTAAAATTAATGTAGTGCAATCTCCACGTAAAAAAAGATCCAACTTCAAAATTGGACCTAACTGAAGTTAGATCATGGGGTTGGGTTGTCCTGAAATGGTAACTTTTCTTTTTTCCTTATAGCTAGTTAGATTCCCTATTGCTGCAACATGTGCAGGTTCTCTCGACTTCTTTCCTTGTTCACCTCTGAGAAGAGTCTGTCTCTTAATCTATACATACTCCCAGACAGCGAGATGGTTCCACTCCTGCTTCTCCAGCCCAAACAACCCATATCTCAGCCTCTCCTCCCACATTCTGGGGGCCTTTTGCTGGACTCTCCCCAGGGAGCTCATGTCTACCTTAATCTAAGGGCCCAAAAGCAAGGGAAGTACTGGAGATGAAGTCTGAGAAGGGCTGAGTGGAAGGAACTGTAAGCATAAATATCCATGGAAGAATCACAAAACTGTCCAAAAAAAAAAAAAAAAAAGTCCTTCAAAACAAGAAGGAAGCTTGAAGTTTTAGATATTTTACAGTTCTAGAAAAGAGCAACTTTCTTCCATAAGGGATGCAAAATATTATATTTCTGACCAGCAACACAAAAATAAAAATGAATAAATTACTAGATAGGTTAATTTAAAAGAAAAAATTACAAAAAGGCATTAAATCCAACACTGTCATCACAGCTAAGAAAAGAGAATGAATACTCAAGAAGAACCACTGTAAATACATCACGGTTTCAGTTCCCAACTCCCTGTGCTACTGTTGGCAAAACAAGTCTTCTCTGGATCTGCTTACCTGCAGGGCTGAGTCCACTCGGATGTAGAAACCCCACTGTAACCAATAGTTCTGTTATGAGTAAGGTTCATGTCAGACTCCCTCCTCACTTGATGCGTGTGAGCTGCAGTGTGACAAACTAGCCCGTCCTTTAGAATATTTTTAAATTTCTGCCTTGTGTTTGCTTTGCAGTTGTGTACAGACATGCACTGTGTACAGCTACTGATGAGCGTACAAATTATTCTCTGAGTAAGAATATAGCTAATTTGTATTTTAATACAAGCAAAACAGATGTGGACCAGTTAGGTCTGTATTAGGTTAAAAGGCTGCACTCTCCTGTTCAAAAATGATACTGCACAACGTTTGTAAAATCAACCTGTTCTTGAATGTTTCCTTTCTTTATGCAACTAAATTTGCATATCCTGCAGCTGAAAAAGGCATAATTAGAAATTTGTGATTAATTTAAGCAGGAGCAGCTATAAAAATCTTAGGTATTTACATAGTTCTCATAAATTAGAGTCACAAACTGTAATTTGTTAAATTCAAATTCTGCTAAAAGCTTGCATTTACATAGATGTTTGGATGTTAAAGTGTTGACACGCATTTTAAAATCAACGCTGCTGGCGTATTCATTATTCATGTCAATAAGCTGGAAGATTTATTTGGGAAGTTATTTGGACAGTAAAATATGATGGTCAGTAAGAAACTGCAGTTGTAAAAACTCTACACCAATGAAAATGTGCATCTTCTTTATGAAGAGTTAAAGATGTTTCTTCAGAAGATCTGAGTGTATGATCATTGCCAAAAATGGAGCTACACTGATTGACATGTTATATATTAGGCTAATCTCACGGTCCTGCTTCATAGTGATTATTTGCAAGAAAAAGACATCAGGAAATGGGTTGCACAGTCTGTCAGGAGAAGTCAACCTTTAGTACTTGGTGAAAGTTTGCAGATCATAGAATCATAGCATGATTTGTGTTGGAAGGGATCATCTTAAAGTCCATCTAGTTCCATCCACCTGTTGTGGGTAGGGAGGCCTTCCAATAGACTAGGTTGTTTAAAGCCCCATCCAACCTGGTTTTGAACACTTCCAGGAATGGGGCATCCACAGCTTCTCTGGACAACATATTCCAGTGCCTCACAGTAGAGAACTGCTCTTTATTATCTAATATAAACCTGCCCTTTGTCAGTTTAAAACCACTACGCCTTTTCCTATCACTGCATATGAAGACACCAAACAAGGTGTTCACTTCAAGAATGAATCATAAAAATTGTAAAAACTGTCTCATTTTAGGATCTGGGTCACAGCATCTGAAATCAAAATGAAAGGTCATGTTAAGGTGTGGGAAAGCTTTTTTCTTACAATGTTGCCACTGTCGATGTTACTAATGAAAATAGTGAGATGGATAATGGACTGAAAGAGACATCAATTCCAGGTCACCCATTAGCTGACACAAGCCAGCCTGGATCTACAGAGGCATAGCAAGCTTTATGTCCTCTAAGAATCTGTCATCTATGTACTCAAAAAAGTTAAATTTTACTTCTTATCACCGAAGATACAACCTTTTAATATTTTCAAATCCTAATATTAAGACTATTCTGGGTAGATCAATGATTTTTTTGCTGTTGTTGTTTTTAAATAACACCCTGTGCAGACAAATATGGCTGACGTATGAATAAGGGGATATGCATACAAACATTTGAATCTATACAGAAGTAAGAGACTAAAGAATTTCCTTCTAAAATGTCAACATGATTCTATAAGCAAAACTCTGTAAGCAAGCTGTGGCAAAACAGGGAAATTTTAAAAGCCCAGTCAATGCTCAGTGATGGTATCAGGTAGGATGTTTTTCTGACCATCTTCAGAAATCTCTAGGAAAAAACTTTGTTTCCATCACTGCTATTTATTTACAGAGAACTGGTGAGGAAGCATCCTCTCTCTTGGCTCAGCAGAGGATTTGAACAGAATTGCCCAGATTCATCTCACTTGGCCTGAAGTGCTGGCACAAGAAACAGTGCTGTCCTTAATGCAGCAAAGGTAAAGACAGGCAAATCCAGGCTCAAGTAGGATCATAGATGGGTTGAAGCTTCCTTTGAAAACGTCTGGCTCTTTCTTTCTGTCTCACTTGAAGAGCATAATCTCTTTTTCTAACCAAGTGCCTAAAGGTTGGTGAGATGAATCAACACCATTTCATTTCAAAGTAAAACAAGACGCGTGAACTTTTTGCCCTATTTTTCCCTTTCTTTCATGTTTATTACCCCGCTATGACTTTGTCACTTGGTGAAAAACTGCATGTATGTATCTCCATATACTATAACCTTTTACCCACAGAGCCAGCATGCAAATTTGCATCTTTCATTTTGGATTGCCCAAATCAAGCTCAGTGATATTCTGTTGACATTACACCCTTGTCCATGGCTATATCCAGACTTTATTTTCCAACAGGACAATCTTTTCTCTCTTGGGCTCCTTTCTGCCCCATTGCCCTGCCAGATCCTTTGCAACACCTAGAAGCTTCACTAGAGCATATCTTTGGTTAAGTCAGATCCTTAGTGAATGCAGTATGAGTTTGTGCCTACCTCTGTGCCCCCAAAAGCACTGAAGCAGCTGTTTGTAAATGAGAATCCCATCAACACTGACTTGAATCTGACACCTTTAGTGTCAGACCACAGGTATGAATTAAGGCAATGCTCTGGAAACTATCTGTAACAGTAAATTTTTAATAGATCGAATGGTATGGAAGAATATTTTCTGTCCAGGCAAAGCCAAAGTGCAGTGTGGTACATTGCACTGTGGTGCTGACCATGGCATTAGTTTTCACATGTGACATCAGCCAAGCTGCTGTTGTAGGTGTTGAGAATACATGTAATTGGGAGCAAAAACTCAAAGGAATGAAAAAAAAATCACATCAGATATAATTTTTAAAGTAATAATTCTTGTTATTTGTATTGGTTTATGAAGTATTACATTTCCTTTCTTACTCTCTGGCTTTTTGCTTGAGATTGAGTCCCACAGTGTGGTCTACTGTAAGCTCCTTAGAGAACAGAAAATTATGTTATGGGCGCTTAATTTCCATGCACAGCTTGCCACAGTGACTAGCTCTCCTTATAAGACAATTGGAGTTATTTGTTACTGCAAAGCATGCTGCTGATAATACGATTAGAGGTGATGCATGCTCATATTTTCACCACTGCCAATAAAATGTAACCCCCACAGGTTTAACTGTTTAAATCTTCACAGTGATCTGTTTTATAAAATGCCAGGCACCCAAGAGTTTCCACAGAAGTCAGAGGAAGCAGTACTCAGTAGTTTTTAAAATAGATTTTGAAACCAGAGTAATCACCTTATCTAACATTTTTTAGCCTGTTCACCTCATAAAACATATTTATATGTCTGGATAATCTTTTAGAGACTTTCTTATAGACAGCTGTGTCTTAAATTATCCTTTTCTCTGGGTTTTAGTCTTTAGTATTAAATACTGTTACAATGTCCATGGAACAGTTTAAAATTTTATCTATATCTCATGGGGGCAGCATTCCATTAATTGACTTTTGCATTGTTTGGGTTGTGACTTTCACATTGTCAAAACAACACAAATTTATCCTTTTTGTTTTAAATTTTATCTCATTATTTAAATACAATGGTCAGAAACAGCTTGCCAGAGCTTAAATGCTGGTTTTGCATACGTTAGGAGGTCTGGAAATGTTTTTTGGAAAGAAAGGATATGCAACATACAATATGCAGTGGCAACATTTTAGTTACAATGGACTCATCACCGTGGGTGAAATAGTCAGCACTCAGTGAGATCTAAATTATTTATTCCTCTTTGTTTAAATTAATTTAAGTTTTTATGTGGACCAATACCACTGCACCTAATTTGTGCATCATACTTGCAAATCCAAATCAAGATCCAAATCAAATGACTCCAGCCAGGGCTTGCTCAGTCCCTAACCAGAAACCTCCAGTAATGATTCTGTTTTCCTGCTCGTGATGCCATAAGTACCAGCCACATTAACTCCATCCTGCTTCAGTATGTTTAATCTTCTAAATTAAATGTTATTGTTTTTTAAACAATAAGGAAATTAATCTTATCTGCTCTGCCCCTAGATTTAATTAATCCCAACATCCTCTACTTTATAGCCATTCCTCTAACAGCATCCATGCTCTATGGAAGATTATAGTTACAATTTTTTTATCTCCCAAATCCAGCTCTGCACAGTTGTTCCTACTCTTGGGAACATTAGAAAATCTCTCCCTAATTGGTCATATTCTATCTTTGAAAGGTCATGCCCATGATTCTGATTCACTTCAGAGCAGTTCTTTTAAAGGGCAGGCCTGGGTGCAGATTTATAATCATGTTTCTATAGCATTGCTTGGAGGAAAACAAGAAAAAATGTAAGCAAATCTTATAGCGTAGTCAGCTGTCATAAGATTTTCAATCCATAAGACTTCCAACTTGAGTTACATCATTTTTTTTTCAGAAAATGATCCAAATTCCTAAAGTTTCTGTGAAACTTTGGACAATTATGTCTAGGCACATGCACTCACTTCTATAGAACTGATATTACACTAGAGATGACTTATCTGTCAATCAATATGTTCTTTTAATAATATTTGAAAATATTAAAGGGCATTTATTTGTCCTTTAAAGGAAGCAATTTAGGCCTTAGCAGGTAATTTGCATATTTCACTGGTTTAACTAAGCAAGGATTAGCAAATTAAAATGTAATTAGCTTTTTTCCCCCTAATTCGTCCAAATTACATGTTTCATGTGAGTGACAGGTGGGTGGTAAACTTTTAATGTAAAGTGTATTGCTAAAGTTTCTCTGATTTTGTAGAGAGTTTGGTGAAAAAGTAGTCAACTGAGCCACCTGAAAATGAAGATATGCTTGGTATCAGAGCTCTTAAAGCATAAAAAATTGAATGCATTACAAAGTGGTCCAGGAAGGCCTCCTTATCGTATTTGGTCTTTAGTGCACTCTGAAACATTGATTGCTAATCGTAGCTAGCAAAACAGATGTTTGCCTGGAATCGTTTTGAGAGCATGGAGGGGAATCTCTGTTGCCTTTGCAGAATAAAAGGATACATGGAAAATCAGTCTGGGCTCATGGTTTGATCCAAAATGCGTCTGGGGTCAGTGGAAGATGCAGTGATTTTAGAGGATTGAGGCTGTGTCCCATGATGAAAGGAGCAAGGGGTTACTCTAAAGAAACAACCCTGAACATTTATTTCAGCACAGGGAGAAGTACAAGGATAACGCAGATGGCACTTCCTTGCTTTGTTGCTATCATGTCTCTGCTTGGAAGGGATGCTGCATTAATTCAACTCAGTGTCTACAATAACATAGCTGATAGACAAACCGCAAAAACATTTCAATGTTTTTCACAGGCCAGTAGCCACAAAGGATGTCCTGAGAGCTGTCCATATGCCTAAGTGCAGAAGGGTGAGGACCCCAGACAGTCACTGTATGCGCACACTGTGGTCCCGTCAGTAGCTGTAAGCAGGCAGGTATTCCTACCTGTTCTAAACTGATAAAGCTATAGTGCTTTTTTGAAAAATATTATTTCTTTATGACCTGAACTAGATTTGCTCATCCAGGAAGCCACCTTTGACCCTCAGTGTCAATGTAGAGTAAATAGCTTAGTCTCATACATAGGGTTTTGTTTGAACAAAGTAGGGAATTATGAAAATGTTTTGTATGCAGCTAGAAGTAAGATCCAGATTTACACAGACTGGAAGCATGAGACATATCTCCTAAAATAGCTACTCACTTGCTAAGAGTTCCATCGAGGCTTGAAGGATGACAGAGTGCCGTAATAAATAAGCTGTTGTCTGCTCAGCTTTGGATGACAAATTCAGGTGTTACAATGCTTTGCCTTTTCCTATACATCATTTTCCTAAAGCATGTGGTGGTTTAGGCAAAACCCTGCTCAGGTGCTGAAAATTCACAGAGGGACAATTAGCAGAAGTAGGACAATTGTATCTGACAGTTCCATAATAATATGAACCCTGTTGAGTTGCCCAAAATAACAGTGCTAAGTAATCCAGAGCCATAGTATATTTGGTGTTTTGCCCATAATTTAAAGGATAATTTACATCTCCCGCTGTGTGATAGCACAATTAATTATATTTTCCCACAGGTGCCTATTTTTAGTGTTGGACAGGGGTGAGGAATCTGTGATTGGAGAAGGAAAAAAGATTTTTTAAAAAAGAGCACCAGAGACATGGAGCCATGTTATGTGGCTAATGTGTTCCCTGTACAAGAAATGACTGTGGCCACTTTCCAGTCAGTCCCCAGCTACCACTTAGATGGACATTAGACACCTCTGTATCTGGTAATTGATCTCTAGTGCATTTTTATTGCTCATATTTATTTGTAACAATTAGCTGGCTTAAAATTAATAAATTAAACTACACGAAAAGAAAGGAAAAGAAAAGAAAAGAAAAGAAAAGAAAAGAAAAGAAAAGAAAAGAAAAGAAAAGAAAAGAAAAGAAAAGAAAAGAAAAGAAAAGAAAAGAAAAACATATCAAATCCCCCCACTAGTTCTCTAAGGAGTTTCATCAGTTTACCTCAGAATAAACACGTACACAATGTGCAGAGTCTACCTGAACTTCTAAAATATTTTCCACTCTGGAATAAAACACACAAGCAATCCTTTCTTTTCCTTTCCCTTATCGTCTCTAACCTTGCATACAAGAGACCGAGATACTGTATACAGGGACCAAAACCCTAGAATCTATAAGAATACTTTATTACTAGGATGAAAAGAGTTCTGGTAAAATAGTAATAGACTAAAAATAGTTAGCACGGACAGGAGTTATGTGGTCCTCCTGTTGCGAGGACAGGAAACACGATAAAAATAAGATACTTCAATTATCCTCAGTACCTATGTATATGTCACATCACAGTGTGATAGTGAAACTTGGGTATATTTATTGCCTTCTTCTTGTTTCAGGTAGTTAATCATATCGAAGGGAAAAAAGCAGCACTTGACTTGATCCAGGATAGAAGAAAAGAGCTGATTTAAAATTTTATTATTAAAGAACATGAGTGTTACATTGCAAGCAAGATGTTTAGAGTTGACAGTCCTCATAAGTGAATGAATAACTAAAACCTACACAAGAGCTCTGAATTTCAAAAAGGTTGGCTAGTAGACAGGCCTGTTACTAAGGAACTAAGAGTTAAAAGGCTTAAACATTTGCAGGTGATGTGGAGATTAAGGACATCATTGTAGGCACTTTAAGCAAGAGTATGTCAGTCAGAAAGTTGTATGGCAATCAAAAAACACTACAGAAAAAACAGAAAATAAAACGAAAAAAAAGAGGCATTCAGATGGGAGAGGAGGACAAAGGAGACTATTCAAAATACAGCAGTCCTTAAGAAAGCTGTATTCATGTTCACCAAGGACACAAATGTAAGCTGGAAAAATATATAAGGCAGAACAAACCAGCTCTGAAAAATAACTTGCTAACAGCATGAAAACTAGTTAGCTTATTTGGTTGTGGGAGATTTTTTTTAATAAACACACCTGCTAGCCTGTAGAACTTGTATGCAATTAAGACATTAAAGAAGCACAGATTGGTTGAAAGTATCATTCTGAGCAGAGCTAATGGATATCTATAAAAAACGAATACTGGGTAAGAGGAACAAGAAGGCCAAAGGCAGTCATGTATTACAATCCACTCACAGTTCTCTGAAGGTACCAAGAAGCTTGTTGCTAGAAATGAGGTCAGTTACTATTGCCTAACTTCTTGGGTGGCTGAAGACTTTAGATAAATCTCCAATTATTGATATCTATAGAAAATAAGCTTCCATAGGACAGAAAGAAATTTACCTTGTAAATTAATATAAATAGGTGAAAATATGGAAAGCAAAGTTTAGGAATAGATTATGAGTTTTGAGAATATCAGGGAGATTACCACTAAAGTCCCGCAGGGAGCAGAAGCTGCTACAATGTTAGAGATTTGTCCTAGTAACTTATACTGGTTGACATCTTCAAAAATTACCTAGGGAATGACTTAATAAGGAGGTAATAAAGCTTGCTGATCAAACCAAACTATTTAGAGAAGTAAAACCAAAAAAAACTGGCTAAGAACCACAGAAAAACCTCATAATACTGAGAGTGCCATTCATCTGACCAAACTTGGGCATCTGCAGTGCAGGGAGGTATTTCCTCCATTTTTACAGTGCATGCAAGGAAACTGGTATTTAATGTAGTAACATCTCATTGCCGTGAAATGGTGGGATAAAATCCCACCCTTAAAATCCCTTTAAACATCCATTAAAAATGTCTGTTTGTCTCCACTGATTATAAAGGGAGCCAAAGGCAAAGCGCTCAGGTGTCACCAGGTGAATCTTACCTTGAAAGACTTGGACATAGAATGGCAGATGAAACATGATATAACTGTTTAAAAAGAGAGATATGGGATAAACAATCCTAACTTTGCACACAAAATCTAGAATATCAACTAGCTATTGCCACTTCAGGAACAGATCATAAAATTACTGTCCATAATTCCATGAAATGTCATTTAAAAGATAAAGAGCAGTCAATACCAAATCAAACATCAATATGAGCAAAAGATAGACAACATGGCAGAAATCCTCATGCCATTATGTAACCTCAGTAATGCGAATATCATCTCTGTTCGTGATCCTTTCTTTCCAGGAATTTACATCAGAAATAGAAAACATTCAGAGGTGACTCAGATGATCAAAGCTACTGAATGAGAGCACAAACCTCTGGTCTGAAAAAAAGGAAGAGTGGAAGTGAATGTGATATGAAATACAAATAACACCAAAAAAAAGTGAAAAAGCAGTGACCATTCACTTTATTTTTTTTTCCCCTATGTGGTACATAAAATTAAATTACTAGAATGGAAAATGTAGCAGAAACAAAGCAAAAAGCTTTTCCGCACAGCTGGAGTTAAGGTTGAGAGTCTGTTGCTGCAGAACATTGTGGACTTTAAACATTTCTATCAATTCAAAGAGCAGTTTGAAACATTAGTGGGAAAAAAAAAAAAAACACAAGTGCTGCTAAAAGCAAAAATTCCCTTCTTGTTCTTGCTCCAGAATTCTGTAAGATACAGAATTCAAGAGGCTGGCAGGATTTAGTGGAGAAGTGCAGTTATGTGATTGCCCTGTTATTATATTCAGTCACTTTTTCTAGGCCTCTGCCATAGACAGTACTCTATAAATAAATGAACTATGGTCTGATGCAGTAAACCTGTTCTACAGTGTAACGTAAAACTTTTGATCTATTTCTGTTATATTTTTAAAAAGAGGTATCAGTCCCTTAAACCTATTAACAGACACTTGCTCTTTGTAATTATTTTTCCATAATCTGAGATGCACTAAGGGAATTATATGGTCTTAAAATATAAAGATTAATTCTGTCAGTAATAGGGGTAGTGTATGTAACTAACGGTGAAAAATATGATTGTTGTACAAATGTTGTCTTTATAAATTTTAACAGCTGAGAAAGAAGTTGTGTCCATTATGTATTCCCAGATTCAAATTTTTATTCAAGCTACTCTAGAAATATTTTGACATGCCCACAGTACTGATATAATATCTTAAAGCCCCAAATCATAAAAAGGTAAGCTTCATCTACTTGTATTGAAATCCAAAGATTCTGAAGGAACACTGCACCTGGCAAGGTCAGGCTGAGTGATGCTAGCCTGAACATGTGGTCTGAACCACAGACATAGCTTCTCATTTCTTTATTTGGGAGTGATTCAAAGAGGGATTCTGCTCGAACGTGAGCACTTAATGAATTCTGTAGATCCCATAAGGTTTACTAGAGATGTATTCACACAAGTAAATATCGTATAGCTTGCTAGAAGTGTGTTTGTGTATGCCTTGCACTTCACAGCAGCGACTAAGTCCACGATCAGACATTTCCATTTCCTAGAACATTTCTTTACTGACCAGACAGGGGATCACATACTGAGCTGTGTTTAGACTTGCTGCTCTTCTCCTGGCAGGGGAGATTGGATGGAGATATATCCCTGTCTCTGCTGCTGCCGTAGATTGTTTTATCCACAGAAATCCATATGGAGCCCCCAGACATGATATGCACTTACAACTGACCCTTGTCACATGTAGGGCAGCAGTCAGACATCACAACACCCTTGCCACGAAGGGAACAGTACTAATGGGCTGAATTATCATCTCAGCAGGCAAAAAACATTCAACAGATGCGCAGAAGAAGAAGGGAAGAAAGAAAGAAGAAGAAAGGAGAGGAATCTATATTCTTTTTATTAAATCTTTTGCTTCCCCCAGAGTAACAGCAAATGTCTTTTAATTTTTCCATTTGAGTTTGATTGTGACCCATGCAGATGGTGTTTCATGCTTCAGGTGTTTAAACCAAATAATTTTAAGGGTTTGCATGCCCCATGGGGCATGCATCTCTTAGCACTCTGAGCAGCTTTTCACACTTCTGCTTTCTATAGGCTTTGGAAAATATTGGTTTACACTTGAAGACACTTTTGGTAAGTGGCCTGGGAGCAGGAATTCTGTCCTGTCATTTTAGCAAAATTTAGGCTTAAGCTGAAAATGAGAAAGCCTTGAGAAAGTTAGTTTTTCTCATTTTAAAAACCCATTAAATATTTTTTCTCTAGTTGGTTAGCAGGACCAGCATGGACAACTCATAACTCAACTGTACATGTTAAAAGCACTTGCATGAAACTGCATTTATGGAAGAAACAATCTCAGTGAAAGACAGAGGGGAAAAAAGCACTATCAGGACACAGTCAGAAGGAAATAAGACTCCTACATTGAATTAAAACAGAGCTGTACTAAGTTTTCTAAGCATACGGAAAAATCTAAATAGATTTCACTGGTTGCCTTGAGTAAAACTAATATATTGTACCAGTAATAATGATATAAATATAGTCCACAAGGAGATCTGGGGACAGAAAATGGCTGATATGTGACTGGAGACAGAAATGTCACTGACTTAAAGAACAACTCTGAGATTGAGAGCCGTTCTGGTAGGCACTGGTACTTGAGTTTGCTGGGCATACTGTTCAGATATGGACCAACACTGTCACAGGAATGAAGTGTCAAAAAATCAAAAAATCAAAGCTATAGGTGAGAAAGAGAAGGTGGAATGAAGATTCAGTTCTTCTTTTCAATCTCCGATTTCTCTGTGCTTCTACTTGGGAAATTCACTTACTCCTGAGTAAGTACTTCTGCTTTGGGCTGCAGCTTTAGACAGGTGAAGTTTGATTTTCAGGCTTGTGGGCTCTGCTGTTGCCATTGATTTCATGACTCTGCTGTATAATCGATCCAAATCTCAGTATTCCTCACAACTTGACTTACACCTTCTGAAGGATTGCTTAAGAGCCCATTAATTCCCAGCTAAATTATATTTAGTTACCTAACATCACAGGACTAGAAAATGTGCAGGACAGCCAATACAGTTCTGAGTAGGAACAAGTATATAAAGACCTCTTTGAAAATTTTATGTCAGCCCAACTCTTAAAAAACTCCAATGAAGAAAGCTATTTAATGTTATGATAGTGGCTATTAACTAGTTTAATATATTCTTTTATCATCAAATTCTTGTAAAAAAAGCCAATAGATTTTTCCTCTTTTTCTCCTTTAAAACATGGAAAACAATAAATTGCTCTCTATAATGGAAACCTTACTCAATTTTTTCAGGAAAAAAAGAAATGTAATTCACTCCAGTGTTTACCTGTAGCTCCTGATTTGTTGATCACTGGTGGTTTCCTCTGCCTTCTCTACTACTTGTCTACATGTATGATCTAGGTGTGTATCCCCAAACTTTGACATAATATCCAAGTGCCAAATGAAACAGAATAATTATTTTAGAATTTTCTGACAGTCCTGTAATTTTATTCTTAGTTATATTTATGTTTATTTATAAAGATATCTCATTAAATAAATGCAGAATAATTAACCTTGACCTCTGGACATTCCTATTAATATATCCATAGCTGCAATTCACCCTTTTTTCAATGAGATAACATTACATTAATCTATATTAATATTTTAGTTTGGATGAGGAATTTTGAAGTGGGTTTTCAGGCATTTCTATTTAATGTGCTTTTTTATTTTTATCACCACAGTACAGATGGAATTATTTTAGGATGAAACTCACATGGAAGTTTTGCCCAGGAGCACATGTGAGCACAAGTGCTTTAGCCACTACCTGGTTTTAAGATCACAGAAAGAAACAAGCTATCCGCAGTCTTAATTTACTCACTCCTGAAAACACCTTTTATGCTGACCTTATGTGCACGGAATTTTTCCTCAACCAAAATAATTTATTCTGGGTACTACTTGCTAACATAAACTTGGGTATTTTGGGTATTTTTCCACTTTTTTCAGGCATATATATACTTATATCAGCATCCTCTACAGCCTGAACTAAGCCTCCATCAAAGTTCTTCTGGGGCTCCAAGTTAAAGTGACTTAGTGTTACAATAGAAGATGATGGCAGAATGGAGAATTGAACACAAGTACCCCAAATCATAAGCCACTAACTCATCCTTCCTTCCCTCTATAACAAAGGAGTCTTTGTGCAGTTTTTGTCGTAGTTATTTGCTTGGTTTTTTTTCTCTCCTAATTCTGTCAGCTGATTTCAGACAGGCATATTTCTTACGATGGTCTGCTGTTGCAGGGAACATACTCCAATAGAAATACATTTTTCGTAACTGCTTTATTGTATGATTTTACAGTCCTGAGGAAAACTTTCCTTCCCATTTTTCATGTATTGGTAAATTTCCTGGACTTGCTGTATCAGGAGACAAAAATCCAGCACCCACAAGAGTAACTTAAAACAATATTTTAATTAAGACTCTTCTGTATATATTCTGTAGTTGTACTGGACCCATTTTTTATTGGCCAAGTACCATTAAGCTGTCACATCAGTAATCTGATTTTACAACATAACATAAGATGAAGGTAAAGAAATATTAAGTGTTATTTGTCAAGAAGAGTGATCTTTATTAGATCTGACCTTTTTCTAAGCCAACAAAATAAAAAGGTGAGTGTCATTTTTATACTTCCAAAGATTAGTTTTGCTTATGGTAAGCAAAAGTCGCGTCTCTAAGGGGGTTTAAACTTCTAATTGGAAATAATTTAATCTCATTACCAAGCATGCACTATGAACCTCTTATGATTTGACCCAATCAACTATTAAAAGCATGTTCCTATTCAAAATGTTACCTTTCCAACCTCTGCTGCTACATAGTATAGTACTAGCAAATTGACCTTTTATGAAGACTTAAAGCACCATGTAATTAACTTTTCTTTTGTAAAGAGTTAAGACTTGATGAAACTGGGAGTTTAAATGCCAATAAGTCCTTTGCAAGCATTTTTTATAGTGCACTGCTTGGCTTTCAGATGTTAATGATACACTTTCTGTACCAATTTTCTTTGAAAAAAAATTAAAAATTGAAAATTTGTGCTGCAGTGCACAATGCAGTCCAATTTCACTCTTTGAGCTACCCCAGTCAACAAGTAATAGCTCTGAAATGCAAAGCAATAAGCTGTGTTGGCAGTTATTTTAAGTTCCTGATCCAAAATTCCATTGAAGCAGATGGAAATATATTGTACTCATGGTTGCATGGCTCGCACAAATCTAGTTCTGTACAGTTTCACTTTAGCATCCAGAGCAGCTCTGTGTAAGACCTCTAGATGGTCATCAATGTCTTTTTGCGAGACCGGTAGTTGATGGGCACACCTCTGAACCAGAGTGATTACACTAGAAACAGGCTTGACTAGATGACAGTTTTGTCAGTGCTGTAAAAAGGATGGAGTATTGTTTCCTCCATATCTCAGTGACACTTGAAAGTCAAAGAGAATCTCCTGTTTCTCAATTAATTTTTTCTTTTCTATATGCAGTTCAAATTCTTTCACTGACTGCAGGATTTCTAAGGCATGAATGATTCTTCACGTGTGTTTACTTGAGCTCTCTGAATTCACCAAGAAAGAAATTCCAGTATATCAGACACTGTACTCTTTTGTATATCACAGAAATGGAATATATTTCTTGATTGAATTTGTCCCAGAAATATTAACTTCTAAATTGCTGCTACTATTGTGTCTCAGTGTCATATCAAATTAATACACTCTTTATATTCAGGCTTTTGTGTGCCTAAGTTGACATGCACTGTGTTTAGTAGATAATTGATTACAATTAAGACAATAAAGAAATATCATATTTCTAGGGCAATTTCATTTTTTTTCCAAGGCCATTGACTGATACATTTAAAGTAATTCTGAAATCCATACACAACTAGATGAGCCCTGGAATTTATGAAAGCTATACTCCTATCTTATAAGTTGGTTGGTTTATGATATATACCAGTGATTTTTATTCATATCTCGGTGAAAAAACTAAAAAAAAGTCATCCTGAGCTTCTCAGACCAGAGCCAAGACCAGTTTTTCATATGCATCAGGACAGCAATTGAAAGTATATATATCACTCAGGAGCAGTGAGTTGTTATACAGAAATATTTAAAGTCAGCTAGGAGGCAACAGGCTATAGGGCAGAAAGTAAAGGGTAGACAATAATCAGTTGAAGCTCCTTGACTTCAAAGATTAAAATGACCTTCTAAAAAAAAAAAAACCAAAACAAAAAAAGAAAACTTATTTCTGAAACAGCTAGAAAAGAAAACTTAAACTGCATGGAAATTGAGCTTCAAACCTTGCCTAGCCTGTGGTGCCACAGCATATGAAAAGACCAATTGCTTCCAAATCTCTCCTTTCATGTTTCAAGGGAAATGTCTTTTATTATAAACAGTAGTGGAGAAGTGTTTCTGGAAGGCTTTACAATAGCAATGCTCACATATGTCTCCATAAAATGAATCATGTTCCAGCAGAAAATTATGAAGTATTAGGGAAAGAAAGTTGCAAATTATAGCTAATACACTGCTTATGGGAATCCAGAGGGTCCTTGAGTGGCTTGAGAGGTGGGCCTGTGAAACCTCCTGAAGTTCTACCAGGCCAAGTGCACATTGCTGCACCTGGGTCAGAGCAATCCCAAGCACAAGTACAGGCTGGATGGAAAATGGGTTGAGAGCAGCTCTGGGGAGAAGGACTTGAGGATGTTTGTGGACAAGAAGCTCAACATGACCCAACAATGTGCACTTGCAACCTAGAAAACCAAGTGTTTCCTGCGCTGCATCCAAAGCAGCATGGCCAGCAGGGCAAAGGAGTGGATTCTGCCCCTTTGCTCCACTCTTGTGAGACCCACATGAACTAGTGCATTCAGCTCCGGGCTAATTGCTCTGGAGCAGTTCCAGAGGAGCCCATGAAGATTCTCAAAGGCTGGAGCATCTCTACTATGGAGACGGGCTGAGAGAGCTGGGATTGTTCAGTCTAGAGAAGGGAAGGCTCCAGGGTAACCTTTTAGTACCTTCCAGTCCATAAAGGCGCTGCAAAGAGAGCTGGAGAGGGAATTTTGACAAGGCCACATAGAGGCAGGACAAGGGAGAATGACTTTAAACTGAATGACAGTAGGTTTACATCAGGTATTAGGAAAAATCCTTCACTGTTAGGGTGGTGAAGCATTGGAACAAGTTTCTAAGGGAATCTGTGGCTGCTTCATGCCTGAAACTCTTGAAGAGCAGGCTGGACAGCACTCTGAGTAACCTAGTCTTGTAGAAGGTGTCCCTGTCTCTGGTAAGGAGTTGAAACTAAACTATCTTTAAGGTCTCTTCCAACCAATTAATTCTATTATAATAGGAAACTATTCTGGAGTTAGAAGACTCTGGAAATTAAGCATTGTGCACAACTGCTTCATGTAAGAGGGATATTAGAAAAAAAAAAGAAACAAAAAACCAACCTATGCCTTTCTTTCTCTATCTTTCAAAGTCATGTCCCTTCAGTTTGGAGTCATTTTTTTCTGACACTGAGTTTGCTTTTGGTTAATATTCTACATATTGCCTGCGCATATCTCACTTTCCTGTACAAATAAACATACCAATGGGGAGAGTTAGAAAACATTTGACGTAGACCCCCTGCAATTCAACACTTTAGGCTAAAATATATGATGAAGACCTCAGCTGCATTAATGCAAAACACTGAATCCAATTAATAGGTGGAGAATTCCTTTCCATTCTACCATGAATCCATTCCCCAAAGCTGAGGTGTGGCTTTTACATCCAGTCTAATTTCATTCAGTCAGAATTTAAAAACCAGGCCCTCCTAAGGCAGGTGACAACGGCAAGGTTAGAAATTCTGAGATAGGGGCAATCTGATTACTGTGACAACAAAATGACTGTGTCTAGAAGGGGAAGTCACTCAAAAATGAAAGCAGTGTTCTTGGGCCAAAGACATGTGCTGCATCTGTAGATGCCATGTGAAGGAAGTTTCTCAATAGCAGCAGAAATATGATTCTGAATTTCTAGAAATTTGGGGATTTGTTTTGTTTTGATTTGTTTAAAGCAACAAAAAGTGCTTGTAATAAAGACAAATTTAACTATATTTTGAAGTCCAAAGGAAACAAAAATTACTTCAAGAACTTCTATCTACTGCACTCTCAGAAGAGACAGATTAATATTACGTAGCATTCCAGCAGTTGAGAAAAGTGTATAAGCAGAAAATACCTATAAGCATATGATTTATATACATAGGGATAGTATTTGTAGATATCCTAAGCTCAGTCTCTAAAGCAGACTCACACAGATTATCACTTTCCTTTCAGACTGGTAAATTTAGTCAGAAAAAGATGATATAACTCAACAGAGATCCAGTCTGAAATGTGAAGGAAATAGCCTGTATCTCCCTGAATACCTGCCTCTTTGTCTTCAATTAGCCAGCTATTAAATAAAAAATATTTAAGGCAATGGATATGAAGCAATCAGCACATCACAATAAGCATTCAAAACATGTCCAAAGTGTCCACCGTTAACTAGACCTCTATATTTTACCTACACCTGAAGTGCAATCTGAAAGACAAGGACATCAGAGCTGTACACAGTATTATACTAGGATCAACTTTCACTAAAACTATGCCAGTAAAATTTGACAATGCCATAAAAACACCTGGTCTTGGACTAAAAGAAATTCCATGGTCTGATAACGGTTACTTATTTTCTTTATACTATATATAGCTTCTGTTTCTATTTCACTTGCATTGTAGAAAAGAGTGTTGATTATTATTTCAAACCAGTTGTAGTATTAGCTTTAATTTCACCTGCAAAATTGTACATCGTTGCATATTTTAACACATCAACAACTATCTATAAAAGCATAGAAGAAAACTCTTGGCTTTTTTTCCTTGCAAGTTCAACAGTAATACCCTTTCTTAATCCCATTCTTCAGATAAAATAATTGTTTCTTCTGAGATTAATAGCACCCAAAAGCGTAAACCACAGGTACAGCAATATTAGAAACCACAGATTACAAAACAATCCTGGTTCTACACATTTAGGTGACCTCTTTTACTTTTAACTCTCTTGTAGAGTGTGAAATGTTCATTGTCTAGTTACAAAGACAGCTTTCCTTCTGCAAAGTCATGAAATGCTGCAATCCTCAGTCTAAAACCTCTCAGAAACCACTCAATAAGAGCTGAGATAACAGGTTGGGTTTTTTTTTCACAGAAGTGTGGTTTCAACAAAAATTTTACAATTAAGAATCAACTTGTTGATCTTGATCATGTCTGTAAAGGTTTGCCTGTGAGCAGAAAAGGGGTCCTGGAAGACTTGCATTAACAATAATTGTGTCTTACTAGATCTCTTCAGAAGTCTTTCTTTCTTTTTTTCTTTCTTTCTTTCTTTCTTTCTTTCTTTCTTTCTTTCTTTCTTTCTTTCTTTCTTTCTTTCTTTTCTTTCTTTCTTTCTTTCTCTTTCTTTCTCTCTTCTTCGCTCCTTTCTTTCTTTTCTTTATTTTTTTCTTTATTTTTTTCTTTCTCTTTTTCTTTCTGTTTCTTTTCTTTCTTTCTTTCTTTCTTTCTTTCTTTCTTTCTTTCTTTTTCTTTTCTTTCTTTCTTTCTTTTTCCTTTCTCTTCCTTCTCACTTATTTTTTATACCTTTTGTTATGCCATTTTCCTATTCTCTCACTCCTCTCACTGATGCTTTTCTGTGAAAAAAAATCCACGTGGACTGTCAGAGTGCACATTACTGTTGCAGGTCATAATATCAAAACAGTAGCAATAATCTAACCTCTGTTTTCTGTAAAAAAATTAAATAAAAAAAGCTTTCATGTTTCAAAGGAATCAAATTGCTCTGCTCTGTAAGCTCTGATCATCATGGTTTGTGTTCTCCGATATTTGTATATGCTTTTACTAATATTATTTTTAAATAACACAAGATACTGTTGCAGATTCAGATCTTGGTACAATCTTGGAATTGTTCACTATGTGAGCATGCGTCTTCCATAGTCATGTTAGTTCCATGCACACAATTTGAGTTCCTGATCTTCTCACTGTACAATTAAAATAACCCAGGCATTTTTTGAAGAAGCAATGAAAAATTAGCACAATACTCAAACTGGCTGATGACAAGAAACAGAACATCTTGAGCTCACAATGCATCAGCTGAACATCCAGCTTCTTTCTTCATCAGAGTAAAATTGACCTTTACTTGTTCCTCCGTAAACACTTATGAGCTCCTGAAACACTCTGAGGTGTATAATAGAGCATGATTTTGAGAAAGGCGCTTTTTAAACTGTCTGACTAGGAATTAAGCCACTTATAAAGGCTTCAGGAATGATCTCTGGTTATCAAATAGATCTTGTGAGCAATCTTTCATTAGAAACCCTTTTTACTGGGGGAAACATTAACTTCTGAGAGTAACTTAGGTTTCAGAAACAAATATTACAAAAAGGAATAATCTATAGAAGTCACGTTATTCAAGAATTAACAACAAGAAGCTTTTTTTTATTTCACTATATTTCTCTACCTTGAGCCAAATACAGTTCAGTGGTTTGCTCTCTGGTGATGTCAACATCTGACACTTCAAGAATAACTTTAAATTAGTTGCTCTAAACAATAACGTGTTCCTGCTGACCCCTACCAGCAGTTCCTATAGGTCATCCAAAATATGAGGACTTTGATGGGTCTCTTTACTTCAGTTTTATTCTGGAGCTTATCCTCTGGGTGGATGCTCCCACCTAAGAAATACAGTAATCTAAAAATAGGGTGTATGGGGGAGAAATACTTGAAACGTCCTTTTCATATATTAAAAACCCCCTACCTTTTCATACACTCTAGCTGCTATCTACTAACATTTCTGGAGCATATATCTGCTGTCAAGAAGAGAGTATGCAATGACAGCGGAACAGTGGCATGGTCTTGGAGAATTTGGGACATCCACACGTAAGTGTGGATGTTTGTTGCTTTTAAAAAGCCAAGATAATCACTTAAAGGATATCTAAGTTAATTAAATCTACCATTTTGGGGGAAAATTAACCACAAGGAAAACCATATGGATACTTATAAATGAGATTCAAATGCTAATTATAGTAATAGCAGCTCGCTTAAAACTCACAATCAGTTTTATTGAGCCTGTGTGAAGAGACACAGTCTGCAGTTTTAGATGATGATAACATTGGCAGAAAAGTTAGCGTTATAAGTTCACAACCCCAGTCCAACCCTCACTGTTCACTGCTTCTAATTTGCTCATCTCAGTCAGGCAGTAAACCACAAACCCACAAACAGCTGTGCTAGCACAGGAGAGACCGAGACAAGCCACATTGGAGGGAGACTGGACTGCAGAAATAACCTAAGCTGCCTTTGTATGCCATGCAAACAGCTTGTGAAACTACATCTTAAAAGTATTCCACAACCCACAAGCTTTCTTGCTTTTTACTTCACTGCTGCACTTGGTAAAAGAGACTGCATCAGCTGGTGTTTCTGTGTGGGCTAAACTTAGTTATAATCACTCATTTCATTACCCCAGATAACCAGTGGATACCCACAGATAGATTGATAAGCACAAACGCCCAGAGAGAGGTGCCTGCTGACTGCAGGTGCAGGGTCTGTTGGCTTCTGTGTAGACATCTATAACGAAACTAAGAATCTTAGACTCTCATTCAGACAGAAGACAATAGAGATACAATTTTATAAGCTGAACTAGATGTTTAGATGAGACCAGGTAAAAAATATTCCTTAAATTCTTCCTAAACTTTAGGCAGAATAATATCCTTTTTAGACCTGGCCTCAATTTAGGTGTTTAAAGGCTGTATTTTGTGGCATTCATAAGACATCTATCTATATATATATAAATGATGTCAGCAATCACCATTAAAAGAGCCCCAAAGCAAGTCTACTTAAAATTTGGAGATATTTTCATTCCAGATGCTAAACTGCAATTCATGAGTGTCTGCATTTTGTTTACTGAGGGGATCAAATTATTTGGCTGAACTTTAAATGCAAAGCCATATACGATGACTTGTTTTAATGGCTTTACCCAGAGCAGCATTCAAGCTTTAAAGAACTGAAAGCCTTTTCTAACATGTCTGGGACTTCAGTTTACCTCGTACTGAAATGTTGGCTTGAACAGTGCTGCTTTTCTGAGCTGCCAGCTCAAATCCAAGTGATCCTTTTGAGTCCACATCTCCCTTATGCAATGTATCAGTACTTCTCTTCAAAATCAGCAATACCTTGGTATAAGTAGAGTAGGAAAGGCAAAATTTACCCTTTGTATAATACTTGAGAATCAGATTTGATGTAATGTGAATGAACAAAAACATTGAGTTAAACATTTCATAACGGGAAGAATCTGAAGCACACTTCTGAATACTGATCTTGATCTTTGCATCTTGTGCAAGACTAGCATGCCACTAGCTCACAAGCAATGTTCAGACTTCACTGTTTTGTTATTCAACTGCTCTGTATGCAGTTGTATTTCTAACCTACTGTCTTTCATCAGCATACACTCGTCAGGAGAAAAAGATCTGGGGGTCATGTGGGAACTGTGTTTTTCTCCACCAGGTATTTTAAAAGCAAATATTTCCCTTAGACACTAAAATGAAAACAAAGTTGCTATGCTGATTTTCTGGAATGAAAAGGTACTGAAAATCCCCAAGTAACCTTCAAAACAAGCCAGGATTTTTATATGATGTTCTCCACCTTTTTTTTTTTTTTTTTTTTTTTTTTTTTTTTTTTTAATGCAGCAGCATCAGAGTATCAAGGTATTCCATCTCTTTTCTGAACTTCTACAGAAGATTTCACTCACTGAGGGTAGGGAGGTTCATGGTCTCTGATAAAGTGTTATTACAGTGCAATGAGATTTTGTTTCTGCATTTTTTTCAAACCACCTCAAAATAAAACCCACATAAACTGCGTGGTTTATGTTTTAACAAAGTTCTGCTTTTGAGATGTTTTGATGACAATGGTTGGGTTTGATTTTTCAAAAAGTACTGACATCAATATGGTTATCTCTCCGCTATTTTCCTCTTACCATTTCCTACACTCATAATTGCTTCTCATTAATTCCATTTCATTACTGAACCACAGGGATTAAAGGGGTTACTGCCACATACCTATAAGCAGAACTGGTCCTCTCAGAATCTCTCAGTTTCTGTGCAAACATTTCAAGTGACAAAGCCACTCTGCAATGACTTTCACTACAAGTGACTCCTTATTGCAAACTTTAGAAATTTGCATTTTATTTCTAGTTTGGTTTTATATAGCTTTCAACTCCCAAACATAGGATTCAGTCTCTTGAAGGACTTCTGTTGTCTTTTATAAAGATCAGCCAGTAGAGCAAAAACACAGTAGAACTCTCTGTTCTTTTAATAAGGCTTTTATTTGGACATTGTTTTTCAACAAGCATGCCAAAGCTTTCTTTACCTGTGTGGTATCATGTTAATACCTGATAGCTATTAAGAAAAGTGGCAGCTTGGACATGGCTTGTAAAAGTCTACATGGGAGAAAAAAGTCTACTTTTTATAGCAAAAGGATTTTTAATCTGAGAATTACAAGACATAATAAGATCTGGAAGGTGGAAATTGAAACTATGTAAACTAATTTTGGGCTCGAAATAATGATGAGAATTTGCCAGTTATTATTAATGAAAGCACATCATGTATCTTTTAGCACTTGAGATCAAGACTGAATAACTACTTCAACACATGGAAGTGCCCTTTGTCGAATGGTGAGCTTGAAAGAGGAATGATCGGATGGACATCTGTTCCTGTGCTGTCATGGAAGCAAACCTGACAAACAGGCTGGTCTCTTTTGATCTCACATTGTTCAAAGGAAACAACTACAGTAAAAGAGGATAAAACTGTATGTCAATGCAATCTATAAATAACCCTGTCATATTTAATTTGCCTTCTTTTTTCCAATAAAACTCATCTTTAGCCACAAAATGACCAAAAGAGAAACAAACAACATCAATTTTATGATGCAAAAATTTTTGAGTTTTATATGTAAATTAACTAGGTCTGAATAGCTACCAGTAACCCCATATGTCTGCTACTGAAATTGTACTATTGACTGTATATCTTTTACACAAGAAAGGATGAAAGCTTAAAGACAATTAAAAAAAAAATAAACAAACAAACAAAAAGAAGAAACCAAAGCATCAAATACCAGTTCAGTCTGGAAAACACTCCACTGTCAGCACTGTTTGACTGAAGAGAGACCACAGTCCTACTGTAGCTTCTACATGTTGATAATGTACATACTCTGACATATCACACAAGTGTGATGTCCCAAAATTAACTAAACAAAGCCTCAAAACACAACATCAGGAGTAAATACAACAGATCTGCAATTTCATTCCCATTATGATTTTCAATTTTATTTAAGCAATTTGATTGACCTTGTCCTACTCCTACCCATGCAAGCATGATAAGGATGCCATTGGCCACCTGCTTTGCGTTATTACTCCTTAAAAGTTTCATATGGTACAACTGAATGGACAGAGGCATCTAAAACTCGCACCTAGTCTAGTGTGAAACAGAGAAGAACAAATATGAACACTTCATCCCACAGAGTACATTTTACCAAGATTATCCAGCTTTTATCATCTCAAAAAGAGAGTTATAATCCTGTGAAAACCTACATCAAAAATATGTTATGTGTGGAAGCAACTTTTAAGTGGCAGGCAAATTTAAAATTAAAGATACACTGGGGAAATTAAAGTGGAAATTCCTCATTTACAGAAGCAGTGTTTGATCATGAACCTTGAGTTTTGCATTCTGCTGATACTTAGCATTAGCCAAGTGAGAAAGCACATCTTTACATTTTTAAAATGTGTCCTATCATGATCAGTTCAGCCATAAACAGCTCTTAAAATAGCCAGCCAACTAATAACTTGTTTTAAAAGGGCCAAAATCTCCAGTCAGTCAATTCTCTTGCTTTGGACCTCTTGTGTTAACATGATGTGACAAACCTGGGTGGGATGTTGCAGGGAACAAATTGATCAGATCGCTATGCAGTGGTTCATCTCATTTATTATGAAATAGTTTGAAGAATTAAAAAATCACCAATCTCTGTGTCATCCATCTCAGTTCAAATACCAAGAGGACCATAATTACTGGTTCATATTTATCCATCCTTCACGTAATATGCAATGGTTTAGAGAAGACCAGAGAGTCACGCAGGAACCCTTTCTGAATGAAATAAACAATTTGATAAACATTGAGCAAAAGATATTTATGCAAAAACTATGAAATTGTGTTAACATCAAAAGCGCCTCATAACAGAGAATTTATGGCATAAATAGACCTAAGTGAAAAGTATTTTGGAAAGAATTTCCTCCCCAGTACTAGTAAACTCAGTGTTAGCAGAGATAAGAACCATTACTTATTGCAAAAGAAAAAGAATATTCTTGAATAGCCTGGTTCTCTCCTCCGTCTGATCAGTTCATGTCTCTAAATAAGATATGGCTTCACAGGCAAAAGTAGTTCACAGTTTTTAAAGTTTTCAAGGTTTTCAGAAGAATAGGAAATTTTAAAAACCTTGCAAATAATAACTAAAAATAATCTTATATTAATATGAGTTGCTTTTATTTTATGTACTCCAAAGTTTTCTAGGAACTTGGAATAGCAGTTTTTGAAATCATGGCAATAAATATTGAAGGAAAACATATTGTAAAAAATTATTTGCCATAGGCAGAGTGAAAAATAATTTCACAAACCACCAATTCAAGATTTGTATCCAAAAATGACCATACTAAACCTGCACTATGAATCTTCTTCTAAATAGTTACAAGGAAGTGAATAGAGAAAACCTAAAGGAGCATGCTTAACATATATAGACAGAAGAAGCAACTGTTTCCTATGAATTTCTGAAACAGAATTTATTGTATAACCTCTTCATTTTAAATAACTGCCTTCTTATTTTCCAGATTGAAGTAGCTGATTTCTAGTAAGTCTTTCATCATTCATGCATCTCAGAAGCTTCTGTGTGTAAGCACAGAGAGAGGGGCATATGTTTTGTGAAAATAGTTAATGTGTTTCATTATGAAAATAGTTAAATATGTTTTTTGAAAATAGTTAATAGAAGGACTGATCTTAGACTGAAATTCCATTTACTGTCTCCCTATGTTTTTGCCTTCGTTTAAACACCAGAGTGTAATCTTGTTATTCAATAACCTTTTGTAAAGAATTTCATACACTGAAGCCTTTATCCTACAGATACTGTATTTCTTGTAAGAGAGACAATGAAGGAGTTTTTCATGAAAAGACAAGCTTCGCTTGCAGGAACAGAAGATAAAATTGCTGAAACTGTTACATATGTGAAACATTTTTAGTAGAGAATCTGCTTTGTGATTCAATCTCTGCCAAGAAAAAAAAAAAGATTGTATTTTTTTTCCCTTTTCCTGGAGAAATTTGTAAACTTTTCATTTATTACTAAAACCACAATCTTTTTTCTTTCCTATTACTACTTTATGGTTCCACATCTGAATTTTCTAACCATATGCTCCTCTGATCAAATCAGCAGATGTTTCTTCTTTTGAGCTCAGACTGCTAATATCTCAGCAGGGTCAAAAGAGCTGATTGCCAGCAGTGCTAACTGAACTAAGCATGTAATAGAAACAGACCAAACTTTTATCAGTCAGATTCTTAGGTTATTTTTATTATCATTTCATAGCTATCATTAATCTAATCAAAAATACAACTGTGGCCTCAGAATTTGAAATTCTCTTTGTTCTCAGCATCAGTGTGTCAGAATTCATCTTTGGGACATGATGCTGTTTATTATCTCAGCTATTTTAAAAACAAAACACCCAGCAGTGTTTCTGAGCAGGTGACAGGCTCAGCAGTCTCCTTGGGGGTGTTCTTTTTTACATCATTCCTGACCTTGCATACTAGGCCTGTCACATCTTTTTTTATCTGTATCAATACACTAAAAAGTATGTAATTAACATTTCACCCTGCTTTCCCTGCACCCTGCGTTGTTCCCTTTGAGATAACAATCTGTATGTACCTACAGTGGCTGGTGAAAAAGTTCACTGCATTATTTAGCTTTGTTTGCTTTGTCTGAGTGCTGGAGAGAACATGTACATGGTTTCTTATTCATAGTACTGATTCATGAGTCTTACCTCTTCATGTGCATGTTTTACAGCTGGTGACCATGACCTTAGAGATTTTTAAGTAATATTGTTTTCCAAAGTGCTATTCTTTTTAGGGCAAACCACAAATAAGTCTAAGAAACAGTAGCTTATATACTTGCATGAAATGAAAAGGACCATAGAATCACAAAAGAGTTTGAGTTGGAAGGAATCTTAAAGATCATCTGGTTCCAACCCCCCTGCCATGGGCAGGGATGCCTTCTGCTAGACCAGGTTGCTCAAAGTCCCATCCAGCCTGGCCTTTGACACTTGTAGGGATGGAGCAGCCACAGCTTCTGTGGGCAATTTATGATGGTATAAGACCTTCAAAGGTCTTCACTTTTGTGCTGAGATACTGATATGCAAGAAACATTTTACCCCAAATTCACCAAGGCTTTGCATTTTGTTTCTTTGCATTTTGATTACATATGTACCAATAATTCTATGCTACAAATTCTCAGTTGAAGAATGCCATATTTATGTCTATTTCTAAAAACACTTATTCTTGAGACTGTGAAGGATGTACTACTGAGAGTATGACTATGTCTATGGTTCTCCGGAAGTTTGGATTCTCCAGATGCAATAAGGGATGCTGAATCCCTTCCATCACCTTTATCATAACCTGTCAGGTAGGCTTCAGCCTAAGTGATATCATTCTTTCAGGGCCCTTCTAATCTCTTTTAAGGTTCTACCTGCAGCGGTTTTCTTTAAAATATGCATGACAGATGGCAAGTGGAACCTAAAAAATGGTGTATGCCAAGATGCTTCAGTCTATGTCATGGTTCTGAAATAGTTTGGCATAAAAAAATAAACATTTTTCTAATATATCCAGGATCTAACTTGAAATAGATTTGTATTATATTCTGGTTTCATTTTAGCCTGTCCTGGTCATTTAAGTGCTAAATCAGACATATTCGCACAGTGAAACAAGCAAGGCCTCCAGTGAGCATTTCTCGCTCTTCTAACTCTCTGTTGCTGGGGGATTTTTTTCTTTTTCTTTTTTTCATTATTATTACCATTTCAAGCTCTATTATTGAGACAAACATGATTGAAGCTTCCATTATTTGGTCACTAAGAACCAAGCAGATGGTAAATAACTGTGTTAAACCAATGGTACTAACTAAAGGCATTCACTTGTCAGCAAAATCTTGGCAAAGGCTCTAGTTTAGAGCCTTTCTTATTTAGAATCAGAACATATCCTTCAAAACTTGATGGATATCGTACATTTTTCATTGGTTGGAAGTTGAAGCATCCAGTTCTGACTGGGAAAAACAATTGTGTATGCCAACAGATAAATTCATATATCTTTCCTGAACTTCTAGCAATTCTAAGTTTCAAGACGAAAAACTCTTCTACTAGGTTGCTATCTTATTTAATTGGCTGTTGTGGTAGGATAAGCTCAGAACAGTTGATCTGTAGAAAAAATTCTAAAAATCTTCAGGAAAAGGCACATTTTTCCCTGCACCTCTAGGCACCTAGCAAAACAGAGCTCTGATCAATAATTAAGGATGTAGAAATAGATTTGGCAGAACTAATAAATAGCATTCATGTGAAAGGTGCTGCATAAAATAGTTCTTTCTTTCTGGAGTCAGTAATGGACACAGACTTTCCTCCTCATTTATGAGATGTACATCAATAATCAACCCTCTCATGAAAAGAAAACTGCAAAGCCCAGTAGACAGTTAAATACACAATATTTCCTCCATCACAAAAGATTGCACTTTGCTAGGGAGAGAAACCTCCAGCAAGCTCAGAAATGACAAATACAATTCAGTTTATTCACAGTGAGATGAACAGTTCACTTTTGGCAGTTTCAGATTATTGAACTGAAGAAAATGGACACGGATCCTTTCAAAGCTAAGAAATGCTCTTTGACAGGTGATTAATATGACAATCAAAATAAGAACATTTAAAAAAAACCCAACACAAAAATTGGGATTGGATAGGTCAGAATTTTTGTTATTTCTAACCCTGTAGGTCAAGGGTCAGAGCTTGTAGTACACTGGGATTTAGGTGGGTGACAAAGATCTAAAATGAGTAACAATGAAAAACAGTGGGGGATGGAAGGTTTGGTCAGCGTGAGATTAATTCCTTTGGCAAGTCTGTTTTCTATATCTTCAGCTTCACAGTCAACCATTTTTGCTGCAATTAACATTCTATATATGAGGAATTCCCAGACCATGGGTGGTAGAAATAAATTTTGATAAAATTCATACTTGACTTTATAATCAGAAGCAATTAAGACGGCAGCTACTTTGGTACACAGGAGCTTACACATATTTAATACCCTAACTGTAAATAAACCCAATTAAGAAATTATAATCTAGTTTTGGCTTTCTTTTGAGTACCTAGAGATATTATAAGATACACTTCTTTAAGGGTAGAAATGTAAGTTTTTAAGGGCAATTTTATATCTTGTTCTCAGTCTTTAATGACTTGACTGCAATGTATTTAATGCTAAATAAAATGGATCCCTCTAGTATTGTATTTATTAGATGTAGACTGAAAATTATCTCAACAGAATGATGCTGGCTGATATAGTGCATAGCATGACTTTGACCCTAATAGCTGCCATTACATATTATCCACCAGCACCTACTACTGATAGGAAAACGAATTTTATTCTTTGCTCATTTTTGTTATTACCCAGGTCTTCATCTCCTGACATTCACACACCCTAATCCACCTTGATCCAACTGCTCAACATCTGTGTTACCTGCATCCTATTAACTGGCTTCTCAGTTCACCTCCGCTGGGATCTGAGACTGAAACACTAATTACAAGAATAAAGACTCACCCATGCATCTATTTCTATATTGCAGGACAAATAACAAATAATAAATCTAAAGGCAACTTCTCATAGATAAAATTATAGAACTACTGACACAATTGGGACCTTTGAGGGCAAAAAGAATGCTAGAAATGCATTTTGTTCCTTTGAAGATCTTTAGGGTGTGAATGGAAGGATCTCTACCAGCAGCTGGAATGGGGCTACATCCTCAAATATTTGTCCATTTAGGTGCCAGAAAAAGTGGAGCCTGGGACCTAGGAGCATCTATGGGGCCCAGCTCCTGGGTGGAACCACATCACAGGTAAGTCTATACATTGATATATTTCTCTCTAACACTCCTTCATCCTGATGAGGGACATCAAGGAACAGAACGAGGATGCTGATGTTGTGTGAGGTCTGAGTGTTGCCTGTATGCCTGGTCATGAGTGTATGTGCGTGTGTATTGCATCCATGTGTTTGCATGTGTGCCTATAGGGAATGCACACTCAGCTTGATTCTCAGAGCTGGGAACAGGGAGTTCCCAGCCTCACCTCTGTTGCACTTCCAGATTTCACAACTTTTAATAGAACTGATCTGTCTCATCCAGACCTACAAAATAGACTTCAAAAAAAGAGTATGTAGTACAATATCAAAACTGTATCACATTATCTGTTCACTAGATGTTTTTTTCTTCCTCATATAACATGGAAGTTTATGATCTGGGTGGTTCAGTTAATTTTTAGTTAATTAGAAGCAGAGATACTTCTACACAAATTAACTATAAAAAACAGATGTTGATAGTTCTTGGAATCCTGCAGCCCTGTATTACAGAAGTTCCATTCTTCCTAACAAGCCATAAGCTTTGTGCTGAGTTTGCAAGGTCTTAGGGCTGAAGCTTGTTAGGTTTCTTCTGACTGAACCTTTGCCTCAAACTTCTTGAGGTTTTCTTTACTTGGTTTATCTGTGACTGCAATTCCACAGCAGGTGTCTGTCTACATGTAATTTTTAACACTTTTCTTTAACTTTGTATGGTATGACTATAGTTATATAAACAGAAATAACAATCCATTATTCCACGTAAAACTAAATATTTCAAGACCCGGTCAGATGGAATTTTGAGCAACCAGGTCTAGTGAGATGTGTCTCTGCCCAGGGCAGGGGGATTGCAACTAGATGATCTTTAAGGTCCCTTCCAACTGAAACTATTCTATTGATCCTATGAGCCTATGATTCTGACTTACAGCTCTTAGCCAATGACGTAGTGCAGATAAATAAAAGCCTGATAGGACAGCAGAGTCCTTGAGAAGGGGAGACAGAGGACGGAGCACAGAAGAGCACAGGCAGGGGATGGCAAGTGGGGCACAGGCTGCCATTAGAGGCAGCTCACCCACGGACAGTTAAAGAAATACAGGTCTGGAACTGGACAAAACCAGGTTTAGGGTAACAAAGACAATGAAGCTATATCTGACATAGGTACCATACACAGAAAATGTGGATGTAATGTGGAGCTGCAGATGAAAGGGTGGGTGTAAAAGCATGTTAGCTAAACCTGAACTTGGGCACCTTGGTTACTAGGGTAAGGAAGGGAAAACCACCACCTTGAACACTAGTGGACTCTAGATGCTATTTTCTGGAACACCTTCTCAAACAACAACTAATAGAATGAAACTGCTAAACTTGGACCCAGAAGAGCAGGGGAAAGGTGAGCACAACACCAAGACAAGCGACAGAGAAAGAGAAATATTTGTATAACAGTTTTAACTGCATAATCCCTTTTTTTTCCAATTTTTTAAGATTTCAAAAAGTAAAAATTCTTGGATTTGCTGGTATTTCACATATACAATTATATGGAATTTATATAAGCAATAAATTCTTAGGTTTGTATATATATATGTGTGTGTGTGTCTGTGTGTGTCTGTGTGTGTGTATATACAGAAAGTGAGCTTACCCTTTTCCTATAAACAAGATTTTGAGTGTTACATTTTCATGTGAAATTTACTGAAATTACTGAATTATGCTGGCTGGAATTAAACTTGTATTGTGCCCAAACCAATAATGCATGTTTTCCAAAAACTGAACCAAAAAAGAAAAGAACATTACTCTTCTAAAAGCCCCACAAGACAAATAATAGTAACTTCAGAAGAACATTAAGAGCAATAATTCTCATGCAGAGCATCACTGATTTAAATCATAAATAAGTTGCTGAGGGAAGGGAATCTGAATCCATCCCACTCCTGCAAGTTTAATGCCAGCGTCAACAATATATGCCCAGAGCCTGGGGAGAGATCTCAGGTCATCAGGAGAGCACCTGAAGAGCAGCACAAAGGCATTCCAGCCAATCCAACCAGTATTTCGGCTTCATCAGGATCCCAGCTTAAATGCCTCTATGTTAACTCAGGCATCATGGGGAATAAAGAGGAGCAACTAGAGAAATGTGCACTATGCAAGGCTAAGACTAAGGAAAATGTGGGCTCTCAGAAGGAAATGGGAGACCTGATAACCTGGAATATGGAGAAGGCTGAGGTACTCAGTGGCTTTTTTGACTCGGTTTTCTGGCAAGTGCTTTAGCCATGCCACCCAAAATAACTGTTCGTAGCAGTAGATTTAAGTCACCATTACTTGTTTGAAATGTAGGTTCTAATCCTATGCACACTCTTCATCTACTGTAACACAAAGTAAAAATGCCTAAATTAAACAAAGAAGACAATGATAGTTCTTTAGGTTAATATATTTCAATTCATTAAGGACATACCAAAAGCATGTCAAATAAAGGTCGGTAACATTTTCTGAAAAGAGGAACTCGCTTCATTGAATGTCCCTGTTCGGTTGCTTGTCACCATCTGATCATGTCAGTTTTGAGAATAGCAACCATCTCATCCTTAATAATTTTACCACTTAGTAGGCCTCCATATAAATGGCAGCAACCGATTTGCTCATCTCAAAACAACTCACCTATTCAGCTTCAGTCAAGGATTTGTGTGTGCAGGTGTGTGTGAGGACATGGTCTGAAGAAGGAAGAGATTTACGGACTTGGCTGATTTGTCTGACCAAACACAGGCACTTGTGCCACTCGAAATGTTCCTGCTTCCATCTGTCTCTTAAGCCATGTGTAACGTGTCTTCCCTAAATCCTGCATTTTGTCTGTCAGCCGATGTGAATGCCTCAGATACAACAAGATACCTCTTAGCATACCTAAAATTGTCATTATATACCTTTGTTTAGGCAACTGAATTATTCTCACGTGGTCTAAGTGGGAACAAATGACAACTGATACTGTTAGAGCAAAGCTTTTGGAACGTTATTATTTTGGGAACTGAATCCTAACTGTGTTCTTAGCTAAAACTGTGCTTTAGGACAGATACCAATAAAAACACCAAAATTATATCAATAACACCAAGAAAATACTTTGGAATTCTAAAATAACTATTTTCAGGATGTTTTCCTTTGTGATACTTCAGTTTTTGTTTCTGAATGTCAGTATATTGCCCTGAGTCATAACTTTTATCTTTTTTTCTTGCAAATCTTTCAAACAAGCAACAGTTTTCTCTGTTTTCTTTATTTCTAGTAGTATGTCTATTTTCCAGGGTTGTTAACTGCCTCTTTTCTTTCAGAGGACTCTAACAATACTCCAAAGTTTACAGGAAAAATCAAGACTCAGCTTTATACCCATCTACGTATCCAAAATAAAACCTAAGTTTCCAAGTCTTATCCTTGAATAAGCTGAGGGAAAAGTGTCTGTTACAAAAAAAATTATTTGTGAATTCGCTTTATACTCTGCAGACAGCAACAAAGAATCTCAGTTTAAGGATGTGAAAGAAATGTAAAAAAAAAAAAAAAAAATGTGGCATGGTTGGGAAATGAAGCCTGTTCTACCAGTCCTGCATGAAGGTGAGATAAACCTCATATCCATTACATCAGCCAAAACTGCATTGTTAGACTAAAATGATTTTATCTTATTTTATTTTCCTAGAATCATATAATGGTTTGGGTTGGAAGGGACCTTAAAGATTATCTAGTTCCAACTCCTCTTGCCATGGGTGACAAACCATGCACTAGACCAGGTTACCCAAAGACTCATCCAGCCTGCTCCTGAACACCTCCTGAGAGGGGGAGTCCACAACTTCTCTGGGCAACCTGCACCAGTGGATCACCACCCTCACAGCAAAGAATTTCTTCCAAATATCTATTCTAAATCCACCCTCCTTGAGTTTAATGCCATTTCCACTTGTCCTATCCCTACATATCCTCATGAACAGTCCCTCTCCCGCTCTCCTGTAGCCCCATTTAGGTACTGTAAGGTTCTCTAAGATCTTCCAGGAGGCTTCTCTCCTCCAGTCTGAAACAACCCCAGCTGTCTCAGCCTGTCTTCATAGGAGAGGTGTTCCACCCCTATCATCAACTTAATGGCCTCCTCTGGACTTTATATATTTAGGAAATAGTTGTTGAGGAAATCTTAGCTTAATCTCTATTTAATTCCAGAACAGGAAAGCGGTTGCTATTTTGACTATCTGTCGTATAAATTCAAGTAAACCTTTTGACTGCTCTGTCAAGACAGCCTAAAGAGCTTTGTGAGTGTGTTTGCTTCTTCCTAAATGTCATAGCACATCTGGATGGGCCAGATTCCCAGGTGGCACTGACAACCTTATTTTTCCTGAAATCAATGAACCTGTTTTCATACATGCCAGCTAGGAACTTGAAAATCACTCCCTCTAAGAGTACAGTTTTGAGAATAGCAACCTCAGCTTAAGCAGACAGTCTATGGATCTTAAATCAGCGTTCTGTATTGAGAGCATACATTTGCTGATCACATTAAAAGAAAGAATTATCATATTTCAGCTTTATCACATAACTCCTTTAACCAGCAACGGGTAAGAGTCCACACTGGATATGATACTAACCTATGAAAAATGTTTTTAAAAGCTCTCCATTGCGAGAATTATTCAAGAGTATATTTCAAGAAAAATTCACTGTGAATATATTTCAAGAAAACTTCATATGTGACTTTTCATTACTTCAGTCAATGCAAAAAGCTCAGAGTACAGGTTTTTGGGTTTTTTTCAGGGATTTTTAGGCAATTTTTGCTTTGAGGGGGTAAAATTGATTATCTTTAAAAGAAATGGACAAAGTTAGATAGAAAAAAGGTGAGAAATGCTTTAAATGGCTGGAAAGCTGGCTTGGGGACATCATGTCCCTTTCATCAAGCACAAGCTAAGCGGTTTCAAATCAGACACTGTGACCAGGAGAGAGAGCCTGGAGTCAAGTAGGGAAAGCAGGACATATATGGTGAGAAAAGTGTCCCAAAAGTACTTGAAAATGATGTAAATTAATGCTGAAAGCTTCAGTAATAACCCAGGCGGACACGTCCTTCCACTCAGCTTGTCAGAAGAGAGAGCAAGTTTTTGCATCACCAGGCTTTTTCAAATGTCACATTTAATAATAATGGAAAGGTTCAAAATTTACTGAAAATGCATAAATTGCATCTCAGCTTCGTAGAGGAATATGGATTCATTATGAATTTCATCCTGTTAGGACCATATCAATGTAAATTGTGCAAAATGCTGAAATTAACTGCAATTGTGTGGCCTGATCTTTAAAGCCTCTGAATGCTTCAGAAGAAATCCTGAACAGTTTTAATCAGCACTAACCTTGAAGTATATGCATGTAGAGGAGGGGAAAAGAAGCATCTTTCCCCTGGTCACAACACAGTCCCATGCAGAGGGAACCTGAATGGCTTCTGAACCAGCTCAGCCAGAAGGAGCAATACAATATTAGTGTGATACCTTACCCACTGAAATTAGAACCTGTTGAAGTGTTGTCGGACATGGGATCATTTTGTTTAGCAAAACTGCCTCTGGGTATCCCAGCTAGAAAAAGAGGAAAATTTATATTTGGACTAACAATTGTTTTCACTGCTTCAATTATCTCAGTCTTCAGAGTTCCAAGCGCACATTCTCTATCAAACTGTACATTAAGTACTTTAAGCTGTGTCAACCCTTTTTCTGGTTCAAGTGCATTGCCTGTGTCTAGTTCTTACAGCATATTATGTACAGACAGCTCCAGATTGTAAGAAAATTTACATTTTTTCCGAGTATTTATCTAATAAAATATAACTTGAGAAAAATATGAAATTTCTGTGAAAAAACCTACTTAACATACTCAAAAACCCCAACATGTTTTCTCAGCATAGCCTCAGTAAAAAAACAGGTTTGTACATTGTAGAGTTTGGGTTTTCGGACCTGTTGCTGGTCAGGACGGTCAGGACTGCTAATGACGAGAGATCTCTGTGGAATGGACTTGAAGCATGAGGTTTATTTCAAAGGGCATGGGTATTGTGGTCCTGCAAGGAGCTGCTGTTGCAGCTCACAGCAGGGCAAGGGAGACTGTGGATGCAAGTGAGAGAGAGAGAGTGCGTGCAGGTAAGAAATACAAGAGTGAGTGTGTGGGTGAGGGCAAGAGTACAAGAGAGAGTGGAAGAAGAGCAAGAAGCAGGAGAGAGGTGGAAGAAAAGAGAGAGAAGTGACCAAGTTTCTCAATTACAATGCCATAAATCATCTTCTGTCTTGAATATTCTGATTTTCGTTAACCAATCTAATACAAGATACAAATCCTATAGCATTTACATACAGCCTATAAGAACTTTTACATTACCATACTGTGTCACACTTTAAACCCTAAAACTACCCTTTAGACCCTTCCCGCCAGGGTGGCAGGGGTCTGCTTTCGACCTTTGGACCAGTGTGAAAGCCGAAGGCATTGGTCAATCACAGGGGGATTAGTCTCTGGGCCATGCCATTGTCTTTAGGTTGTTCAGTAACTAAGGCTTGGTATCTCAAAGCTGGCTTTCATTTCAATCTCGCTTACAGTTTCTATATTCTCAGCATTTTTTGCCAGGCAGTCATATTTATAAGGTTTTCCTATTTCATCTATCCCGACAGTACATATCTATGGTTTTCAGTCGGACACAACACATAGGGCAATGTGAAAGCCTATCTCTACAATCTATGTGGAAAATCTGTTATCAAGGTATTATCTATTATCATCAATGGGCATAGATCACAAGAAGCTAATAAGAATGCTCTAAAAGTGAGAACAAATTTTTCTACCCTTGTTTAAACATCAGAAATCAGTATTGTTAAAACTTTTCATTCTCTTTATAAATGGATCTTTTTAAAAATTATACAATGGAAAGCCAAGTTTTTAAAGTATTTAGCTTTTCTGTGTTCCTGGGATAGCTGGAGCTGAGCGTGGCATTGAGGGGTTTCTCTGGGGAAAGCCACTGCTGAACCAAAACTGGCAAACCCAGCAAGGACCAAGGAGTACTGATGACAGTGGTATGGGAGCAGATGAAACACAAAACTCATAGACAACAGTTACTGGTGGTTGGTGACGCCAGTAAAACCAGCAACCAGTGAAGCTGGTACAAAACTGGGTTTTAAAAAATCTCAAAATGTCAAAAATAAGGTGCTCCACTCAAGAAAAACAGATGAACATGCTTATGAGCTAAACTTTTCTAAGCCTGGGTAAAAAACTAAGAGACAGTGAGATTGAAGCAGGGTGAAGTTACAGAATGAGAGAGCGTTTAAAAAAAGGTTAGTGGCAACCCTGAGTAAGAGAACAAAATTCATGCTGTTGTCAATGGAGCCTTGGAGGAAGGGGCTCAGGTTTCTCACACAGGTTTCTGCAGATTGTGAAGTAAAGTATAATCATATCCACTTACTTCAACACAGATCCATAATATGGCAAATTATCATTTCCATTTTGCAGCAAGAGAGCAGAAACAATGAAGTTAAGCACCCAAATTCACAGCAATAACCAGATACAGACTGCTGGTCTCTTAATGACAAGACCAATACCTTAATCACTTTTCCTCCCTCGTTTTCCTTTCTCCATTTGCCACCCTTTATGACCATAACCATTCCTTGACTTATTTTTATCATCATTTAACGATATATCATTTAAAATACTTGCGTCGCAAAGGCTGCCAGAGACAAACATTTCATAAATCATTAAATACTTTCTTTGAAAATCACTTCAACCATGACTGCTATTATTAGCTGCATTAATAATAATTAGTAATGGCCATTAGACCACACGTTTGTAGTGCTCATGATTCTTTTCACTAAAAAGTATCTGTCTTTTAGAGAACAACAGTTGGAAGTTAATTGTCAGGTGAGCTTAATGATGTACATTTATATTGAGGTTATAATGGTTATAAAGTGAAGTTCTCCAAGATGCTAAATTGCTAAACCTTGAAATGCTACACTTAAACTTTGTATTTAGTAGGGAAGTTTAAGACATTAACAATAAGCGCCTAATAATAGATAAGCATGTAAATGAGGGGGTTTTTTTTGTTTGTTTCTGGACACCTATAGGAGTGTATTGCTCTTTAAAACCAAATCAGTACTGCATAACAAATGAAGCTTCAGCATTAGATTAATTCTAAGAGGTGTCCTTAGAGATTTTTCTCCTGAAACATAGGCACAGAGCACTGGACAGTAGCATGATTACACAGAGGGATTAGAATGTAATTGTCCTGTGGAACAGGACTTGCTTTTTTTTAATACAATTTCCTCTGCCCAAAGAAGTTCTAATTTTGCATTACAGCAAGCAAACTTCTCCTTTAAACACCACCAATAAAACTTCAAGCTGACCTTTTCACACTTTCTATAAAGAAGCTAAATATTACTCACTTTTCACATTCAATAAAAACTATTACTGTGTTCTAGTTCAATGCATATCTGTGTCATCATGGAGGAAAGTCACTTTGCACTATGTGTTAATCTTTCCTTTAAAGTTAATTTTCAAACTTTCAGGTTGCTAAATGTGTCCCCTTGGTTTATTCATGTGCCGCATGTAGTGTGTGACAAATAGATCTGCCATTTTTAAAAACTAACCAAAAGCTGCCAGAGGTTGTTCAGCATTTTGCCTAATGCCAGACAGAATGGCATTGAGTTTCAAGAAATTTGATGTTTATTCTGGCCAGAACTTCAACAGGTATAAAGTGATACAGTAGCACTGTCTTCAGTAAAGCGATACTCCCCAGCTAGGAGTGACTGGACTTCTATGATGTAACTTTGAATAATGATTATTGCCAATATTTTCAGTGACTGGAGTCAAGTTTGAAACTTCCTTGGTTAATGCCACCAACTGATTTTCTTTAGACTAAACTCTCTATTAGCTTCCTGAGAGCTTAGTAACTAACACGTTACATGTGAGCATTTTCTAAGAGGGATAATACTCATGGATATAAGAATATTGCTAATGGGTTTAAGGGTTCTTTTTCTTTATTGCCCAAGCAGCCAACCATAGCAACATATGGCTGAAGACACAAGGACTTAAAAGTTAAATCACAGAGTCACAGAATCATAAAATGGTTTGTGCTGCAAAGGACCCTTAAAGATCTTCTAGTTCAACCCCTCTGACACGGTCAAGGATACCTTCTACCAGACCAGGTTGTTCAAAGCCCCATCCAACCTGGCCTTTAACACCTCCAGGGATGGGGCATCCACAGCTTCTCTGAGCAGCCCGTGCCAGTGTCACACAACCCTTACCATAGAAAATAATTTCTTCCTCATATCTACTTTCTTTCATATAGAAACTCTTGCCTTGTGTCCTGTCTCTGAAAGTTTTGGTAAAAAATCTCTCCCCATCTCTCTTAAAAGCCCCCTTATATATTGAAAGACATAATAAGGACTGCCCAGAACCCCACAGGGACAAGATAAACAAAGCTTTCATGTTCACTGGAGCCAGGATTCCTCTCACATGGACCATGAGACTGTAGGTAGCTACTTTTCAGACAGTTGCCCTAGATTCCCTTTATACCAGTGAAAAGAAATAGGTGTCTTTAAACATACCTAGTTTTGATGTATATTTTTGGCAGAGATAAATCATACTCTAGAGGTGCCTATATTTCTCAGGGACTATAAGAGAAGCCATTATAACTAGCTCCAGCCCTAGAAGCTCTTCTTTTTAATCCCTTAGTCGTAAAAGGTGGTTTCAAAAAAGCTAGAAACTATGGAAAAGTCCTTTTTTTACTGGAGCTGTAAGAATCCTTCTCCTGCTCTATAGCAGGAAGTCTTTTAGAGCTGCTTTCTCTAAGTGAGCTATAAATAATACCTTGGACCATTTTTTGCGCAATTAAAATATTGCTCAAACTGTTGTTCATTAAAATCACTTATATAAGACCTCATAACTAATATTTCAGATTCTTAGAACAGTAAAAGTGTAGAGATATTCTAAATTATATTCTCCTAAAATACCATACCAGTGTCACTTTTGAATCACTTGGAAATTTTTCCAAATGTTTGATACATGACATGCAATAAAATATGTGAAGACACTCTAAAAATTTCTTAGAAGCATAAATCAGTAGTGAATGTCTCAGGTGTTTGCATTTCTGTTAATTGGTCTCAGTGATCTTAAATACTCTGAACTATCCTGAAAGTTTCCAAAGGTAATGTGTCCCAAGCACAAGTATAAAACAACATAAATGTGACAAGACATGTCTACCCCCTCTCTACCACAGATGGTTGGTGCATATGCAAGAGATAACTCGGGCTGGTCACAGGCCCAGCATGGGGTATCTCTGGAGCCAAAAGGGCTCAAACCCCCAGCTAAGAATCAACATCTTAGTCTGGAAAGCAAATGTGGAAAGAGATGAAAGAGGGACATGGTTCCTATGTCTATAAAAGCCCACACAGTTTTCACAGAGGCAGAAGTCTCTGACACACTCCTTTGGGAACATGTGACGAGATTTCTCCCTGGAGTAAAGCACAACTCCAGGTCACTTCCCCGGGGATTGAGAGAGAGGACTTTGATGTGTACCCCTTCAAGAACTGGTGGTAAGAAACACTGGATCCTAAGTTGTACTATTTCTTAGCTAGCTGTCATTTTAATGGTACCTTTAACTCTGTGTATATATAGTAGTATTCCCTTTTTGTCTTATTTCCTGTGTATTTAGAGTCTGTCTTAAGGCCTATGTCTGTTAGTTTTGTGTCTATAAATAAATAATCCATTTTATATTAGACCGAATCAGCCATTATTAAAGAATTTGAGAATGGAAATGGGTTTTGGGGTGCTGGATGCCTCAATAATGCGACTGCCTGCTGCCAGAGGCAACAGACAGAAGCTGATTTAAACTTACATCATCCATTCATAACAATAAATCTTGTAAAATTGTGAATTCTAAACCTATGTGAATGCTTATGAAATAAGAGTTAGATCACCAAACATTTTTGAACACTGTTATCACGGTGAATCAAGAACAGATATTTTAATACTGGCTTTTACCTGGGATAATTAATTTAAATTTAACTATGCTGATTACTGGTCTTCAGCTGGAGTTGTAAAATATATTCTGCTCCAGTGGGCTCTGTGCAAATTCATTTTCATCTCATCAAGACCATTCCTGGCATCTGACCCCCACTTTCCCCCAGGAAGCTCAATTGTAGCAGCATGAGCCTCTGGCTCATGGGACACTGAATAAAGCCCATGCGGAGAAAGCAAGTGAGAGAGGCTATGTGCATTTGTAGGCAATCTCGGTGAAACTTGCCATGAGACCAAGAGGGAGAAGAATAAAAAGTTTCCTACATGTTCCCAGGTTACCCAGAGAAGCTGTGGGTGCCACATCCTTGAAGTGTTCAAAGCTGGGTTGAGTGGGAGTCTGAGCAACTTGATCAAATGGAGGGCACCCCTGCTCTTGGCAGGGTGTTCGAAACGAGATGATCTTTAAGGTACCTTCCAACCTCTGCCTTTCTATGATTCTATGATTTGTGATACACATGTGTGGATGAAAGATTCAGTTTTCAAATCAGTTCTTTATATTTTTCTTATTTACTTTCTTGATTTTCATTGGCAGTAAAAGCAAACAAACATCCTTCTTCTCTGTCACTGACTAGAAATGTCAGCATTTCCTTTTGTAAAGGCTACCCCAGCCTTGACATTTATTCCATGTGCCCAAACACAGATGACACATCCTTTAGGACAAGTCAGTTAAGGAAATGGGAGAAAGGCAGGATCAGTAAATGTTGCATCTACAGTTCTTTAAAATGTGGGAATACCTCTGGTACAAAACAGAACTTTAAGAATATCAGTTTTGCGAGAAACAATCACCCCTTGGTTGCTACAGTTCTATGGAAAAGAAAAACCTGCCTCCTACCTAACTCATTCTCTTCTTTGCATAAATCTTCAAAAATTATTGGTTAGCAGGTAGCCTCAAATATACTGACAATATAAAAGAGCAAACATCAGAGTTCTTCCAAAAGCCCTAGATCTAGGAATTTCTTTCTAGTCTGACATGCAAAGTGATGAACAAACCTGGCTACTTAAAATTAGTATTCAGATAAATTAGTAGATGAAGATACAATGAGAGACTTAATTTTTTTCTCATTTCTTTTTCTATTTTGGTTTTTGTTTTCCTGTTTTTCTTTTCACAGAAGTCTAATGACTGATAACTTAAGAAATAGCAACCATAGTTACACTGTAATTATGTTTTCATCAACATCAGCATCAGGTAATAAAATGGCAGAAAAATCTAAAAGGAATCTTTTAATTATTTCAAGGATGTTTCAGTCAGACTCTTATGAATATCAGTAAAATTATCATGTAAAACTAAATTTTATTTCTATGATTTTAGCAGCATTTGTAGTAGAGAAACAAATTTCTCTCACCTTGGATTATATAGTATTATATAAATAAATAATAGCAGTTTCTCCCTAACCAAGTCAGCTTATGCAACTGAAGTCATCAACTTAACTTGAGAAGTCTCAATGCAAAATTTCATCCAGTGCTCCGAAAAGGACAATTCAAGTTAAAACATAAATGGACAGATCTGGATGGAATTTCCAGCAAACCCATCTAGTCTTAATTGTGAGGTTTTAGAAAATGCTTGGCTATTTTTTCTTTCTTGTAGCTCAAAACTTCATTCTTGTCATTTTCTCCCTTTCTCACATTTATTTAAAATGCTGAGATTTAAAATGCTGAGTCACTAGTATGTCTCATTTCAGATCCTCTTTACCTCCTCTAGTTTAAATCAATATAACCCTGGAGTAGTGTTCTATAAAAAATACATCATTCTCTATTTTTCTGTGGCATTAGTCAGAGTGGTTGCAATGGACTTGTGCCAAATTTTCAGGGTCAGCTCCTTGTTATACCACAAGGAGATGGGCTCTGTGATAACAGAATGTTTCAGTGGTTTTCCTTTTTCTGAGTACTCATTTAACTTCTTCAGTCACAGAGGGGGAAAAGCTGCTGTAACTTCAGCTTTGTCCACGAAACACTGTACAAATTTAAATAACAGATCAATGCTCCCTGAGTCCACAAAAGTAATTGTAAGCAATAGTTTCCAGAGAACATCAAATACAAAAAAAAAAAATCTTTCGGTGCAGAAAAAATCCCTAATTGCATTAAAATTAATTAAATGTTATTAAACAATCAGATATGTGTAAAGTGTATCATAGAATCATAGAATCATTTATTTTGGAAAAGCCCTCTAATATCGTTGAGCCCCGCTGTTAACCCAGCAACACTGTGTTCATCACTACATCATGTCCCCGAGTGCCACACTCACATGACTTTTGAACACTTCCAGGGATGAATTCCTGATGGAGAGATTAATCTTGCTTAACCCTAGACATCTGAAAGGTACATGTCTCTGCCTAAAATGGTCACCAGATGTTCTTTTTACCATCAGTAGGGAAAAGTAGGTTCTTTCAGTGCGTGATCTGACCAGCTTTTTCAGACACACTATGGGATGACTCGAGGATGACATCACAGGACTATTGTCTTTACCAACTCATAAAAAGACATATGGAGATGTTAGCATTTGGTGAACTTAAATCTCTAGAGGTTTAGAAAAAGGGAAACTCCTCCATTACCCTTCAAAATCACTAAAGTCTCAAAAGAATAGCTTTAAGGTCTTAACATGGGGCTACTGTAATTGAGAAAAGAAAAGCTGTCAGTTCAACAGGGGTAATTGATACAACCTCGACACATTTCATCACAAAAGTTGCATACACTGACAGGAAGTACTCAATGCACACACAAGTTTCCTTCATGTACTGGCCATCAACTGAACCTGCATGACTGTTTTTAACTTGTATGTTTACAGTTTTCTTCATCCAGCATTGATTAGATCATCTTGTAGATGCAGGATTCAGCCTTCATTCCCTTCCACTGAGCCTCACAAATAAAATCAAAGTATGAAGCCCATGGACTGCAAGTACAAGCATATTTTTGGTCACCTATTCTCATAGCAGCTACGAATGCATAGCTGAATATGTAAAAAGACTGCAAAGGTTTTGCATATTTTCCCACACATTTCTACCATAACCAGGTCAAGATTTTCCTGACACCAGCAAACTTTTGGTCATGTTCTGGAAGCAAATGAGAAACAAAGCAAAGCCAGGTGAACATCTGTTTGTGAATATCATCTAGAGTTTCCTGGAAATCTTCACATATCTGGACTGTATTCAGTTGGATGCAACATCTCAGTTGGGAGTGTAATATTTTAAGAAGAATTTGATTTCCTATGTAGCATTAACACTTTGCTGACAAAGGACTTATCAAAGAAATTTTGATAATGTTTTAGGATTTTCACTTTAACATTCTGTAGTTCCACTGAATGTGTTGTAAAGAGTAATGTAAAGAATCAGTAAAATCAGTTTCTCAGAAACTAAAGAATTACATTCTTTTTTCCACAACTCCATTCCTAATAATTCCAGAAATGTTGGAAAAATAGCTGTAGTCAGAAGGATCAAAGCAAAAGCTCAAAATGTCATTCAGCTTGCTTATTTCACATTACACAAAGTGGCTTAGAGGACAGCAGTCTCTTTCCCAGCAGAGTTCACTACTGCAGCTGCAGAAAGCAATGTGAACAGTAATGAAAATATTTCCCCAGTTCGTCTTGAGTGGTGGCATATAAAGAAACCCAAACAAAAAAAAAGCCAAACAAACAAACAAACAAAAGCCCCCAAATAACAACTGAACAACTAAAAAAAAAAGGCACAAAATCAAAATAGACAATTCATGTTCTTTATCTATATTTTCGTTGGGTTTAGGATGTTCCATTCTGTTTAGGGCATTATGCATTCATGACAGCAATCCCATTAACTTCAGCAACAGTTGTCAGTGATCACTACTTCCATAAATCAGAATTATAACTTTCAGTCATCCATCCCATCCCAACCCTGACCACACATGTGGGACACATGTTTGGCTTCAATTCTAGATCTTCTATACTCACACCAGACTTGATTGCTTTTCCATGTTGCCATACTAAAGCCAGGACACAGGATATAAGCAAAGGATTGGCAAATCCCTTCCTGCCAAAAATAAGATAGTAATTTCCTTGCATGTTCTCTCCATCTATGTCTTGCATATTCTATACATATGGAAAAGACCATATCAAACTGAGATATAATTGAGACATATTTCACAAAAAATATCATTGACTGCATCAGATTTTTAATGAGCCTGATAAACAGAGATATCTGCAGACAACAAGTTCATAGCAGATGTCCAGGGTGAAGAAATTCAAGCAAACAGCATTTGAAAAAATAAATAATAATTGAAATAGTGGGTGGCATCACCACCCTTGGCAGGGAGGTTGAAACTAGATTATTTTTAAGGCCCCTTCCAAACCAAGCCTTTTATGATTCTATGATTCTATGAAATAGAAAGGTAAAGTGAGAAATTTCGTATAACCTTTTATTATGACTGTGTTACCAGCTGCATCAATAAACAGAAAATCCCTCTGCTGAAGTTAACAGAATAATACATTCTGATCTGCAATTATCTCACATAAAAACTGTCAGCAGGTCCCCAGAAGATACTCTCTGAAGTAGTACATTTATTAAGGATAAAGACATGCAGCGTAGGTTTTCTTCTCCTTTTACTGAGGTTTTCTTTTTAACTTATTTCCCTACAGTATTAGAAATCTTACATTTAAAGACACTATAGGATCACAGGACAAGTTGTTACTGGTGGAATTTTACACACAATCTCCTTCATCTCTGGAAATTAATAGTTAAGCTTCAAATCTTTATTTTTCAATTAGTAAAAAGAATAAAAATATTGAAAGAAAATATCTAAATATATTTTCTATGCTAATTAGCAGAGTTGTAACAATGGATTTCAAGCTCTCATAAATTATTCTTATCAATCATTAAAGCTCTACAACAAAATCATTGTGAAAGCTCAGGTGTTTATTTTGGTCATATCAGGAAGTTGCAACTGAATATAAATTTATTTATAAAAAATTAATTTTAAAAAAATATTTTTTAATGCATCAAGATTTTACCTTGATGATAATTCCCATTAAAAAAGATAAAAGCTTTAAAAAAAATCATATGCATCAGCCGTCAAAGTTTTAGTGATCAGCGTGAAATTTTAATAGCCATGTCCTTTATTAGAATATAGGATAATTATCCACATTTTTCAAGCCAAAGTACCTTCAACAATGCAGGACAGACCACAGAAATTTGGGATGTTTGCCATCTTTTTAAAATACTCTGAGATTCCAGGACAAAAGGGATCTCATAAGGCTTTGAGCACAAGCCTTTTGAGGAGCAGCTCAGTCTGGAGAAAAGGAGGCTCAAAGGGGACTTGAAATGAGCTTGTAGACGGGTGGGGGTTTGTCTTTTCTATGAAGTAACAAGCAATAAGACAAGAGGAAATGGCCTCAAGTCATATCAGGGGAGGTTTAGATTTGATATTATGAAAAACTTCTTCACTGAAAGGGTGTTCAGGTATTGGAACAGACTACCCGCGGAACTGATGTCACTGTTCCTGGAAGTGTTTAAAAAAATATGTAGATGTGGTGCTTAGGGACAGGATTTAGCCATGTGGATGATCACAGCTGTTGTGAAGAGGCTGGATTTGTACCAGCATGGGGAGGACTAAAGAGAGTCCTTTTTTAAGTTGGACATCTGTTGGCAGTTGGCTGGATCAGCTGGTGGTGTTTCTCCTTGAGTTAATAAGAAGAGTGAATGTCTCCATAAGTTGGCCAGACCAACATGGCAGGAGTGAATATGTAGCTCAGAACAGTGTATGGAGGCTGAACAACCAGCAGGGGAGTTTCAGGGAGAACGATGAACTTGGGCTGGATTCAATCCACATATTCCTTCCTAGTGACTGGGGACACCCAGCATTGTAATGGTGAGTAGGTAATAGAGACCAGTAATGGGAATCATCATTGGTATTATGATCAAACTGATTTGCTATTGTTATATATATTTTTCCAACTGTAACTTAGATTTGTATTATGTTATGAAACAAAATTTTTATCATTCTTGCTAAATCCAAAATCCTGTGTAACAACAACTGCCTTTAAATAAATAAATTTTATATTAAACATAATACCTCCTATGGGTACAATTTCTAAAAGAACCTGGACAGAATTATCAGACTCTGAAAAATCTGAAGTGTCAGTCCTTCACTCCAGGAATATTGAAAAAAAATTCAAACAGCTCAAATAAAATAAAAAATATGTGGTGACTGCTTACCCTAATTGTCTATATTTGATCACTTACCTAAAGACAGCTATTCTTAGACTGTCAGAAGGGGAAGGAATCCAATACTGTGGAACCTACAAGAGGTGCCATGTACTGCAGCACCTATATTGAGATCCTGTTTTGTAAACAACACAAATATTTTCAAATCAAAGTTATTCACCTTTCAACATTTCATCCAAAATATGGAAAATGGCAATTCCGAGAAATGACACTGCCAGTATCTTCACCTAGCCTCTCTGGCTGCAATCTGCCTGGAGCATCCAGATGATGTCTGGTACTTCAGCAAATGGCAGAGATAAAATTGGGAGAGGAAATAATGAGTGGAGCACAGCTGAAGGTCAGCCTGTACACAGTTTTCCCTGGCACTGGCTGCTGGAGGAGACAGTTCAGATGTTTCCATGAACAAACACAGGAAAAGCAGATGGCGTAGACCTGAGGGCAGAGACCTCGCCTTACATTATAACATATAATTGCACAAACCCACATGAAATACATACAACAAGTAAACATTTCTCAAGACTTCTGCCATTTCTGATTATTATCTCTGTCCTTAGAGAGTAGTGACTGCTAAAAATGTTCAAAGCCTCCTTGAATGGATCTGACCCTCCCCGTTATTAGATGGCTTTTATACCAGTATTATTCAGGTCAGCATTGTGCTTCTACAGATTTCAATTATTTTTTCTGAGACCCCTCTGTGCTCAAGAGATTATAAGAAAGGACTGCAAGCATGCAATTATAATGCTGGATGAATGAAACCTGTTTTGATATTTTGGTCCAAATGACCCTTCCTTGCCATCATTCCAGGGAATGAACTGACTCTTAATGTTTGTTAAATGCCACTGACAGGGGACCCTGTCTGTAGCTTTATAAAACAGAGTGTGAAAATCATTTAATATTTCAAAACTCTCTGGAACTCATACTGTGGCTGACTTTCTCGAATCGATTTTTGACAAAGTAATTCAAAGTTATGTGCTAAAACTGTATTATGCCACTTGCTCTGGAGTCTGCCATCGTTGACTGGTTCTGCCATGTGCCTGCAGATGATGACACATACCAGACTTCATCAGCTACACAATTTTCTGCACAAGATTTAAAAACAAACAAAATTGAAGATGAACAAGTATCAAAAGAGACAGGGCACGTGGAAGGCATTATTTAACCTTGAAAATAACAGCAACAGCAAAGATTTAGATGTCAGATAAGATGCTATCAAAGATGATCTGGACTCATAAAAGATATTTATGACAGATTGAAACTCAGTATGAAAGGCCAGAATTGTATTCACTTGTCCGTTTCGGCAAATAAGATTGCATTTGCTGTAGTCTATTAATGTTAACATTACTGAAATAGGAACTCTGATACACATCTCTGCTTTTAATAATGCATATATTTCATCTTATATATCTTTCCCTCAGAGTTATCAGAACCATTTATTTGGCATCAGATTCTTCCTAGTTACTACTATAATTATGTTTGCAAACAGCGATTCAATAGGAAATCATTGTTCTTTTTGAAAAGCATTTAATCAAGCCAAGATGTGAGACATTCACCATAAATGAGTTTTGTCCTACTACAATAAATTTTATCCTGCTACACAGGCTGTAATCTTGCTCAGTATTTCACATTCATAGAGACAATGTAAACAATTTTTTTATTAATTGTGGTGGTAAAGACCCCAACAGACCATGAGCCCTATGAACACTTGGACAGATTGAAGAGACTTAGATGGGAAGACAAACATAAATCTATGAAGGTGAAGTCACATGTCCAACAGATGAAAACATATGATTAACTCTACATCAAAAGATGTGGAAGTGAACTGGAGGGCTGACTTTAAGTATTTTTTCCTCCCTTTTAATGTCAGATTGGACTTTTTTTGTCCATCCCACTTGCAAATAGAGAAAAATGGGAATATGCATACTCAGTTTTCAAAGTAGCTCAAAAGTACCTTGGGATATATGAATTTAGGAAAAAATCATCTAAACAGCAATTTTTTGCCTTGATCTAAGACTGAAACCCTCACAAAATTATTAGATAGAATAATAAAATGACATCATACTAGCTACAGTTATATAGGGCCAATAATCCTTTACAGGGATAGCTTGTAAGCTAGAATAGCTTAAACTGTTTTAACAGATCTGTCTCTTTATACAGAAGACAACGTTATGTGATGACATAAAAGGTTCATTACACCAAATCTGAAACAGCCCAGTGAATTACACTGGCCAGATCAAAATTCTTCCAGTAAAAAATCTTTATAATGCCATCCTGTAATTCTCCTAAGCTTCACATTTTATTTAAAATCTAGTTTATAATATTTTTATTGAGTCTTTAAAAAATGTATTGGAAAAATAATTTGTATTTGTATGCCTGTAAAATCCAGCCTACCATGATATCCTGCATCTAACTATACTGGCCATCAGAAAAAAACAGAACTGATTTTTTAAAAATCCTGCAGAAAATATTTAGAACCATTTACACCAGATTTTAGTCTATCTTTCTGGTGTAAATACAGAAGTCAAGAGAAAGATACTGGCAAGGAATGGGAAACAGAAAAGGATCGGTCCTTTCTAATATAAATCAAAATGTCACTACTGTTTTAAGGTTCAATATTTCATCATTTGCCAGATTTCTAAATAAATGCTGCATAGCACTTGAGATGGCTGAAAAGCTGAAATTCCCAGCTCAGAAAGTGTATTTCTAACCCTGACAATTCTCAAGAGATTGAACCTTAAAATTATCAGTAGAGCAGGGATGAATACTGCATTACTACAACTTCTAGAAATATAATTGCCAAGCTCTACTTTTAGAAGACCCACAAGTAAGAAGAGAAAAAAGGAGCAGGAGAACGAATGGATTAAAAAGACTAAGAAAAAAACCCTATAACCAATACCACTCCCATATTGAAAAGTCAGGAGATATGTTTTGAAAGTCTGAATTATTTCTTTGCACATACAAAAGTGATGCATTTTAATAGGGGAGGTACAGTGGCAGAAAAAGGGGCAGAAATTGTGTAGGTTTCTAGGAGTAGCATTACTTTTGTTGGTTTTTTTTTAGTGTTCAGGTATTAAATTATGTAAAGTGATATATTAGCGAGAGAGAAAAAGTCTTGTGAGGAGCAGCTGAAGGAGCTGGGTTTTTTTAGACAGGAGAAAGGAGGCTGAGGAACCTTATCTCTCTCTACAACAACCTGAAAGGAGGCTGTAGCCAGGTGGGGATTGGTCTCTTCTCCCAGGTAACAAGTGACACGACAAGATGGAACAGCCTCAAGTTGCACCAGAAGAGATTTAGATTGGATACCAGGAAAAATTTCTTTGTGGAAAGCGTCAAACACTGGAAGCCCAAGGAAGTGGTTGAGTCACCATCCCTGGAGTATTTAAAAGATGTGCTGATGTGGTACTTGGGGACATGGTTTAGTGGTGGGCTTGGCTGAGCTGGGTTAAGGGTTGGTGATGATCTAAAAAGTCTTTTCCAATATGAATCTATGATTCAATGTTTGTACATTACAATACAAGACTGAGCTGAGAAAAAGAAGATGGAAAATATTTACAATTTTTTAATACTCTTTTGACATGTTTTTTTTCTAGCTAGAATTTTAAATTTAGGTATAGATTTCTATTGAATTGACTTTTAGGGTGGTATGTCCTCTACATTTATTTCTTTCAATTCTGGGTTTGTTTTGGGTTTGGGGTTTTTTTTAGTTTATTTTTCTATGATCATGGAGGAAAAATGTGGTATGTGGAGGTCTGAAGGCAAAGACACTGCATTCTGTTAGGAATGATTGAAATTACTTTGGAACAAAACAAATTTTTCCCTTGGATGCAACATTAGGTGTGTGTATTTGCATACATGCATGTGGAAAAGATTTGCAAGAGTAAACTCTGCCACCCACACTGAAGTTTCTTTGTCCACAATGACCAGGCAGTTAGCCAGCAGTCACAAGAGATCAGTTCTTATGACAAAACCAGAAAAGAAACAGCTGCTCAATAGTCCTGAGAATTCTGGGGAATATATGTTTTGTTTAGAGTGCAACATATCTGTGATATTAAAAGTACCAGAAGACACTGCATTTGCAAATTCAGATGGCTGTTGCAAATGCCACACTGTGGAAGGACTCCAAGTCCCAGTTGGTTACATGCTTATGAATTCAGTAGCACAAGAGACTTAGCAACATAAAAACAGAATTAAAATAAGAGAAAATGTGATCACAGAAACAAGCAGAAACTGTTCATTGCTGATCAGAAGTGTGTTAATTCAAATGAAAATGTATTCTATTACAGGCACTAAACAAAGACTATCAACATCCCGGAGGTTTTTCTGCATTAACAAACTAAACTGCAAAAAGCATGTACGAGTGGAGAATGCATCTGGTTTGTAGCTAGCTCTTAAATTAATAAATCGACTGTCACATAATTGTGACTTCTACCTGAACGACAGCTCCAATTAATTTTGTATTGGTTCCCAGTGCAGAGGTGAGGTCAAGGTATCTTTTGGCTGCATTCCTAAATTTAAACACCAGACAATCTCATCCTTCTGGTTAAAAGTAATCAATACCAGCAATTTATCATAATTTGCTTTGCAGTGCACATTTGTGCTGTTTAATCAAGTGTCTTGCCTGATTTGTTTGTTCACAGTTGCGTGAAAAACATTCACTGAGCATGCCCAATACATTTTTCTTTTCCACACAACATCACTACAGCACCTATTGCCCACAGATTCATGCTCCAAGTGAGTTGCAAGATGACTTACGCAGATTGGCAAGGACTAGAAATGAGACACTGCTGCTCTAAAGATCTCATGATAAATGAATCATTCTTGGCAACAGGTTCTCTGATGAAATAAAAACCACAACACAACAACAACAATCAATCAACACCAACAAAAAGCAACCAACAAAAATGTCAACAAGAAAATAAACAAACAAGCAAACAAAACCCCCAACCCCCCCACACCACAGGAGTTTGATTAACAACTTCCTTATATTAAATATAAATCAATCTTCAATGAGGTTTAATGCTAGAGTAGCCTAGTTGTCTTAAGTCAAAGTTATGATCTGTGACCTTTTGCAGTCCAAGTGCAAATGCACCATTTCTTGTTAGGAGACACTCAGTTAATTGTACATAAATTATATATAGTATATGAACTCTTTAAGAAGAAAAGCAGCTGACTTAGCTCTTTAATGAAGTGGCCAAAGGGCATGATATCCAACACAGGAATTTAACTATCTGTGTCCCAGCTCAGAGTCAGAGAGTTAGGTGAGGCACAGCATGACCTATTTAATCTCATTTCTCCTGAAGAAGTTCCCTGAAAGCAGGTCTCTGTCGAGGACACCTCAGAGACAGTGGGATGCTATCCAGTTTGAAGTCTTGCTGGAGGATGATAATTCTCTTGTATGTCCTTTGGGTCTGGGCTTCTTTAGTGTGGAAACTGAGGCGCGGGATAAAGGAGAAGGGTGGATAGTGTGGTACTACCCTGATATGAAGTGTGGACGAAGGCAGGATGCACCCCTAGATCTAGGAACTGGTAGGATTAAGTTCTGTTAAAAATATAACAAGGAAGGAAGGCTTCTTGGGTGAAGCAGCTCTGTCCTAACTGAACAGCCATCAACTCCCAGGGGAATGGTTTTTATCCTTCAGTGTGAAAGGCAAGCTTGCCAGACCTTTTGTTGTTAGTCTGTTGAATATGATTTGTTTGAAATACTTTGTCATTCAAGTATCAGCAAGCATCTTTGCTTGTGTCCTAAAGAAGTAGTCTAGAATCACTCAGCTAAAACCTGAATAACAGAGGTTTTGTAGGGGAGTAGAAGCTATTTTTTCAGGTTGCTCATTCTTCAGGACATTGTGATGTGTCTTGGCCAGAAGTTTGCCTATGCACTGAGAGCTGTTCTACATATCCAGAAATTGAAAGCAGCTGCAGTGCTGGTGGATGGGATATACAAAAACATCTAGTAGTGTGAATAGGATTCTCCAACACAGGGGTGCCAGCACTGTTAGTCATGGATCTACAAAATACCCCGAAAAATGGGATTGTACCTCCACGAGCAGGGATCTCTGCTGTAACTGTAACTGAAATTGCAGGTGCAGCCCTTAAGCACACCGTGGAAGCAAGTCAAGAGAAGCATGGAGCAAAAATTTTAGCAGAAATCCATCAAAATCCAGGTTTTCCTGTATATTTATCTAAAATTTTACATTTTTCCTATTTGCCACTCCATCTTTTTCCTGTGTGCCACTCCATCAAACTAAGATGTTTTCCTGGTGGGCTGATTTTTTTCTTAACTCCCTTGTAGATTTCAGAGGAAGGAAAAGTTTAATTTTCTTTTTATGGGTTTCATATTTTTGGAAAAACAGGAGTGAAAAAGAGGTAAAACTTCAATAGATATCACTCAAGTTTATGCATTCCTTCTGTGAAGGCATTTTTCCAAGTTTCCCAGTGCTCCCTTGCTTTAGAGAAGGGTGATTGTCTGCAGCACTGTGCCATCAATGTTTTCAATCTGAAAGACATGCAAGGTCAATATCATTCTATTCTGGAAGAAATATATGCTATATTTTAGCCTCTGAAGCTAATTTACACAAACTACTAATACTATAAATTAGGGCAGAGAGTATGGAAAGCATTTGTGAGCATCTGAGGAGATACAACTTCACTAAAGAAATGAAACATAATATATTACCATGATGACGTTTTGCTTTCATTTAACTATGTATTTGTTTATTACCTGCTCTAAGCGCTACACTAAAATCAAAACAAAGCATCATACCCCTGCCTGGGAACTAGAAAATCATTGGCAAGACATCACACTCAAGTCTTCTTTCCGTTCCTTTGTTTGTCACTTAGATCTGAAACTATTGTAAATCATTCAACTTCTTCTGCCTATATCTAAAGATTGATTTTAGACAAAAACCTTCCAAGAGTATTATTCTAGGTTCTTATAGCTGTGTCAAGCTTTATAAAATATACTTCTAATATTTTGGGGAAATTCATGTGCCTGAACAGGCCTTGTAGCAACCCACTGTTTCCCATCATGACTGTGTGATGTCTGGAAGTCCAGGGATAATGTGAGGGTATTAAGCCATAGTCATTCCTTAGAAACACTCTGGGACTACAAATTGGGTGAATTCATATGAAAGCTCAGTACATCTACAGAGTCTGGAGAGTTGAAAAATACCCTCAATAAAGCACATGTTTATATAGTAGTAGAGCTTAAAAAATTCTGAGTTTGAGGAGCGAAAAGAAAGCTCAGCATTTCTCAGGAACAAATGAAAAAATATGTAGGACAGTGTATTGGTTTGGCACAGCCTGGTTTTGGGTAGCAGGGGGGCCACAGAGATGGCTCCTGTGTGGAAGCTGCTGGAAGCTTCCCACCATGTCTGGCAGAGCCAAGGGCTGATGGCTCTGAAGATGGACATGCTGCTGGCCAGAGATGGGCCAATGAGAGAGGCTGGTAACGCCTCTGTGGTGACATCTTTAAGGAGAAAATCAAAACAAAGTCACAAGGTTTTGGATTCTAGTCAGAGAAGAGGAGGAGGCGTGAACATGTGAGGGAAACAACATGGCAGCACCAGGGTCTGGTGAAGGACGGGGAGGAGGTGCTCCAGG
>VXBT01009155.1:547923-748707 GCA_013400235.1 Oriolus oriolus
CCTCACAGGGGACGGGCTCCTCCCCTGTAGCAGTGGAAGAAAATCTTGGTGATGGACTGACCAAAGCCCCCCTGCCCTGCCTCCCTGCATTGTCGGTGGGAAGGAGCAGGGGCCTGGGGGTGGGGAAGGTGTTCTAAGGGCTTATTTTACTTCTCATTACCCTCCTCTGATTCTGTTACAAATAAATTCACTTTGCAACTTAAGTTGAGCCTGTTTTGTCCTTGAAGTGTTTCTCCTGGTCCTCATCTCACTCATGAAGCCTTCCTTGACCTTTTTTTTTCCTTTTCTCTCTTCTGCCCAGCTGTGGCAGGAGAGGGTGAGTGAGCAACTCTCGTGGGTGCTTGGTGCTGGGCCAGTGTCAAACCACAACAGACAGGGTGATATAAGGATGATTTTACAGATTAGGTTTTTATTTCATTATTAGATTAGCGGAGAAAAACTGAGCTCTATGAAAAGCAAATAGCATCCATGATATAGAGAAATAGACACTTGCAGGAGGCAATATTAGAGATTGCTTGTTGGATTGTGGTCACAGCCACTGAAGACTCTGCAGCAGTGAGGAAATTAAGGCAGGGAATGGAGGCATGGAATTTAATATTTAGTCCAGATCTGTACATCTTTTCTGACAGCTTTAAAGGAAAGAAGGGTTTTTGTCAGAAAACTTTGCAAAATCCTTCTGTCCTTTCTATTTCAGTTGTTCAGAGTTGAAGTGTAAAACCAAAGCCTCCAGAGAATTGGAGATTCAATAAAACTCCTGCACAGACTCTGTAGTCATTTCTGGACATGAGAAATTTGTGGGCTGGGGGACAGCATCCCAGTTCATGCAGAAATAGCATCCCAAGTGACTACCCAAAAAACGGGCTGCAGATCAGTTAGAGATGGTTACTGGAACCTGCTGAGGTCTGGAGAATATAAAAGCTACACAGTGGACTGAGGTCCAAATACAGCAGTTTGGTCAGCCTCCATCCAGGAAGGCCTAGTCTGTGGTAGACCTTCTATGGAAAAATTCTTCATAATTTAGTGCATTTTCTACCCTGTCAACTAAAATCTGCAGCGGGAACTGACTTCTGCTGTTGTACATCTTGAATGACAGCCAACACTCTCATTTCTGCTAGTGATGCTAACTCACAGCAACACACAGCCAAGCAGTTTGTACCCATAAACATGCAGGGATGGGCAAAGGTTTCCAGGCTGTATTAGCAAAGGATCAGTTTCTGTAAACAGCTTTTTTTCAGTCCTTTCCATTCTATGTCTCTTAGCTTAGACTAGAAATAGCAAATAGGTTCACCCTTTAAATAAAAAAGGGCAGCATATATCATTTTAGTTTGAAACCCACACCTACAATTGAAAATGAAGATACAGTCTGGAACTGTGGACTTTTAAAGTCTGCACGAAAATGAACATATAAAGCCATTTTTCTTTGTAGTTGATTTTCTCTTTTTAGATATAGGACCTCTGTGAAGCCAGGTGAGAGTTTTTCCATTTCAGTGGGCTTTAAATTGTATCCATAATACACAGAGGGAGCATATGCCCTTTATAAGAGAGGGATAAAAGCAGCATCCACAGAGCAAGATGACAGGGTATGACTGCAGGAATCTTCGTTCAAGAAAATGCATGATGTGCACTTTTCACTACTACTTCATCATTCTTGTAACCACAACTGCAGATGGTGTGGAAAAGATGTTTTCACTAAGGACAAAACAACACCAAACATGAAATCAGGAGACAATAGCTTTACAAAAAGATTTTGAAGGGCCTACACTACACCCAAGAAGAGAGGTATGTTCATTAATTTCTTCTTGTACATGTGTTTCTTCCTCTAGGTTTGAACATTGTATCAAAAGATTTAGAAACTGACACTATGTGTGTTTAATACCAATCAGGAGAACATGAAATACAGTGGACTTCAGTAACAAAGCTCACCAAAGATTTGTACTGATCTGTGTTTATGTCTAAGCCAATAACCTGATGAACACTGATTGTATCATTATTTCTTGATATTTCTCTCGATATCTCTTGAAGCCCTGAGAAATAAATTACACCATGCAGGTTTCTGAGAACTTCGGTGCTTCAGAAGTGGAAGTCATATAGAAGGAGTGTATCACAGAAAATACAGGAAGATATTTGAAACCAAATGCAAAAGGTTAGTTACTGGGTAGACAAAAGGAAAGTTACTTCTAGAAGCTATGCTACTGGTAGATTGAAAAGCTCTACCTACTGCAATACAGATCCAAGTAGAGTAAAATAAATTTTCACTTTTGTTCTAATTATTCCTCAAGTTCATCAACTGAATATTTGCCTACATTCACTCCAACCCTGGGAACTGTGCCCTTGAGCCAGTTCTTCCTGCAGCACGAAGTGAACTCACTCATCCTGCAGCTGGACAACTTGTCCAGAGGATGCTGTGAGGAGCAGTGTCAAAAGTCTCACCAAAATCCAGAAAAACTACAACCACTGTCACTTGCTGTCAAGTGGAATTCATGTTAACCTTAAGTCTGAAATAATAAACTTGATGAATGAGAATACATTAGTTTTCCTCTCCATCACCATAATACACTTGCTTGATTTTGGGACAGCTTGAGAGAGAAAAGGAAAAGCCTGCATTTGCCTAGGAAAGGCTTGCACAGCCATAAGTCAATATGCCCAAGACACACTTTTGAGGACAGGCCATCCTGGTGTCAGGAAGAGCTGCCCTGTTGACCCATGGCTAATATAGACCTGGGGTTTGGGGATTCAGCTGCATTCCCATGTACAGTGATGTTGCTTCTTCTGGGTACTGCAGTATGATGCTGCAAGATCTTCCTCCTCAGAAAGGAACATGGGCATGAATCTGGTCCTTCTCCTGCATAAAGATCCCTCCCTTTTGGCACCAAGGATTAAATTCCCTTAGGACACGTGTTTGCATAAATGATCTTTGCAGTAATTAAATATCATTTTATAGATCAATGTCTGTACCATGTCTTCAGGACACCTATTTGCAAAACAGATAAGCTCTCATATACAGGAAATTATATGTGTTAATTTTAAATAGCTTCTGCATCTGATAACTGCATGTGTTTTCCAACTCACATTTTTTTCCCTTGAAAGTTCCTAACACTCTTTGTTAAACTTATTGAGCACACTAATTGTTTGTTTAACTGAGTAGTTCCTACACTAAGTGTCAGATTCAGTCATTCTTTTTCCCCTCTTTCTTAATATTTGCATTCTAATAAAAGACAGTGCTGGCCTCAAGTATCCTGGTTGGATTTCTCTTTGAAGTCCAGGTCTTTTTGCTTTATACTCTTAGGCAAGTACATAACCTAATACATACTTCTATCTCCTCACATACAAAGTTGTTTGCAAGCATGAACCTCAGATTTTCTGACTTTTGACCATTTTTATTTTCTCTTTTAGTTACAGTCTTTCACTGCAAAATAAACACTGAATAACAAAAATTCAACACTTTGCATCAACTGCTTTCCTGAATTCTCTCAGTTATATGTCAGCCCCACACCTGAAAGTAGCTCTCAGCGACTCTTTGGCAGCAGCTAAAACCTGCCAAAAGCCAAACTGATATAATAAGTGAGAACTTCAGGGGGAAGTAGTAGGGTCTGTAATACAAACTGGGACTAGTGTAAAACAGTGGGTCTGAACTATTTCAGTATCATCACTGACCTGTGAAATTCACAGATATTTGCCAAAAAAAAGAAAAAAGAATGCAATGTGAAAGGTAAACCCTGAGCCGTCCTAAACTAGTACTAAGGTACATTCTTAAAGAGTAGAAATGGAGACAACTGCACTGTTTCAGATTTTCTCGTTGCCTATTAGAATATTGCCTGGAAGTTCTCTTAAAACTCAGTAAGGCAAATGTCTTGGAAATGAGTGGTGAAAAAAAAGTGCTCCTTATAGAATCAAAAAATCACAGAATTGTTAAGAATGACAAAGACATGTATGATCACCATTCCAATTGCCAGCATATAACTACCACCATGTTCACCATTAAACAATGCCCCCAGGTGCCATATCCACACATTTTTTTAACACTTTGAGGGATGGTAACTCCATCACTGCCCTGGGCAGTCTGTTCTAATGCTTTATAATGAAAAGCTTTTCCTAATAATATCCAATCCAAACCTCCCCTGGCACAGTTTGAGGCCATTTCCTGTTGACCTATCACTTGTTACCTGGGAGAACAGACCGACCCCCACCTGACTACAACCTCCATTCAGGGAGTTGTAGAGAGTGATAAGATGCCTCCTGAGCCTCCTTTTCTCCAGGATAAACACTCCCAGCTCCCTCAGCCACTCCTCATCAGACCTGTGCTCCAGACCCCTCTCCCGCTCCATTGCCCTTCTCTGGACACGCTCCAGCCCCTCAATGCCTTTCTTGTAGTGAGGGGCTGGAACGGAGCACAGAACTCAAGGTGCCAAGTACACAGAGGTGATCATGGCCCTGGTCCTGATCCAGGCCAGGGTGCCATTGGCCTTCTTGGACACCTGGGCACAGGCTGGCTTAGGTTCTGCTACTGTCGACCAGCACCCCCAGGTCCTTTTCTGCTGGGCAGCTTTCCAGCCACTCTACCCCCAGCCTGTTGCACTGCCTGGGGTTGTTCTGACCCAACAGCAGGACCTGGCACTTCACCTTGTCAAACCTCATACAACTGGCTTTTGTCCATCATTCCCTGTCTATCTCTTAGTGCAGTGTAGCTCATAATGATAAATTCTTCAAACTCAGCAAAAAAAAATTGATAAGTATAACTGCAGGAGATGGTCAAACTAATCACATATTTGCTACTGTGCAATGTATTTCATAAGGAAATGTGACTTGTGCAATTGCACTGTCTGTTCAGTTTCAGTCTTCTCTAGAATTATTCAGTTTGCTCAGTTTGAGCAACCTGCTCTGCTGGGAGGTGTCCCTGCCCATGGCAGGGGCTTTGGAACTAAATGATCTTTAGGGTTCTTTCCAACCCAAACCAGTCTATGAATCTGTGAAAGTGCAGAGTTCATACATTTTTAACTCGGGGGGAAAAAGTGCAACTGAGAAGAAAGATAAAAGATCATTTACCTCTATTTTTATACCTCTCAAAAATGCCTGCAATGATGAAAAAGTTGAAAAAGGAGCTCAATGCTTAGATATTTTTTGTCTGCTATTAAACCAGTCAATAGAGTTATATAAGCTGACCTTTCAACATATATGTTTTTCACAGCCTTTTATAGCATTTGCTGTGCCACTGCACAAGGGACATTGCTGAGGAGCAAAGTTATTCAGGGACTGGTAACATAAAAGAGAAAGAAGGTGCTGGGAAAGAGGGAGATATTGTAGTCAGTATGGAAAAATCAAAGAATCTGTTACATAGTTCTACCGGAAATCTTCTTTTGTTAGTTCTGCTACTTGTGTACTTTTTGAAATTCTCACTAATGTTGGCATGAGATTGTCACATCCGTCCTTACATAAAAAAATTAGGAAAAATCCAAAGAAACAAAGAAACAAAACCCCGTAATTAAGATGAAACAGGGGAAATCGAGGGACTTGAATTTTTATTTAGATTCTATCTCTGTCTGTTTCAGGGAAATTATGTACCACCTTTTGAAGACATTGAACAACTTTGATAAAGAAACACCACCACATTAGTATCCCACATCATTTTCCACTGGGATATTTAGGAAATTAATGGGAATATGGGCAAATTCCGTAATACTGCATTTTTAAAGCACCAGTTGCATGTTGTGACAGTTACTGTAGGCTTTTTCAGAGCAAAGATTCAAGTTATTCATCTGCTGATGTTTTTAAAGAAGTTTTGTGTTGTGGAGATTGCTCTGCAGGAAGCATGATTTATCCTGTGGCTGCATGAATTCTGCGCTGCTGGATACACACTGGGATGGGAGGGGACCTGCAGTGCTTGTTGCAGCACAGACACGTGCATGCTTCACAATGATGTTGCTGTACTAATGATTTGCATATGAAATTTAGGAAATATATGAGAGAAATTTGTAGTCAATGTGTAGAAAGCTGCTAGAAGAAAATGCTAATCCTGACAGGCTTCTGAGTTTGCTGTTAGGGAATCAGAAAATATATTTGTGAGACATAGTATCTTGTATGTTTAAGGTCACTAGCATGAATCCTGTCCAAATCAACTAATTGTCCAGGGAAGTGAAACAAATTTGCCGTGACAGGCTAAAAGATAATTTGTTGTTTACTGAAATTTGGAAGTTTACATTGAATGAATTGCCAGATGAATAAGAAATAAATCAGATAGGAATTATTATGGTATGATGGATGCCTCCTGTAGGGAATAAGCACCATCATCTGGAAAACTGCTGTCTTCAGGGTTTATGAGAACTTGGGTAAAACCATCTACAGATAGGTTTTATGCCACAGTCAGCATGCCTAGCAGACAGGCACAAACAAAGCTTTATAACTGGAAGTCTTCTCAGTTGGTCCCCAGACACTGATGTGGTAGAAAATCCCTGGATAAATGTATTTGTGAGTGAAGCAACATTTTATTCATTTTCATAACTTTTCCTGAAGTGTTAAGTTTTTGTAGATGTTGCAGATAACTTCTGATCTGATTTTCTGTCAACCAATTTGATATCACTGAAATTTTATGCCATGTGTTGTGACTCTCATTGTCAGAAAGATTAATATCTGATAACTGATCACTGTGGCTATTGGAAAAAAAATAAGAAAAAGATGGTCAGATAAGCCATTACCTACAACCTCTTTAACTATCTGACCAGCAGGAGTTTACCACAAAACCTGAATTTTTGAGTGTATTTACAAGATGCTGCTGGAATTTCTGATTTTTAAACAAAACAAATTAAAAAATACACAAAAGTTTATTTTCTGAGACCTGACTCAAGGAGAGACAAGCAAGGGGAAATATGTTCCTTCAGAATATTCAGAATGATTCTCCTTCTGCCACTGATTGTCAGCCCTGTGACAGTGTTATGGTATGATAACCTAGGCATTTCTGCAGTAAATTTCTGGTTCTTCTTTTACATAATCATAGAATCATAGAATGGTTTAGGTTGGAAAAGACTTCTAAGATCATGAAGTCCAGCTGCTAACCCAACACTACCAATCCCACCACTAAACCCTGTCTCCAAGTGCCACATCCCATGTCTTTTAAATACCTCCAGGGATGGTGAGTCCATCACTTCCCTGGGCAGCCTGTTACAGTGCTTGATAACCCTTGCCATCAAGACCTGCAACTTGGGGCTGTTTCCTTGTCCTAGGAATACAGAGGCAAGGGATCATGAATAATTACATGGACGTACTTGAAGAGATAAGAAATATTCACAACATTGAAGTTTCAAGGATATAAATTGGATATTTCACCTGCCTAACATTCCAAAAGTTTATAGTCAAGAGGGGATTCAGAGTCTTCCAGATTAGCATCCAGAATTTAACTCAGTGAATTGCTCTGATAAATCCCACCACACTTCACCAGTAAGATGTAGCTCACAAGCCACCTGGATTACCTGGCTAAATTGGTCACACAGAGGTAGCTGAGTATGTCTTTAACAACCAGTGGCAGACAACAGCCATTGCAGTGCAGGATAAAAACAGGCAGCTGTTCAAACCTCCCAATAAAAGCCAAGTCTTGAAGATATCCAGTAATAGTGACACCACAGCTGAAGTCCTGCACCCTGCAGAGAAGATACACCTACTGGGGGTGATGGACCATCTATAGATTATTTAAAGAAATGTCAGTTACTGTTTTGAAACAATTGTACTGTCTGCTTTGCAGTGCAGAAGCAAATTAAAGGCCAAAAACCAAAGGCAGTGGCACCAGTAAAGAAACATTTAAAGCGATTTTTGTGTAAAGATTTACAGTGAAGATGAGACTTAATTGAAACAGCAGTGAACAAGTCAGCATCCAAAGAAGGTGTTTGTGAGGGAGAAAGAAAAATCTGTGGGATTCTTTTCAGTATGCGCACACTCATGAAGTTAAGTAAACTTCTAAAGCTAGATTATTCTAATAGCCATATATCTTAAGGTCAGCATAATGATCTGATAGAATCACATACTCTTATAATAAATCTTGAGTCCATGATAAATGATAAATTATTCCCTCCAGTCAATGTACATGCTGAAGATATTATAGGAAAATAGAGGGTGGAAAAATAATACAGTATTTTGAGGATAATACACTCATGCATTTTATTGACAGTCTACTTTCTTTATCATTTTGGTTATGAGGATCCCTAAGCATGTGATGAATATCTCTAAGCAGAAACCTGGTTTTCAGAAAGGCATATGATTCACCACTGTACTTGAACAATTTCTTTTTTTAATTTGAGCTCAAATGTAATAGCTGAGAACACTCCTGTTCTTTCTGTATTTCAAATGTCCTCTCACTTTCTTATAGCCTTATTATGAGAAAGTGAGAGGATTTGCTAAACTGCTTTTTCTAAAATACTTAGAGAAAGCCTGAAGAAGGCTTTCAATGTAATGTCCCTGAAATATAACCTCACATTTTATGAAGTTGAAAGCAGAGATAACAACATGGCTTGCCTTACAAAGGGACTTTACTTACTCTTGTGAATTTGCATAAATGCTTTGGATGCTTCTTTATGTGTTAAGTTTTGCAACACTCAGAGTTACTGGCTGACAAAATATATAGCTAAAACTAAAATATATACAATAGCAAAGATAGAAGTATTTTTCTGATTTACCTTGATTTATTGAGATTCTGAGACATTCTGTATTTGGAGATTTTCAGACAAACATCATTACTTATAAAACCAATCAATATTGTAGTCATATTTTGGATGACTCTGGCCAATAAGGCATCTACAGACACTTCCTACCAGTGGAGAGCTGGAAAGGCCATAAAGATGAGGGTAGATGTGGTTAAAAAAAAAAAAAAATCCTTCCTGGACAAAGCATGTTTTTGAAAAGAAAGGCTTAATTTAATACGCCAGTTTTGATGTCACTGTAATAAAATTCTAAAAATATATCAAATTAAATATTTCATTAATGCAGGTTCTTTTATATAGTTTGAGCAGAACCATCAATGCTCACTTCCTCTTTCTGTTCACTGAGCTACAAAAAACTTGCCCTGCTTTGTCATGCCTTGTTTCTTCCTTTAGCTACACCTCCATGGATATATCTGCATTAGCTTTTGTGAGAAGGCACAGACTGGTTCAGGCTTTTGACTGAAGGAACCAAGAGGTGTGAAGTCAATGCAAAACTATAAATTATGCATCCATTCAGAGTAATAGCACAATGCCTTTCATTTGTGCTTAGGGGAGTCTGCAAAGCCAGAATTGCAGCCTGGTGCTCGAAATGTGCAATTCACAGATTTTGCAGTACTTAATTGGATCCTGTTTTCTGTGTTCCTGGGGAGGAGGGTTATAAAGGCTATAGTTAATACAGAGGCCCTTGATTTTTACTGCAAGATCCTTTTATAATTTTTGTTTTCAGAGTGTAAATCCTCACACAATCACTAAACATGCATTAGCTCATGGCTTTCAAACCCACTGGTTTAGATTATGACAGTGAACAACATTCATTACAGTTCACAGAGGAGTTTCACATGAAGGCGTTCAGACAGATTTATTCTTTACTCATTCAAACTTGAAATAAACCATATCAAGCACACAGAAAGCAATATATTGTGTCTTCATGACTAAAGGTCACTGGTTCACCACTGTTAAAACATCTGAAGCAATCCTAACAAAGTTGTCATATTTTCAAGCCATATTTACTGGACCTAATCTTCTTTGAACCCTGCCAGTGCTGTTGAAATAAACAAGGGCATGGTTGTCAAGGACCTTTAATTTTCACTGACAGCTGTCAAAGAGTCTTTCTTAGACACCAGTCATATTTTAGATAATAAAACAGAGTTTCAGACTTCATGCTGGCCACAGAACATGAGCAGTTGTGATTGCATACACCTTCATTTCCTGAGTTTAATTTGAAAACACAAATGGTAAATTGGATTTTATGGTTCAAATAAGATAGAAACAGATAACAATTATGTCCAGTTTATTTATTGCTTTTTTCAATTGGTATTTGTTTTATAAAGTAACTGACACATTGTTCTAGCTCAAAGCAGTGGGATTGGACTTTTTTTATACCCTGAATCTCCTATGCACTTTTAGGATGGAGCAATGGACTACACAAAATCAAAGCCAAGGTTGTGAAACATCAGTTGGGTTGGTAGGACGTCCCCAAGGCAATGATTAATGGTGCATAGAAATAAAGTGACAGATGACCACTAACTTTAAAAGGTTTTGTTTTATGGTTCTAGAAATGTTTTCATGAACCACAGGGAAGATGCATGATGCAGGATTTTGCTACAGGCTCAAAGACTGGTGCATGAAACTAGGGAAAGTATAATGCTTTCAATTACATTGCTCTTCAGCTTGTTCATCTTCTAAGCTTAATAAGTGAAATATAGGAAGTGGAGCCATCTGCAAATAAAAACTGGAAAAAGGAAAAGGAAAAATCAAACTAGTTAATACAAAGCAGACTTTTGAGATTTATGAAATTGAATTTTTTATACTCATCCCTCACCTTCTGCCTCTTGCAATTCATTTCTGCCTTGCAGTCTACTGTATCATTCCAAGATTTGCAAAGGAATCACTAGTTTCTGAAGCAGTCCACAGATGCATCAGAGAGGCAAATACTGAAGAAATGCTGAAGGAAGACCAATGGAACAGACCTGAAGGAAGACTGAACACCGTTTCTTTCTACAGCTCAGAGTTAATTGTTCTGGGAGAAGAGAGGGCAGAGTTATCCACAGACTCAGTGTTTCTCAAAGCATATTTCAGAAAAAAATTCTCCTTTCAGCTTCTTGGCTACGGCTTCAAAGACCTAATGCTGGAGAGGACATATCTTCACATCTACATTAATTCCAAAGTTCTGCCCTTTACACTGGAAAGAAAAAGTACCTCTGAGCCTAAAAGGGACCTGTGGAAACCCAAGTCCCAGAAGAATCACTCAGAAGGCACAATGCCAAGACTAGAATAAAAAGAGGCAGAACTCCTGACAGACATGCCTTATATATATAATTTCTAAGTCATGCTACTGGTGGATCAAGATGAGAATTTGCAGATATGCAACAGAAAAAAAGCATATATTTGAAGTGCAAGTTATAAATCTATCTTTAAAATCAAAATTATTCTTTAACATGAAAGAAATAGAGTAAAATAAAAACTTCTAAGTGAAAATATAGATGATATATATTTTAGCTGCAACATTGACTAAAACTACAATAAAAATCAAAGTTTAAGTAGTGTCTGTTTTCCCAGAAGCTCTAAGAACATTGTTAAAGTTATTGTAAAAAAGAAAAAAAATTACTAAAGAAGAACTGGGGTTTTTTTCTTTTTAAATCAGGAATATAGTTTTATATATAAAAAACACTGTCTTCATTCTGGAATTTCTTGTTTTCCTTTGTTTTGCTTTGTTTTGCTTTTGTTTTGTTTTTTTCTGAGAACGTAGTGCATAATCCTTTGACTACTAGACACATAAGTCTTTTGGAAAGTGTTTCTTGTTCATCAATGATTGGTTTATTTTTTGAGGTTTTTTTCCAATAATTTAAGTTATTAAGCCAAGTTTTCTAATAAAGAGCAAAAAAGGTGTTGATATGTTGTCATAATTCACTTTAGTAAACTCCATTTTTGCTGTGCACAATGAGGAAAGCATCTGCCTACAGAACTGATCTGTTCCCTTTGGACAAAGCTGAACTTCTCTTTATTTTCCCAGTGCTGACTGAGGTGTCTTCATTCTGTAAGTGTCACTGAAATTTAGCTGTTACATGCACATCTGTACTCAGATACCTTCTATTAATAATGGCAACCTCTTTGCAGCCTAAATTAGCTCGTGCCCAGAGGAAGATGCTACTAACTCAAAGTTCTCATTTGCCTATCTTTTTGTGGCTTTGTGTTTTGTTTTGTTTACTTGCTTCACTAAGATAACCTGATCTATTATCAGGTTTTGATCCCTTCTAATTCACATAAAGACACAAGCTGGAAGAACGAAAGATGACCCTTGTCTCCTAAATTGTTATATTTTTAGTAGCTTTACTGTTATTAGAGGGTAAGCATAGTGCTTGGCAAGTAGATCACATCACATTTTCAGTTCTTACTTCAATTTTAGTGGAACAATTTGGAGTAGAATTTCTCAGAAGTAGCAAAAAAGACCCTTAAAGGATATACTTTTAAGAATTGCCCTAAAAATTCTAAGGTACAGTTCTTAGTGAGAATATTACATGTTATATGCAATGATAGATTGACTGGCTATGTCCATATATATACATGATGATAAAGTTTTCTGTATTCAAAATATTAGGCTATTTTTCAGATTAATGAGGTCAAAGGTATATTCTGTATATACCTCAAGCTGCTTTGACATTGTAATTTTCCATGTAGTTAGGCTGAAAATAACATAATAAGCCTCTTATTTGCCTCTGTTTGTGCATATTTCAGAACAACTGGCAAGTAAGAACATATTTTATTATTTTGCGACAATCATGTTGAATTAATAGCGTGCTGTGTAGCACTCAATATAACACTCTGAGGCATTAAAAGGTCAGGAGTGCTCTTTAAGTCTTCACAGAAATTTAGGAGCTGGTGATGAATAAGTCAGCAAAGGAAAAGTGTATTGGTATGAACCAGCATAACCAGGAGCTGTTCTGTACACGGTAAGCGGTAAGGGTGTATGAATCTCAGCAGATTCCCAGCAGATCTCCTTCTTTGCCACATGGGCAGCCACTGTCACTACACTACTGGAAAGTGCAAGAGATGGACTATTATACCTTTATGATAATGTCTTACAGAGTCCGTTTGTGGAGACAGAAAGATTGGTTGTGGGAAAACGCACAGCATATTAAGGGATCCTTATCCATATTCAATCCTCCTTATTATGAGAACTACCCTGAACAACTTTTCATACAGAATCATTCTATTATTACTTCTACTGCAACATAACTGAAGAACAATTATAATTCTGCTAAAAGTATATTAAAAGAATGCTATTGCATCCATCAAGTCAAGTCCTCAAGTGTTTGTTGCACTGCTATAAATTTTGTCCCTTTGCACATGTGACAATAGGTTTCGTTTATTTAATCTTAACTCCTTTTCCCCAGAAGTTCTGCCTTTATCCATGCATGTGTTAGACAGTTCTCAGATAACACGAGGACATAAGCAACACAAGATAACTTTCAAACTGGCCTTGCTTTCAGCAGGGAATTAGACTACATGACACCACAAGACTCCTTCCAACTTATATTATTCCATCATTCTTTGCAGTAGCTTTTCTCCCTTCATATTGCTGATTATATAAACCTGGATTTTATTATAAAGTAGTAAAACTCTATTTAGAATAACCAAACTTTCTATGGTGACACCACCCTTATTCCATTTTATTAAATGGGAGAATAAAAATAGAAACATACCTGAGATGAAACAGGAAATGTGAAGGAGAATGAAGGAAATTGATTCAAGCCTCAGTGTAGTATCATATCTACCATTTCAGCCATGCTGAGCTTCAGTACACTTTTTAAAACTGCTGTATAAACACCTCTGGTTTTAAAAGCTGAAGCAGCGGAATAGACTCAGGATTCTCTTTTTGGAAGGTAAAAGCATACCTTTAGAGCTCTTAAGCAGTGGTCAGAGCTTCCAATTCAGTATGCGAAGAATCTCTTGTTTTCCTCCTATCACTTATTTTCTGGCAGCTGCAACCCTAAATCACTATATTCCCCAAGCCCAGCCAAAGCAAGCTTTAAACTCTGATTTAAGATACATTTCAGCTAGATAAAAGAATCATTAGAATGAGTCACCAGATTTATACTGATAGGAGTCAAATGACAAACATTAAAAAAGTGTTAAGTGAGAGAACTTGCCAAGAAATTCAGCTTCCAAGCCTGTTTCCAGCGCCCTCCTGATAGAATTCTTTGCATTTCTTTTGTTATTAGTTCTTCTTATAAAAACTTGAAAATTTAGTTCAGAATTAATATCTTCATATATTTGTATGACTGTAATATCTACATTTATATCATGGTGAGGGGTGGGGATTTTTTTGTTTGGTTTTTTTGGGGTTTTTTTTCAGAAAAGTCTTCTTTCTAGTTATTACCAGAGCCGTATTGCAAAAAGGCAGCTACCAGTGGAATTTCATTTTTCAAGGCTCTGTGAAGTCATATAATGGCAGGCAGGTTCAGTCTTTATTGTCTCATGGGCTCCACTAACAGGAAAACCCTGTCCTGTTGAAATGGCCTGTGCTGCATCAATGCTACAATCAGGTTTCTGTGGAGCAAAGTTACCCCACGTACTTTAACGCTTGGATCTTGACTTTTGACTTCATACTAAAGGTTAGTAGCCTAACTGAAATTATTTTTTTCTTAATATATAATTCTGTTCAAAGTCCTCAGAGCAATGAAATGGAACTCTTGCATTGGCTTCACTGATGCTGTGTAGCATGGTGCTAAAGGTTTGGTTCATTACCTTCTCATGCTAGGAAAACATATTGAATATTTCACTGTCCATGTCATTCTGGGATAGAGCTGGAGGACTCCCGTGTGAAGGGAGCCAAACATAGTGCAGTCCTCATCCAGACTGTTTAGCTGGAGAGGCTCTTTGAACAAATGTCTGAGTATGTCTGTCTTTGTGGAATGAACAGGCTGGCTTACTCCAGAGGAGACCCTGGCAGCCAGACAGAAGCAGCTTACTATGTGGATAATCAGAGGACAAGGGATCTGCAACAAGGCTGCAAGGGAAAGCAGCAACTCATCTATTAAGATCCAGCAGCTGAATAAATTTGTTCTAGAAATATAAACAACAGTAACTGAGATCCTTGATTCTGAGCTTTGCTAATTACAAAAGAGTTTAAACCAAGTAACACGAAAGTGGTTTAGAGTTTTGCACTGATTTAGCACAGTCTAACTCAGGTCTAATTGTGCACTGAAAACCTAATTTTACCATCACACGATTTACTCAGTCAGTAAATAAGATTCACCAGGGTGTAAAAGTACATGCAGAATATTATGTTTTGGAAAACAATGAAACCTAAGTAAAACATTACTTCCCCACAGAAATGTTTAGAAATGTTTTATAAGAGAGACACAAATGTTTTCCTAAATCATTTTGCATATGGGCAGTATGAGAAATATTGATGCCATGCCACAAAAGCTATAGAGAAATTAATAAGTGTTACCCTTTCTACAATAAGGTGTTGTTTTAAATACCTATCTTCTTGTGTGACTTAAAAGCCTGCTCTAGTTTCTCTTTCATCATGACACCAAAATTCACTCTTTCATTTGCACAAACCTGGCAGTTTGTTAACCTAGTAAGCAGATGATTGATTTGTTAATTTACCCTTTGACTTGTTACCTTACCCATTTAGCTAAATCTTATCAAGAATTTACCTGTATACTCACCTTACCTTCACAAGAAAAGCATTAACTATTTTTGGTTTGGAGGGTTCACTAGCTATAGAGGAGCCACCATCAGTGCAAATATACCTTCCACTCTAAATTTTTCTTATTCCTTCAAAATGTGCCTAATGTTCTTCACCACGGACCCAAAGAATCAACAGTTGTTAATTCAGCATCTTTTACTATAGCTATTATTATGTATTTGTATCCAAGACACTTCTGCATGTGTTTAATAATATAAGAATGAGCTTGGCAGCTTGCAAATGAACAAAGAGGTCAGTGTTCAAAAGGTTAGTAGAAACTTCAGGGAACAGGTGATAATAGAACAGGTCAAATCCAAAAGCCTTAGAGCTCTATTTACATGCAGATTGTGCACCTTTATTTTGTTCACTGAGCTATATCCATTTCAAACTATTGATACCGATGATATCAATGATACATGTGTTTCTATGATTCTATGATATACACTGTGTTAATGACACACATCAAAGAGCTTTAAAATAATTACACAATTAGAAACATAAATAATAATTCTATCTAAATATATACACTAATAAAGTTTTATGGGCTGCCTCAAGGAATACTACAAGTTTGTTCTTTTAAAAGAGCTCCTGACCACATACGGTAGAAAAACAGGGGGGTGGATCAGGAGCATACATTCCCACTTCCAGAATTAGTTTAATCGTTGTGTTTTTGAAATCAGGTGCAACTTTCAAATGAAATTGACTGATCCTGTTTTGAAAGACATCTGAGATAGCCTAGACTAGGCTAGACTAGACTAGATGAAGACACCACACAGGATAACCTCAGAGGACTCATTAGTTGTACAGCATTTAAGGTCAGAAGGGATTTCAGAAACCATTTTCAGATGCCAGCGGAGAACAATTAATACAGGCACCTTTGTACTGAGACAAGCATCCAAACTTGTCAGTAATGTAATTTTCCAATAGCAGGCATGGATACAAAGACAAGAAGGGATGCAGATTTCCAAAGGAAGAGAACTGCATTACTGTAGTGGCCACTGTTAATTACTATTTGAATACAACAATAAAAATCTAAACTAAATCTGATCAGTGATATCATCAGTGATTCAGCTATAAATATCTGATGATAATTATGTTAGTTAACATATTTAGATGAGCTATCAGCTATGAATTATCTATGGCTGGCAAATACAAACAATTGCATGCAAGTGAATGGGTTAAAAGTTTAAGGATCACAGAAGTAAATTAAATTTAAATTTTACAGATTGATCAACTTGTGGGTTTCAGATGGATATTCATGAGCAGTCCTATGTGGCTGATTTTTGTCCAGCTTCATGCTGCCCAGATTTTTCACTCATTTCACTTTTATGCCATGTTTAATTTGCTGATGCAACAGTTCCTCTTGACTGACACCAGTAATGAGTGTAAAAGGAATTAGTCCTTCCATACACAATTAATAAAGCAAAATAAGCACCAAGAGTAGTAGTAAATAAAGTTTCATAAATATTTGCCATTAATTTATTTTCAGAACACTTCCATTTTTGCTTGATTTTTTGCTGAACAAAAGGCCAGCAGGCTCTAATTCCTGTCAAGGAATTTGGAAACAATAAAGTCCTACAGGAACAATGGAAGGGAGCTACCTATCTATAAAGTCTATTGGATTCTATCCTCTTTCCAGGTATTTTCCAATTTTCAGAAAATTTCCAGGGCATTTTAAGACCCAATCACTTCATTTTCTTCATTACCTGCTTCCCCTCCCTCTCCCCTCTTTTTCTAACCATCTCCGAAAGGGATGTTTGTACTTTTACTTTTTAGTCAATAGTAATAAAAAATAAAAATACTTATAGAAAAACTAAAACCAACCTTCCCCCAAACCCCTCCCAAAAAAACCACCCAAAACAAAACAAAGCAAAAATCAACTCCTCCAAATCTTTACTGTTTGTAGAAGAAATTTAGCATGAGTTTCATGTACCTCTGAGAGTGTGTCAGAGAGAGATACACGCCAATTTTATAAAGGTCTAAGTTGAAAGGCTTAATTATTTATGCTCAACCTTCATCCAGAAATAAAAACAGAATGAACTAGGAGGGAAAAAGAAAGAATAAAGGGAAAAAAAGAAAAATATATAATACTGATAAAATAACAGCTATTGAATTCTGTATTTCTGAGAGTCTTTAAGTAGAAAGACTTTCCTTAGACCTGCTGGCCCTGTAACAAAGTGAATTTGTTATGATTTCAGAAATATGCTTTGTTATAAAATACACAAAGCCTTTCTGCCTCCGCCTATCCCATTCCCCAAAGGAAGCTGGTAACTGTAGCTCTTTGTGTGATGGTTCAGCGATTTGTACAGCAATTTAATTCCTTCCTTGGTCTAGTGAAGAAAATCCTTACATGCATTTTATTGAAGGATGGGTGGAGGAAATGGAGACTGAGAAAAATATAAAGAATGGTTGAAGAGAAAAGGGAAAAATAATTAGAATAACATTCTACAAAAATCAAATATAATTTAAAAAAAAAAAGACACTATGCCTAGGAATCCAGGGAGAGGAACAGTTTACTGTTCTTAACATTCGATAAAGACCCTTGGTGGAAAGCTATTCTAGGCCTCCTAGTATTTGTGCACAAACAGTAATTACTATTCTCCCTTCCCATTAGGAAAAACTGCCACCAAACCTGGAAGACACCACATCCATTTGCTTGCATACAGTCCACATACAATTCTTAGAACTTTAGCAGGCAATAGAAAATATTTGCCAGGAACTGGTCTCTTCCAGTTCAGGATATTCTATGGTTCTATGTCACTTGCTAATGAACTCCGTGTTATGCAGTTGAATCCTACACATGCAAAAATGTCTTATCTTGAATCAGTCTAAACACATGAAACACAACTGGAGCAAGTTTTATACTATAAACATAAGACAGGAACACAAAGCAATTTTACGTTATGATTATGTCAATGAACTGTGGTCAGAGTCCATTAATGTCAAAATCTTTTCAGGATTCATGAGAAGTGATTTTAAGGAAATATTCCAAGACAGCACATTGATATTGCATATTTTTATTATGCATCTGCTTCTAGGAGAGGTCTGTCTTGTTTTAGCATTTGGAGAAAATAGTAAAACATATATTTTAACCTGGTCTTTTTGTTAATGTAAATGTAGAAGATTGTAAAAGGAGATCTAGGAAAGTCAATTTTTGTGCAGCAGAATGACACTTAATAGGTATAATCTACTCTATAACCTACTAAGTGTGTCTGGCTTACTTACTAAGTTTCCAAGTCAGTAAGAGTAAAAATAATGCTTAGCTTATTAAAAAGAGGAATCAACTTTTGTGTGTGTCTGCTCAGAGCCCTCAGAGGTTAATTAGAAAGAAGAAAGAATTAAAACTACCTCTCTCTCTTTTTTTTTTTTTTTTAAAAGAATATCTTATTTTTTTTCCACCAGGAAATTTTAGCAATACATGTCAGGTTAGTTTCTTTAAGGACTGCATCTGTGAATAACAGAACTAAAAGAACCAAAAACAATTTAAGGAAAACAACAGCTCACACCTTGCATAAAATTATGAGCTGTCCTTGAGTTTACTAAATGCACAGCATATCTGAATTTACAGAAAAGTTCAAGATTGCTATGAGGTTAAATACTTTCTGATCTCAGTTTCACCCCCTATAGCTTAAGAAATCATGTTTCTTTTTATTGTGAAAACTCTTCTACAATTGAAGTTATTGCAGAAAGGTTACTTAATCCTTCTATAGTTGGTCTCTCTAAAGAACAGTTGAAAACATGTATCTTGGTAAATAAAAAATGGTGCAACTTTTGAAAGAAAACACATCCAAGCAAAAACCAGAAAGGCAGTCAAATCCTCTGGGTGTTGATACTGATGGCCTGTGGCTGTACTACTTTGAGTTATGATCTTAGAGTCTCCTAGGACAGGCAAGGTCAGGCTTGGTCAATACTCAAACAGGATACCTACAAAGTAAATCCAGGTGCTGCAACTCATGGGGTCGTGAATTCAGTAGCAAGAACTTTTCCTCTGTCTTGAGCATTTAATCACTGCTGTGGGCATGGTCACCGGGGTCATTCTAGTCCTGAAAGTGCTGCTTTCTGAAGAGTTATAAAATTGCAGCCCTGACCACTTGAGGACATTAAGAAAATCATGTCACTTCCAAAAGCACAAAGGCATTAACCTTCCCAGCCTGTTCAAATTTCAATCAGATATTAAATATTTTAGTCTGTTTTCATTTACTAGGTAAGTATTCTCTTCACCTCTTTTCTAAGGCAGAGTTTTATTTTTGCACTATTGCAAGAATGCACACTTAGCAACAAATATACTATGGGCATTGTCTGGCTTAAAGGTTCTTTTAAACTGAAAACAAATATATTTTTTTCAGAGGACTAAAGATATATATCACTAATAATATTTCAAATTTACAACAATTTTCACAGTAGAATTCTCTTTGTTGCTTTACTCAATTTATATTTTTCATCAGTCCTATATTACCATAGTACTCTCTTGGCATATTATCTGACTCATTTTTTGATCTTCATTCTATGGTATTTCCTATGTCTAAAGGCCTTTTGCATTCCTACACTGGGAACTTTTATCATATCTGTCTTTAGAAATTATTTCCTTTCTGAGAATCACCAGTGGCAATACTTTGAATACTGAAGTCTTTTGTGACTGGTTTCCAAAAGGCCCAGAACATCTTTGTCCGATTTCCTTACACCAAGGCTCAGGTTTCCAAATGCTAAGCAGCCTGCTTTCAGATTGCCTATTACACTAGCTTATTTAGGCATCAGTAGTGCTGGGGTTTCCAAGTTCAAAGCAATAATGAGCAATTTCTTTATCTCCAGAAACAGGAAAAGTGGCCTGGTCCAAGCTCAAGTTCAGTTCACAAATAGGATGCTAAGCCAAGTCAGGGAAACAATCAAGTCAGAACTTACCGTTAGATGGTTATAGTTAAATAAGAGGAATCTTAAAATTACTACATGTTTTTCTTATTATGAGGGACCATTATAGAACTTAGATTTCTCTGTGGCTTCCTTACAGTTTCTAACAAAATACTGGGCATAAAAGGTAAAGAGGAAGGGACCACACTTCAGAGATGTTATGCACAAGTCCTTTCTTCTTTACAACTCTCTTATTTTGTAAGAAAGTCTCTTTTATAAACAGCAGTCATTCCCACTCTGCCATTGATTTTTTGCTGCAGAAATATACCTTTTCAGACCTACAAGCTTTTTTTTTTTCTTTACCAAATGGTTTTCACCTAATATTCTTGTAGAATCATTGGTTTATCTGTGACTTTTTCATATCAGAACATCATATGAAAATGTTCCAAATGGCTCCTTATAATCAAGAAATACGTCTACTGTTTCTGTTCTTTATATTACACCTGTTTCTCTATCACAGAAAGGGTTCAGACAGTTTTTAGAGTATTTGTTCTTGACAATTCCATACTGACTGTTTGTCCTTTTCTTGTTTCTTGTTGTGTTTTCTTCTTTTTTCTTTTCTTTTTCTTTTTGCCCCGAGATGTTTTTTTTTTTTTTTTTCTAATGGCACTCCCTTTCTGGTGACTAATACAAAATCCTATCATTGATTTACCAGCAGCTATGAAAAAATTCTGTCTTTATGGATGAGTTTTTTGATATTGTTGGGATAGAAACATAATAGAGGAGTTACTGTCATAGTATGATTTGCAGTCCAACAAAATATTTTATAAATCAGGAAAATATATATTGGAATAGTGAAGGAGTTGTCTACACTATAGAACCCTGTTTTCAAAACAAGTGACTCAGATCTGTGTTTTGGGTCATCGTGCTTTGCCAGAATCACTCAGGAAATAGTTTTATATTTGGATATATAAAAAGTAGCAAAATATAATCCTTCTGTTAATTGCAAAAACACTGATACTAATTTCCTCTCTAAATTTATCAATTTAGCCAGGATGTAAACTATTAGATTTTTCACCTCTGCTGACTGTACATAAGATGTTCCAGTGTCTGGTTTTGGGGGTTATTTTTCTCTTTCTAAATGTGACAAAATGGATTTGAAAAAAAGGCTCCATAGTAGGGTGCAGTGATAAAAAAGTACTCTAACAGCTTATTAGAAAACTGGTGGATGCACTCTTCTCCCACCATTTAGTATTTTATAAGTGAAATTATACTTGAAAATTCCTTTAACATAGTGTTTGTATGCATGGAGAAAAGAAGGACTAAACAGATGTATGTGATAACCATTCTGGCTAAAAAAATTTTTAATCTATCAGTTTTCCTATTGCTTTCTGCTTTCCAGAATCCTTTGTACTGCCTTCATCACACTAATAAGTCTTGAACTTGCTTTTTTGTCTTTCTTGCTTTCTCCTTAAATATTTAAAATATTCATAGGTGGAGGTTGATCTCTCTGGCAGCTTTGGCAGCTGGCTTGTGCTAGAGGCAGCACACCCACATGCTCTTTTGTGGCACTTAAAACAGACTTTTTCTAGTGTTTGGCTACTGTCGTTCTGTCATTCTGACATTCTGTCTGGACCAAGTTGGCTTATTAGATCCAGAAAATATCTTCTGTCAGCTCTGGGGAAGTTTGTTGGCAGAAAGTGGAAAGGGGGTTGCTTTCCCTTGCTACCTGGAGAAGATACCAGCTGCTATGCACAGACCATACCTGACACATCTTCATCTGTTCCAAAAATTTCAGGTACCGTAGTATTTAAGGCTTACCCAAATCCTGTCTGTAACATGCATATCTTTGGCTTTAAGGACTCAAATTATTAAGTCTAAAAGAAAGCTCTTGCTTGCTGTGTTTTATTTTGATGAAGTTTTGGTGAAGATGTATTTTGATGAAGTTGCCAGAATAAACATCTGGGAAGGAAGCCTTCTACCCTATAACTCAGCAAAACTGAGTTAAGAGGGTTGTGCACAGCTACACAGCTGCTTTTCATCTTTTGGTTTGATGAGCAATCTGATTAAATTAATCTTTTGTTATCAGGAAATACAGAATCATAGAATCATGAAGGCTGGAAAATATTTTTAAGATCATCAAGTCAGACTTTCAGCTGAATACCACTAAACCACAGTGCAAAGTGCCGCATCCCCTCCTTTTTTGAACACTTCCAGGGATGGTGATTCCATCACTTCTGTGGGTAGCCTGTTCCAATGCTTGAACACCCTTTCAGTGAAGATATTTTTCCTAATATCCAACCTGCAGCTTGAGGCCATTCCCCTTTCCTCTCACTAGTTTCCTGGGAGAAGAGGCCATATGTCACCTGACTGAAAACTTTGGACAATGGGTGCAGTCCAGTCCAATAGGAAGAAGAAGAAATTTGTGGAAGCTTCCCTTGAGTCCCACCCTGAGTAAATTCAATACATCACAGAAACATATCTTAGCAAAAAACTGCAAGCCAAACATTACTATTCTTTACACATGAAAAGTTAATCCATGATAGCATCAGGAGCCTTCTTTCATAATTTGGACAGCACTGAAAGCATCTTTCATATTTTTTTTAATATAACTCAGTTTTATTCATCCTTTGGCTACTCAAGAACCAAAAAAAATGCATTTCTATAAAAAATATGTGTTTAGATTTCTGGATGCTTTTTATCAACTGAATTAAACAGAGCCATGATAATTTACACCACTCTAAGAATCTGGCTTCCCTGAAGTCAACTTTGACAGTCAGGTGTTACGGTCATCTCACCGCAGAATTGTGCAGGCTGGAAAAGAGCTCTGAGTCTAACCATTAACCCAGTACTGTCACATTCACCACTAAAATACATCCCCAAGTGTCATATCCACATGCCTTTTGAATACTTCCAGGGGTGGTGATTCCACCGCTTGCCTGGGCTTCTTGGGCAACATATTTCATATGTTCATATTTCATATGTGCAGACCATAGAAAAGGTCTGCACAGAACCAACTGTGAGAAGTATAAAGAAAGAGGGAGGAAGAGAAAGGCAGATGAAGGAAAGAGAGAGAAGAAGAGAAGAAGGGAGGAAAGGAACAGAAAGGAGACTGCCTTTATTGGAATCCCACATAAAATGACTGAAATATATATTGAAGTTTTTAAAATATCGAAGTAGATTATGCTGTACTAAAAAATCCAAAGACCTAGTAGAGGAGTTAATGCTTCATGTATCCCCAGCTTTCTATCTCCATAGAAAGTTTCAGCTTCCTACTTAATATTTCCAAAGCTGGTGTGAGATCTCACATTTTTTGGGCTAAAGTTTTAACACTTTGGTTTTAGAATTTATAATAGCATAACAGATACCAAGTTATGCAATGCATTGTAGAGCAAAAGGGTGAGTTCAAATTATAGTATTTCACAATCAAATAAATGACACAAGGAACCCTCATATTTTTTTACATGATATAAAAATAACCAAGTAAAAATAAAAAGGCCTTTTCTTGCCATGATCCCTATAAAGCTCCATCTCTTATTTTGCACCTTTTTTATTTTCTTTATTATCTTCCCTAATGCATTTTTTTTTAATCTGGGAACACATACCTTCTATTAAGACATATTGCTGGCAAATGTGTTGATCGCCTAGACTGTGAAGAGAAAAGAACCAAGAAGCCAGGAATTTTAGATTTGGTTTTGCACCTGTTGTTTTTGAAGCCAACATTCCATCTGGGACTAATGCTATTATTTTGTCTCTTGATGTTGGCTTACGCTGACATAATTTTAGAGGCTGGAGGAGGAGGAAGTTGTCTCTATGTAGTCCTGGTTTCTGAAGATCATCAAGATCATCATCTGCATTAGGAAGATTTTAAGTACCTTAGTGAAGAAAAAATCAAGCATGGCCAGTGTAAATTATGGCCCACAGGATGGATTTCTAAGAAATCAGGCATTAATTTCTCTATGAATATCCTTATCCCTTTAGATTTGGCTGGTGAAAGTTGACTGAGATAAATCTCATTCAAAATATTTATTTTCACTAAGCCAAAACCTCAGATATGAGTTATCCAGTCATAGCACTGCTGAATTTAACTCAGGTTCCTTTGTCTAAAATAAATGAAAATCTCTCAGAATTTTAGAAGCAAACATTGGATTCTTCTGAATATATTCCTGTTTCCTAAATATTAGACATCTCTGAATTATTATTGTTAGTAGTGGTAATAGTCCAGTGTAGTCCAGTAGTAGTATCTGAGAGATCAGAAAATTTCCAAACTAGATGAATAAACTAAATATATCTTGCTCTTTGCAAAGAAAGAAAACTGAGATCCTGGTGCTCTTAATCATCATGGGAAATGTACCATTATTCCAAGAGTTAAAGAAGTCAGCAGAAATACTTATGGAGCAGTACAGAGCTAAGTAGCAGAACAGGAAATCAGAATTTATATTTTTTTATTTAAAGCAGAAACCTCAAAACTGAGAACCTGGGATGTCTGAACAATGGAAATTTCACAGCAAATCATGGAGAAGTCAGAGCCAGCACCTCCCAGTAGTAATGCTCCAGTACAAAATCAATTTGTCCTATTTGCAAGAGTTCACCCTCTCATGGTGTTTAGGAGCTTGCTATTTTTCTCAACCGCCAGGAACGCTCAATGAGTTACAGGTAAGCTGCTTTGGGTCACCTCTTTTGCAGTGCCAAGTACCCTCAGTGCTGTTTTATAACGAGCAGAACCTGACTAGAATACAAATATGGTATTTTTCATGCTCTCCATGCAGTCTGGAAAACAACAACATGGTCCCCAAGCAGATTGGCAGACAAATGGCACCAGAGCACTCTCTTGGCAACGTGTGTCTCTGTTAGGGCCCAAAACTCTTTGAGCAATTTCAGCTGTCAGATTGCAGCAGATGAGCCAACCATTACCCTGCTCAGCCCCACAGGCCTGTTTAGCACCTGCGCTGTCGCTCTTCTGTCTGCAAGGAGGTAACAAACCTGTTCAACAGCTGCATAGGTGAAAGTAGACCCTGTGGTGTATCTCAGCATCCTGCTATTTTAGAGAGCAGCACCTAGACAGCACAGCACAAATCTAATGAACTGCTTAACGCTCCTGTCTTTGGCAGTGACTTTCTGGTGTCTACAAGAATTTCCAAAGTGCTTCTTCCCCACAGGATTCAGTGACACGGGGCAGGTTCTTCACTTAATTCTGAATGAAATGGAGTCATGTGACATGTACCTGACTTATGAGCAGTACCAGGTTAAATCAGGCAAGACTAATTAACACATGCCATGTTATGATGATATGGCATATACCTTCTGAAAAACAGATTAATGTCTGCTCACGGTAATACAATGAACTCCATAGAAAAAGGAATCCAATTCTTACAGCAAAACATTTTTGTAAGAAGCTAAGGAGTTTCATGGTTACAGCTCTACTGAAAATAAGAAACCCCACAGAAGAACCTACATTGTGGGATCGTTTCGGTGTAGTGTTCATATCTCTTCACTGGCTGAAGACAGAATTCAATTTATCATACTAAATTAGCTGCTTCATAAAAATAATGAAATCTTGGCATAGATTTTAATATAGACCAAATAAATTATGACACTGAGCATAACCATCATAATTGACTATACTATAGCAGCTGGGTTGTATTGAGTGGTTTGACTTTTTTCTTAATAAAACAGTTCATATTTTTCTTACAAAACTCTACTCATGAAAATGACTTACTGATACATTGGTAAAAGAATTAAAAAAATGTGTTAAAGGTTTTTAATCTTTACAGAATATTGGTAAAATACCAAATAATCCACAAAAAAAAAAGTCTTCTGGAAGAATAGAGTTTTTTGTATGATTTATGGGAAGAAAAAAAAATACAGAAAGCAAAATAATTTTGGGGTTTGTTTGTTTGGGGTTTTTTGGTACCAATTTCCTAACAATGACCATTATTCGATTTCTTTTGTGGTAATTTTAATATTGCTATTATACTAATTTCTGAAATAAATAATTCATTTTCCTTACATGCCAGGGAGAATTGTTCTTCATGTTACTCTGGAAAACAGAAATAGCCTAGGAAGTGTATGTATTTTGTTTGCTTATGTACTGCGGTCCTCTATAATTCAATATGAGATGTACCATCTTTGGGCTCACACTAAGTAACACATAAATGACTGATCAGAAACTGTGGATCCTATAAAAGTTGAATTTAGAAAGAAATGATTATATGACTTTCAGGTGAATAAGACTGCTTTCACAAAGAGCTAGCCTTTCACAGTGGAAATGTTTTTAAGAGAGTCAGATATACCTTGCTCTCATCTATGATTTTCTATACTGCAAAGGCATGAGTCTCATTGTTTCTGTAAACTTATAAACTGATGTGACTCTGCTACTCTCAAGTCTTCCCAAATCTACTCAATGCTACATCAAAGCATCCATGTTTATTTTTATAGCATATTGGAAAACTATGCAAAGGTTTTTGTGTGTAGGTCTGACACTATACAGAATAGCTTAGGAAATAAAGCGTAAGGCTGTAGTGCACTAAGAAAATCTTGCTAATGGTGTTTATTATAGCTGTAAACTTAAATTGGCAAAGAATTCTAATAGAAGTTTGCATATAGCAAATGACATTTTTCCTATTACTTAGTAAATTGCACATGGTGTCTGAAGCCAGCCATAAGCAAAACACATTTTAATTGTCAATTTAAGAGGGATTACTGTGATATGGTTTCTAAGACTCTGTGTAGACCCTTCTAATAGGATTCATAACTGCACAGACACACTTTCTTTTTCAGGATGAAATTGCCTGTAAACTGTTCTACTCCAAATAAAAGGTTTTTATTTAAGTGACTTGGTTACTTGAACAGTGGTGGAACAACAGGGAAGTCTAGAAAAGTTATCTTCTATTGTGTATTAGGATTTTCTTTGCATGCAATTTCTATAGCAGTCACACGCACTGTGTCGAACTGTGATTTTGTTCTTCACCATCACATGGTGATATATAGAAACTGCAGTCTTTTGCCATATCTGGCATTTTTTTTATAAAGTTTATCATAAGATCTATGGATATTGAAGAGATTCTTCTATGACACACTCAGGCTTTAAATACAATCCTTTGTAATTAGCACAAAATTCAGTACACGCATTTGAGTGTATAGATTTTTGAGTAATTATGTACATTTTGAGTATAGAATTACAGAATCGTAGACTGCTTTAGTTTGGAAAAGACTTCTAAAATCGTCAAGTCAACTCATTAACCCAGCACTACCAAGCCTACTACTAAACTGTGTCCCTAAGTGCCACATCTATAAGCCTTTTAAATACCTCCAGGTGTGGTTACTCAACCATTTCCCTGGGCAGCCTGTTTCAGTGCTTGACAAACCTTTCCATGAAGAAATTTTTTCTTAATATCTCGTCTAAACCTCCTCTGGTGCAACTCGAGGCCATTTCCTCTTGTCCTGTTTCTCGGGAAAAAAAAACCCAGTTCTAAAGTTCCTGACCACCAGGGACCTCAAGGCAAAGCCTCTTGATACTATCTGATCTCAACAAGAGAATATCTGAAAGCTGCTTACTGGCTAGCGACAGAAACAACAAGAAAATAATGATGCACAAACTTTTCAAAAAAGCCGAGAGAGTTGATAACATGACACTTCTCTGCAATAAAATCATTTGAACATGAACAATATTTTGAAACCCAGACAATAATAATAGCAATAATAACTAGAAACAGTCAAAGCAATGAACTATAGTGAAACACGTCATGTGGTGCTTCTAAAAAATTCATCACAGCTTTTTCTTCGATAGACAATAGATCTCCAGCATTAAATGAATACAATCTCTCAGAAAGGCTTTTTTTGATCTACTCCCACCACACAGCTTTGTACGAACTTAATAAAGATTTCTCTGAATTAATTTCGCATGAGAATACAGAGTTCAGGCATCTTGCTAGCAGTTTTTAATTAGCCTCCTCTATCTCATAGGTTCTAGATTCTACACCTCAATATGTAAAACACTAAAAGAAGATCTTACATTGAATAGACAAAGACACAGAAACAAGGTTCTTCAGAGTGGTTTTAAGGAACACTAATATAACTAAAAATCAAGTTCATCAGAGTAAAGATATTTACATTAATATGGTATAAACAGACTAACAAACACAGAGCTTGCCCAGCATGGAGCATTAGAATTCATCATATACAGTTCATTTACAGTGTGCTGGAAGAAAAAAGAAAACACGTGGCTCTCCAACGGCTTCCCAGAAACTGCATGAATGTTTCAGACTAGGAATTTGTGGTTTGTTTTCTTTTTTTAATCCTGAACTGACTGGAATTATTTTATTTTTTTTAAAAATTAGGCATGGAGTGTGAGATCACAAAAGACCTGAGAATGAGGAAGAGAAAAGACTAGGAACTTTGTTAATAACTCCAGATATGTGTTGGTCAGCTTTTAGAAATCAAGCCAGATTGCCAGTCTTGGAGATACTGTGTGTAAAAGACAACTAGGTAAAAAAACACATGCACATTCAGCAGAGATTTGAATGACTCTTTGCAGCAGGTTTAGCTGTTAGAGAATGCCAGTGCTCTCCACCTGACCCAAGTGTAACAAACTCCACCCATCTTTCTCAGGTTTGGGATCTACTATGAGTAATTGCTTAGTTTCAGGCAAGGTGGCAATGTAGATAGAGACCATATCATGCTCTGTTTCTTCAGCCATTCTTCCTGACCTACTTGTTACTATACTTGGAATTGAAACTCAGACAGATCTTTTCATGAAGCAGGAAATACTGGATTTCCTACAGTTACCACTATCAGACATAATAATTTCAAGATATACAGTATCTTGTGACTGTGTCACTGCCTTATTATTATTTAAAGGATTGAGTTTATAGCCTTAAAAATACACAGAGCAATAAAATTGCTTTTGAGGTTGATTAAATACCTCAGCAGAATAGATGTTCATTCCCTTCAGAATTGGTACAAAGAGAGCAAGACTAGATGAAAGGAAACAAAGGATTTAATCAACCTTATTTCAGGATAGGAGCTAATTTCCTACAGGGACAAATCCCTTTCATATTATCTGAACATTCTCTTTGTGTAGAAACTTTTCATATCATTCACATAATCTTTTTCATATGCGAACAGTCACTGTCATAAAGAACCAGAGTGAAAGAGAAATCTCTGAGTTTTGATGGTTCTTCTTTTTCTTTCTTTGTTTCCTTTCTTTCCTTTCTTTCTCTTTTTCTTTCTTTCTTTCCTTCTTTCTTTCTTTCTGTCTTTCTTTCTTTCTCTTCTAATTCACGTCCATATGCTTTGATTTAGCAGTTCTGAAGATATTTATTAAGTAATTGTTGAATTTTGAAAAATGTTAAAATCAGTTTAAGGATATTTGTTCTAAGGAGATAAAAGAACCTTAGAAGAACCAAGAAAATCTTCCAAAATTTAGCACTTTGGGAAAAAAAATTATCTCTAAACTTAGAAACCTCATACGTTTTAGAATGGCTGGAACTGAGTAGAGAGGTTAAATGGGGAGGCACTTGTGGTTTTGCTTACGCTTAATGCTGACAGATGTTTTGAACAGATGAGGAGGGGAAAAGAAGATGAAAAATTTAACTGTTCAGCCAAAGAAGCATAGAATTTAGAAAGAGTGAGTTGAACTCTCAGTTTTCTTAAAATCTCTCAGACATTGTCACTGGATGTAATCCTGCTGTAAATCAAACTGATAGAGTCATGTCATCTCTGGCTTGTGGTTTCCTAGCAAGCTGTGCCCCAAAATGGCTGAAAGTGCAGTTATCCCTGCCATTTTGTAGCTACATTTGTAATTACACTTGCAAAACTGAACTTTGGTACTGGGTATTTACTTTGAATATAGCGCACAAACTGCAGAATGTGCAGCACATCACACAGAAGCAAAGCATAGAGTATCTCACACATGCTCCACTGGCTCTCAATTAAAAAGATTCCAACCCAATTCACTGTGGCTGTTTTAATCTCCAAGGCTGAGGTACCAAGAATTCGCTCCTTCTATTGTGAACCATCTAGACAGATGGAAGACAGGGCACAACCCTGAATGAGAAATGGCTTAGTGGTGGAATACAGAGTGTGCAACTCCTTATCATAGGAAAACAGAGTCAGCCTTGGCCTGGCAATCTTTGGAGCAGAACACTCCTCCCCCTCCACTTGAACAAATTATGCCACAGTAATGAAGACTACCTGCGTGACAAGGCAAGGAACATAATGGAGAGTGAGAGGAAAAGCAACTGGAAAAGAATGACTGAACTGAATAAAAGCACAATATGGTTCCTTTCTAGCAGAGTCTGTGCAGTTCTTCATTTTGTTTTTGTGATTTGGTAACATGGTGATGAAGGAGATCTTAAAGAAACCAAGGTTATCTGGACACCATATTTATAGCCAGAGAAAAAATATCTCAAATGAGCAAGGTTTTTTTAATTCTTATTTTTCAAATGTAAGAGATTTTCAGTGCTTCACTGATTCTACAGAACTTTTGCACTGGATATTATAAAATTTCATATTCCTATTATCTAGTGAAATTGCATGGGGTAGGTTTATGATTGGCCAAATAAACAAAAAACCATCTTGCTGTGAATCTTAAGATATTATTGAAACAAATCAGCAAACAGTAGTAATGCATTGAATATAATCATACTTCTAAATTATATCTTGAATTATTGATGCACTATTGACCCACATACAGTATCTCTAACAACCCATTCCTAGCATCTACACTTACAAGTTTATACACCCTACCAAAGTATTAACAGAAGGGAAGATGAAACTGTAAATTCAATCTTTTTACCAATCTATGTTTTGTTAAAATCCACTAGATCATTTTACCATGTACAAGGTTAAACCTAAAAGTTATTCAACATTAGTTTCGCCAAGTTACAGCACATCAGAGAGTTTATTAGGCTATCCTCAACTTTAAAAAAATTGGTTTTTAACAATCTATCTGAATTAAGAAAAATCACTTGTTTTGGTTTTGACTACAAGAGGAATGAGATTAGTGAAATGAACACAACACTAACCAACTGTGATGATTAGGTTTTTTATAATGAAAAATACTAAAATGAATAAGAAATATACCACTTTTTTGCTTTGTTTTGTTTTGCTATGCTACCAAAGAACTAAATTTTGTTTAATTTTATTGGCATATAAACAAAACAGAATCAAAATAACTGCTTCATTAACACCTCCTGATCAGATCCTGATCCAAGCTTGCAGGGTTTCCAATTGGGGAAAACAGAAGAAAATCAACCACTCGCTAAGGGAAAAAAAACAGCCTTGTAACATTGCAGTGTTAAAATCTGCCTTTATAAATTACCAAGACAACTCTGGAGTCAGTGAAGAATAATAAATATGATCTCACTATAAAGTACTGTGAAAATAACTTGCAGACACCGAAGCACTCCAATTAATATACAGCTCTGAAGATGTTTCTGAAGAATGTGCTTTCATATCTCTGTGAATCTCCGTTATTTCTGCATATACATATATACATACATAAGCCCATATATATGTGTATAGCTTACTTAATATGTTTACCTGTTTTTGAAAACTTTTATTGTAGTATTGATTTATGTACCTTGTGTTATGCTAATTCAATATGTTAACACTCTAGGAAAATCAATATTCTGCATTCTAATTTGGATAGCAATAGTGAATCTGTGTGAGTGGCCTTTTGGCCATTCCACAAGAGCCTGATCAGTTTTATTTCTCATATTCTCTGGTGGGCTTGAAGTGAAATGGGTGAGATTCAGGACAATTCAGCCAGAAGTTGCTGGGGTTTTGAGGTCCACAGTCATGACACACTGGATTAGAGCATGAGCAAAGATTATGGGGATTGTCTGCCCTTTCAGAAAAGCCACAATTTCTTGTGGCTAATACCAAAATAAAGTGAAACATCAAACTTGTATGACAATTTTCAGCTTTTTGGTCTACTTGATGAAAAATGGACTAAAATATATTTCCAAAGACAAAATGGCCTGCAGAAATAAATTAACCTTCCTAGACACTGTGAATTCAAGTAATTTACTTACTGCATCTCCAGCACTAGACTATACACTGGTGTTCTAGTCACTGGGGGAGGCAGACAAAGTACACAGGTTAAATATTTCTATGCAAATGGTAAAACCCATCATCATCTCAAAGCTCATCTTCCATATATGCTGTGTGGTTAGGCACAAGCCTAAATCCCTGTTTCTCCTCCAGCTGTAGATTTTCCTAGCGGATCTATTATCCATGGTGTAAGAAAAAGCATCTCTCATCTCAAAAAGCATAAGACAGAAAAGCTGAATAATATAACATAAATCTCTGTAAAATACTTCACTCATGTAAGTGCATGCACAGACACACACAGAGGGTTTGACCAAACTGTGTGTAATACATTGCTTCAAGACCAAACAGATATCTGTATAATATCCCTTCTTTTCTGGTCCTCAGGGCTGCCTGAGCACTGCATAATTCCTTCTGAAGTTAAAGTCCCTTTCTTACACTCAGGATCACAGCAGTTGTTCTACTTTCAAAAAAGAATCCATATAAACAGACAGAGATGGTGGTAATAGTATGGGAAAATACTCAATTGACTTCTTTTAGCAGTTTCAAGTCCTCCGCAGTGTAATACAATTTAACTTGTTGTTATTATAAGAACTGGTTTAACCTGGGAACAATTCTGGCTTGTTGAGTAGGGCAGAAATAGGAACTAATTATTCCTACATTTTTATGAGTGTTAGTACAGTAAAGCTAGCATTTATCTCAGTCTCCCTTCCAGATAACTGCAAAGAGTTGTCGCTTCTCATTTTGAGAGTGAAGCAAATAATTCAAACAGATAAATTACAGTTTGAAACAGATAAATAACAATTGCACTTGGTGTAAAGAAAATAAACCAGTAAACCAATAATGTATTGTGAACTATCCAAGACATTTCCAGAGAAGGGTGTCTTGAAGTTAAATTTCTTGAGTGAACTTCTACAGTAATGTTCCATGCAACATAAATTAGAACAAATCACTTAGATATAAAGAGGAATGGTGTGATATATTGCAACTAGAAAAAAATATTTATAAAGAAAGTCATCTGGAAAAATGTCTCCTGCATGTTTTCTTGCAAACAATGTAGAAATTTTGCATCATGAAGACAAATAAACACTCTCAGTCAGAGTTTTCAGAGCTATGACCTCGGTCAAACTCTAAATTTTAAAATAAGAAATTGCAGGTTCATTCACCTGCATTTAAGCAATGTGACAAAATCCGAAAACTCAGAAGGCTCTCCTGGGTTTTAAAGCAAACAGTCTGTTTTATGGCTTTTGAGACTATCCACAGAAACTTATTCCCATAACTGCCATAATTTTACACATATTTATATAATGTTGGAGTGGGAGTGTTTTCCAAGTTATTCACCACTATACTAATTTGTCTAGCTTCCATTACATTTTCCTGATATATTTTTAGAAGTTAAAATCTTGACAGCAGAATTAAACAAAAAGGAAGGGCTTCAGAAATAATGGATTGTAGAAATGAAATTCAAACAACCGTACATTTTTTGCTGACTGCTGAAATCAAGCAAATTTGAAACCCATATCCAAATACAAACAAGTTAGATCCTTCCTAAGATATTATTCTGATAAGGAGTGTGGAGGGAAAATAATTCTTCTACAAATGCCTTTTTTGTTGTTGTTGGCTTGTCTACTAGGAAGAAGCTGATTTTATGTTAGGATTGTAAATATCATAGCAGAGACCTTTAAAAGAAGGTCCATTCCTATGCATCTGCATAATTACTGCTCCAGGCATAGAAAAATGAATAATCCCAAATGCTCCATGCAATTCCAAATCAGAGACAAGAATTCAATCTTATTTATAGAACAAATAACAGGTGTCGTCAGGCTTAGAAGCTAATAAAACGGAGAAGTTCAACAAAACACAGTGCAATTCTTTTTATTTGTATCAAAATAGTTCACTAGCTACATTTAGTTATGTCACCTTAAAATTTGATAAGATACAAAGACAAGGCAGTCTCTGCCTTGATGTTGCTAGTCCAGACCAGTTTTGTGCTTTCCATATACATTTTATTTTAGTGAGCAAAAATTGCCTCTGTCTCCAAAAACACTCTGCGGTATGATGTGTGTTTCAAGCCAAAAACAACTTTCCCCCAAAAGACACCCATCTAGATTGAAGACAGAGAAAGGTTACAACACAAGAGGTTATTACTGCTGAGGCTGTGGTTATTTCTCTGCATGGACAGGTATGAACCTATGAAAGCAGCCCTGTTTTCATGCAAATGTCCCCAGTGATAATGGGTTGTGCAGTAGGTCCTTGGCCAATGTACAAATCCCCCCGCTCTTCTATCATGCTGACATCTGAAGCATCCAGCAGAGAAAAAGAGAATGTGGCTTGTAAACAAATTACTTCTTCACCTATTATTTGGGGGAAAAAAAAAAAAAAGATAATGGATGAGAGAGACAAATATTGGGTAATGTTTTGGGGCCATCTGTGACTGTCGTGCAAGACTTGCTGATGCTGAGTGAGATATGGAGAAAGATCTCAATCCTTCCCCTACAGTTACTTGCCTCATGCTGGTTTTACTGTTCTATAAACACAACACTGAGGCAGAAGGGGAACAGGGTATTGAATACAGCTTGAGTCCTGACTTGCCAAGAGGGTAGTGTTACCTTTTTCTTGGCACCAGTCCCAATTAGGGGAATGATAAGACATAGTCATTGGTGCTCAGTGCTCTGGCTGGAAGCTGTTTCATGGTGCTCCCCTAGCCAGGGATGGCAGTGGTAGCTCAGAGGTTAGTTGAGGGCATTTAAACTTCATCAAACTGGGCACAGGTGGAGGGTTAGCACTACATCAGCCTGAACACGCAAAAATCTCCCTCATAAGCCTGAGCAGATTGTCTGTACAGAAAGAGGCCCTGGGTAGGCAAAAGCACTTTCAATCAACCCTTTTTGTTCAGGCCCTCATTTAGTTTCCAACATGCACATCCAAGTGCTGTTATTTCACACAAACCATCTCTGGTTTTAAATTGTTGATTCTTTCATGCTGAGATTTATAGTCATATTTCAGAGCTGTGTCAGCCCCTGTGTGCTGTCCATAAGGTGGCTTTGAAACATACACGTGTGCACCTAATCTCCAAAAAAAGAAAAAGAATCTTTACAAAGTTCCCAAACTGTCTATGAGAGCAGTACAAGCATTTTAAGCACTGCTAAAACTCACATGGATGTGGGCCAAGCCACATGAATGACTTCACTGTTTTGTGCATTATGCAAAAGGACCATTTTACATCAGTAAAAGATACATTCCAAAAGATTAAATTATGCAAACATTGATTTTTGGATGGGAGCTTTCTCCTGCCTCGGCCTTGCATGTGACAGCTCCACTTTTGTGAAAATTCAAAAATATTATGAAACAACATCCAGTATGAGATAGATTGGCCCTTAGGCAGGAAGAACTCTGTCCTTCTAGTCAAAGAAGCTTACTAAGTTCAAACACCCATTTATCATGCCATTAACTTCATACCAAATTTTATAAAAGGAAAGCAGCCTTTTGAGGGGAACTCACTGCTGAATGAAAGCTCAAATGGTTGTCCATTGTTCCTTTGCCACAGTACACAGGTACCTGGTGACATTCAGCTAATGAATTTTCTTGATGATTAACTACCTATTGTATAGGATCATTGTAATAGAACCATATTAGCTCCTGTTACAAGTGATGTGGATGTGTCATTACTACAAGTGAGCTGGGTTTGATTTTTTTCCTCTTCCTTCTCCCCCTTTTCCTTTCACAAAGTTGAAGCAAAACTTGGGAAAATATCACCAAAATTCAACAATGTGCTGAAAAGAAAATGATGCTTTACTGAGCAATAAAATGTATTTAGGTGCAGCTTTTTCATTAACTGTTAAATTAGGAGAAAAGTAAAATTCAGACAGGGGTATAAACTAGCTCCTGTTTGGAGTTTTTATATTTATGTTCATTATAATTGTAATTATACAGAGCGTGATCCAGAAGTAAGTGAAAAAAAAAATGGCCATGTAGATATTGTAGATGTATTTCTCTGAGAACACGTCTTATAATTAACTGTAGATATTCTCTTTCTTTTCTATTTCCCTTTTTCATTGCAGTTGACATTCTTAGAGTGCTCTGCTGTTGCTTAAACTGCACTGACATCTTGTGGCACCGAAACAGAAGAATCCTAAAAATTAAATTTTATATCCTCATAAAATATGAGTTACATTCTTTACCTTCATGCAAGTGCCGCTGTCTTTAACTCCAAAGTTGGTTAGTGTTTACTTGCTTGCAATCAGAACTGGGGTCAATCTGTCACAATCTACCTAAAATTTTGAGATGTCATGACAGAATTATAGAATGGTTTCGTTTGGAAGTGACCTTAAAGATCATCTAGAATAACTTTTTTTTCCTGTAAAACTGAATGCGTGTGAAGTCTGTTGACTAAAAATACCTTGTTTGTGAGCATGTGCACTCATACCCTCTCTCAGACACATGCACCAAGAGACAAACTATTAATCTCTGAGCTGGTGTTTTATCACCTTGGCAACAGCAAAGTGTTCGGAAAAACTTCAGATCTTTTTATCCCTGAGAATGAAGGCAAGATACAGGCAATCATCAGCTGAATAAAAATCTCCTAGTGGAAGTCCATGTACAGTATAGAGACTTCAGCAGCGAATTACGCTCCAGTTAATTCCAAAGGAATATTTTTTTCATCGTATCAGAAGGTGAGGAAATAATTTGTGATGCTCCATTGGAGGCAAAGTAAAAAGCAAACTACTGCTGTGTATAAAGAAGGTTTCATGGGGAGGTAGCTGCAGCCCTTTTTTTGTCTGTCATTGTATTATTCCCCCACTGAATGCTCCTAAATCCTTTGAGTATTATCAGAGGCATTATGCTCATATCAAAGGAAACCACATGTCCCTAGGAAAACACAAGAAAATAGGCACACACTTAAACTCTTAAGATGAAGCAGTCTCCATCCCACTCCTGTTTGTATTATTCATTGCTGCTGCAGTACCTGAAAATGCCTTGCAAGATTGTATTTAGCTGCACAAGACCCTGTAGAGATAGAGAAATATTATTATACTCACTTTGCAAATGGAGAATTGAATCAGAGACAGATCAAGCTGGTTGTCTAACAGGAGAGGAAAAGGATGTGAAATGAGGAATTTATATGGAAGCATCAAATGAAAGTGAAGGAGCTAGTCTCTGAATTAGCTGGCACATTGTTGTCCAGTTCACTTGTTTTGTCCCATTTTTTCTTCATGTAAGCTGTCTAGTATATATGATCAGAGAATCTCAGAACCATAGAACGGTTTGGGCTGGAAGGAAGCTTAAATCTAAGCCAGTCCCAACCCCCTGACATGGGCAGGGATTCCTTTCGCTATTCCAGGTTGCTCAAAGAGCTGTCCTACCTGGCCTTGAACACTTCCAGGAATGAGGAGGTGTTCAAGTACCATATTCTGTGGTGTTTGCACAGATGATGAAAAATGGAATCTAAAGGAATTCCTGCTGGGAGACTAAGGAGGAAAAAAGTTAAACCAAAGAGTCCAAAGTTAAACAAAAGAGTCTAATTTCTAAAAGCACTTGGCTTTGGGAAAAAACCTTTTCTTAAACACGTTTTCTGACTTTTACTTACAGTTCTGCTTGCATCAACTGTGTTTGAACTTTTGTGTGAGGTTTCTATAAGTGTTTCAGAAAACTTGCCTTATTTCCATGTGTGCTTGCAGAAACACAATAAAAATGACTAATGGATTTCATCACAATAGGCAACTGAAATTTTTCCAGGCGCATCCATGAAGTCAAATATTGATTATTTGCGCATGGGGCCTTTTCCTACTCTGAATGTACAATATACCTATAATGCTATTGAAAGGAAGTCTAGAGTAGTCCAGCTAGGTTCTTGATTTTTTGTTATGCTCAGTTTTTAGGTTTAACTGTTTTTTTTGCTTCCATACTCCAGGCAGAGCCGGCAGTAAAGACATGCCGGAGAGACACCCTGATGGAACCTCTGGTACTTAATGCAGGATTAGCGATTTTTTAATACAGCTCACCCAAGCAGTTGATAAAATGTATCTATTATTGCATAAAATATGGCATCTTTGGAATATGTCTTATAAAACAAGACCTACTGTTAAATAAAAATTCTCCGGACAGCTCAGGTTTCCTTTCCCAAGGATTAAATAACCATAATTCTAAAAAGATCCTGGGCAATATTAAAACAATTAAATAACCAATAAATAATCTTCATATACTGGTGTGTTGATTTCCAGAAATCTGACACTGCAAGAATCTTCTCACAAGTGTCCATTGTATTACTTTTTTATTTCTCCTCTATTATTTTCATTCCTTTCTGCCATGACATGTTATTTATTTTGCTCTACATTTTCTTGCTTTCCATGTCTTCTACTTAAAAGCCTAATAATTAGGAACAATGAGATAAAGCTGCACTATACGTTCTGCTTTAACAGATTTAACTATGAAAAAATACGAATATAAAATGATAAAGGAAAAACTTTACTACTTGCATAAGAGCTTTTACCACTCTCATATGACCCTGACAAATGGGAAGTCCTGCATGTGGGAGAGTTGAAAACCCCTCATTCCCAAATATTAGCATTTGAAGATTGACTATGTAAGACTTGTACAGAAAAGTCTTAGGGCATGAGCCAGCAAAGAGGAGCATCAGCATCCTGGGTTTCAAGAACAGGAGCAAATCCAGAAGATCTAGGTAAGGAATTATCCCCCTAGAATTCGTATTTGTGACACCGCATGTGGACACTGCATCCACTTTTTGGAGCAGGTTCATTTTTTCACTAATGACGTATTTTCATAAATGGCATGTTCCAATATCTGTCCCAAGGAATTATAAAAATCAGAGAAAATTCATTCATTTTGGACCTCACCTATCACTTTTTTACAGAAATACTGATGTAACCAGGCTATAAAAGTAGGGGTGATAAATCAACTACAAAGATATTCATGCAGAAGAATTTTCAAGGGACAGTGATTTATTTAGAGATTTCTAACTGAAAAGATCCTTTTTGCAAGAAAAGATGCCAAATACCCAGGAGGAAGTTTGATTTTGCATTGCAAAGCAGCCCTACTTAAGTTCAGTTCTACTTAGAAGACTGCATTCTTCAATGTGTTTGATGTAGGTTCTTGGGAAAAAATGAAAATCTGTGTTGAGGGGAAGCCTCATCTATTTTAGACTTCTACTGGGATCTGAAATCAGTGGGATATTTTTAATCCTTCTTATTTTCATGCTGAGTAAACTTTTTACATATTTCTGAGTTTTACTACAAATACTTTTAGAGTGTACTTGTTTCCCGTTACATCAGGTAATTATTAGAGGTACCACTGCTCTGCACAGACTGGCTTTGCCTTTGTGCTAATTCAGCATAAGCCTACATTTGCACCACAGCTGCTCACAGCAAATCGGCTCCTCAGAATTATTTCAAGCACCTTCAGTTGAGCATGTCTGAGAATCCACCATAATAGGACATTCCGTTTCAAAGGAATAGATGAAATCAGGTTTTTAAATACACAATATGATGTGATGTGATATTTGCCATGTACCTTTGCTCTATTTTAACAACATTAGGGGCATGAATGTTTCTGTTTGCTATTACTAAAGAGCTTTAAGTGCTGTTATAAGGAAGTTTTCTAAGAAATGTAAATAAAGTCAACATAAGGTCATGACAAACTGAAAGGACATGTGTTATGCTCTTAATTTACTCCAGTTAATTTCAGATTTACAGTTAAAATAGCAGGACAAACTAATTTGTTTATATGAAAACTTTTTGGGGGTGAGTACAAATATAAGTGGTTTTCAGAGGCATGATTTCAATATTTTTCACACTTTTGCCCCCAACACTGATTTTATTTTCATTCCAGTCAGTCAAAAACTGATTTACTTAGAATGAAGGCAGCAGGCACTGGAATTTGTGTTTTAGTGACTGCCTCAAAAACAAAGATTGTGATATCCTGAGGAAACATTTCAAACAGTTACAGCAATGTGACCCTGGAGAAACGATTTAGAAAAAAACTTTCCCAAAAGTTTTCATTTTATCAGTTTGCTACAGTACATCCTGGCACACTAATCCCAGTTGGTTCTATGGAAGTCTCCTTCAGCACATTTGAATAAAACATAGAGGGTTTTTATGGCTGAGAAAATTTATTCCAACAACAAAAATAAAATTTGAGAGGATAATGATTCAAAAGCAAAAAAGCTGTTGCAAGAAAAAAAAATACAGAAAAATACAGATGTTTAACGTAGTGATTCTCAAGGTTTGTCTTATCACAATGGACACATCACATCCATCAGATGCCAAGACAACTTCTTAGAAGTCAGATTAACTTGGTTTAAATAGACTGGTTTTGCAGGCATGCATATTTCTTGTCTATTGTGATGTCTTAGGGACAGAGGTGTAATTTTGTCTTCTTGTTTGCCCATAAAAAAAAGATATTTTCCTTTGACAGTCATGCTTCACGTTAAAGTGCTCTATACTAGAAAATGTTTTTAAGCAGCACTCAAAAAACCCAAATTTTTACAGATACTACATTGCATCAATTCTTTGTTTATATCATCTTATATTTTGCAGATATAAACTGCAGTAGATAAGGGGGTTGTTTGAGACTGGCTGATAATATGGAAACTTTTGGTTGCTGAGAATTTTGGAGTGCTTTTTCTTTTTCTGTTTTGTTTTTTTTTTTTTTTTTTTTTTTTTTTTTTTTGGTTTTTTTTTTTTTTTTGGTTTTTTTTTTTTTTGGTGGGTTTTATTTATTAGTAGGGGGTTTTTCAAGATGTTCGAACAGTTTCTCAAAATATTAGTCTGCAAGAGTCAGCCATGCAGTTTTACACAGGTAATAGGAACAGGCACCAGCCAAGCAAGAATCCAATTTGTAAAAGCCTTCACTTTGTCACACCACCCTAGAAGGATGCTCTATGTAGTAACTACATGAGCCATTCATAATAAATTACCCCAAGGCAAAAGTGATTAATCATATCTCAGTTTTTAGTTTAGCAAGGTGAAACACATTCCAGTGGAAGAAGATTACCTTTCTGATACCTATTTAGAGGCACAAATTCAGGGGCCCAATAAATAGGCATAAAATCTAGAGGTATGCCATTTATTTCAAGAACCTTCTTCGTTAAAGGAAGGCTGGGGAAACTTCTTTTTGACACACAGTCAAACAAACACTGGAAAAGAGTGATCTCTTCTGGGACATACATGGACTGGTCATATGGTTGATATATGAACAAGCGTAGGATCACGTTAAACAGATGGCACACAAAACATTTCCTTTTTTGGTCTACTTCCCAAAGGAGAAAACAATTGACACACAAGATATGCTATGACATATTGTCACAGCCTGCTTCGCATTTAGCTGAAATATTGCATACTACTGTTTTCTTAAAATGGGATGCTCTAACACAGTCTTGGTCTCAAAGATCTCCCCACCAAAATTTCTTAAGTTTCTGGTTTTTTCTGTCTTCTTACAGAAATGTAGTGGTCAAACTCAACTCCAATTTCACAGATGCTTCCAAGAGCATTAGTGTTTCCCAGCAGCATTTTGCAGTTGTTCATCACTACTCATCTTGTGCAATGGAAGCACAAAATGAAGCACAAATCTACTTGTGTATTTCATTTTGAGTAATTAGTGAGACATGCAGTATCTGTCTGCAACCAGGCCTTGTATTACATATAGCCACTGGAAATGTTCAGAATGAGATCTAAACACCATGACAGTCAACAGGTTCTATCAGCTTCATGGGCACTTGATTTCCACCTTGCATTTCTGGCAATATCCTATAATTTGGTTTTTTATATAGAGGAAGTGATTAAGAGCATAAGCATAAGCACAATGAAGGACCAAGTAATATACCATGATAATTTAAATGTTATAGCAAATGGGTTTAATCTTCTCTTAAGATGAGTCTCATGAGCTTCTAAGAGAAACCACATGCTGATTTTCTCTTGCAAGGGCTATGGAATAGCATTAGAAGTGCTTGACTGAAATAGATAACATATAGTCAATTATCAGAGCCAGTTATCACAGAGATTTTTTAAAATTTTCCCACGAACATCTTTTAGCAAGGTAAAATTGTTCTTCTAGTCTCTTTAAAAAATGAACAGTTTATACTGTTTTATCAAAAAGGAAGTATAATGATCCTCCTGGCCTTTATTTCCTTACAGTGAATCATTTCTGTCTGCGAGGTTCTGCCCTCAAATCCTCTATACTGAGATACAGTATTTCACTATTGTCTATTGAATAACCCCCTCTATGTTCCCAACTTATTGGAACATAATGTTTGTGTTATTTATAGCTTATGCTTGTCTTGTTGCATTGTAGTATAATTGTTATTATTAATCCCTTCATCATGTAACAGTAATATGTGATAAATCAGTCCTCTGTTACCAGTCTAGAATTGTTAAAGTTTTGCCTCTTATCTCTGATAAAAATCTTGCATTAAATTTTCTTCCAGTAAGATCCTTTAAATCGTTAATTTGACTGAGGAGTGATGCAAATGACCAGTGAAGAAATTTTTCTGTTTTAACCCCAGTAATGAATCCTTTATCTGTAAGTAGGCAGCTTTTCTATTTTCAATATGGGTCTGTTTAAAGTGTTACAAATAAAGGATGAGAACTGACTGGGTTGGGGTTTTATTCCCTTTTGCATTGCATTACCTCTGAATGCACACAGATAATTTTTTACACTTCTAACTTCCTTATCTCAGTGAAATGGACAGATGGGTTTTGCACAAGGACATTAGTAAGGGGATTTTCAGGTACTGCCTCCACGATCTTAGGCAAATAAATTATTGTCACTCTGGACAGTGGCAGGTTTTTTTGTCCCCAAATGAAAATGAAGACAAAAATTGGTATTTCTCTTCTCCCCACCCCCATATTTTTTCTGTTTTTCCTGTTCAGAGAAATAGGTCTTTGTCAGTAGGAGGTCATTATTCTATCTAGGTATTTGAGGCCTCTTATCTCTACTGGGACCCTTACCGATTGTCTAGATATAAATATATGGTATTAAGAATACAACACCATAGAGAAAATGCTTCATCACTTAAAATGTAACATGTGAGAGTGAAATTGAGAAAATTTTATTTTTATCTGGCTAGTGTCTGTATAAATTCTTGATTTAAACAAATTAATACAAATTATAATCTTGGATTCTTTTCACACCATCCTAGCAAAGTCATCATAACTAAAGAATAAATTTACACAATTTTACAAATTATACATTTTGAAAGTTATTGGAAATGGGCTAAAGAACATCAAATGAGCCATTTAAAAATCAAAGTCAAACTTCTTGTCTTTTCTTTCAAGATTAGTATCTTATTCAACTCACTAAAGAGAAGGTTGAAGGGTGATCTGGTCATTGCATTGAAGTACTTTAATAATAACAATAATATGCATTTGGGGGAAGTTCTGCTTTAAAAATATGTAAAAAAAAACATTCTTGAAAGTGGAAGCTGGAAGATTAAAATTTGATCTATTTTACCTCAGTAAGGTAGTTTTGGGGAGAGAGAGAATTAAAATGTTATTTAACCAAATTAACTTGAGACAGAAGCCTTGCTGTCCCGTGAGAGGAGAGACAGACAATCTCACTCATAGATATTAGGAAAAAAATTTTCAGATATAGGGTTGTAAAGCATTGAAACAGATTGCCCAGGGAAGTGGTAGCAATTCCAGTTGTGGAACTGTTAAAAAAAAAGTGTGGATATGAAAATTGAGGACATGGTTTAGTGGTGAATATGGTGGTGGTGCTAGTTGCATGGTTGGACTTGATATCTCAAAGGCTTTTTCCAACTTTAATGATTCTATAGTTCTACTTTTTTCTACAAAAAAATCAAAGGCAAATGCTGCACCCAGATTCAAGAGAGGTTGAAAAGAAATGCAAGGAACCACAAACTGGTTAGCCTCACCCCAGCCCCTGGAAAAGCCATGGAGGTCAGTCCTGGAACACATTTCAGGGTACATGAAGGAGGAGGTGCTTGGGACCAGTCAGCATAGATTTATGAAAGATAACTCAGAGTTGATCTAATGACTGCCTTCCATGACAAAAATGTCTGGATCTCTGACTGAGGAGAGAGCACTGGCTGTCATCTACTTTGTTTTCACCAAGGTTTTTGGACCTGTCTCCCTCCTCGGAGACTTTCAAGATTCTTTCTAAGCAGCCTTGTTTGAATTCAGGTTTGACCAGGAAGCAGTGTGGTTACCTCTTTCTGAGCTCTTAAAATTGGAATAGAGTATGGAATGCTTTTTCTCCAGCTACTAGTAAATTTTCTATAGTTTATGAGAGATTTTGTGTCCCTAGATGGTGAGCAGTACTTATTCTGGACTTTGCAATTATATCTCCCTTTGTGCATGGCCAGCAAAGGACCAGGCCTTCTGGGTTACTTTTAAAGCATGGATGTTGTTCACAGATCTGTTCTAAATCAAAACTCACAGGGTGGAGAAATACCACAAGAGAAGACTTAAAAATAAGCCACCAGGAGAAAAACCTTTCCTAGATTTATTTCCATGTTAGAGGTTTAACATTAGGTACCAAACAATTTTAAGCTGAGACAAAATATAACTGATTATTACTGGGAATATGTCCTCGTGGCTCCTCTAAACAAACATGAAAGAAGTTACAGAAAGAATATTGTGAAAAAAAACCCACAAACCTAATAATTAAAGTGACTTGTGGGTCTATCATTTCAATGCAGCTTTGCTCTTTCATAACACAGGACAATCACAGCAGATTAGGATTTGTTGTCACAAGCACCTTATGAGCTGCACCACAATTACCTTGTTACTTGAGCTTCTCAAGGCTTGTTGCTGCCTTAGGCAGCGTCCCTCCTGCAGGGTCATTGTGCCTTACCATAAATTATACTCATTAACAGCGTATGAATAATGGTGACTTGCAGGTGATTTTAAATTTTATTTAAAACCTTATTGTGCGGAAGCCTACCTCCTGCTGCATATCCAAAAGCCATGCATAATAAATTGTTTGTTTTTCAGTTCATGGTTGTTCCTAATTCTGTTGCCTGTTTTACTAATCTTTCCCCAGTGTATTAAAGGCATAAGTCATGAAGAGTCCTGGTTGTGCCACTGAAAGTGAAGCAGCACGAAAGGCAGCAGCAGCTGGGACTAGGAGTCGGGAGTTTTGAGCATCTTCTAGTCTCTATCCTATTACTCTCAGGCAAGTAATTTTGTCTTTGAGTTCCCACTGGTTGTCTCCTCTGGAGAACTTATTACTTAATGAGATACTAAGACCCTACATTCAAGTAGGATTTCTGTAATACAATATTCTGGACTCCTAATTTAGGTTTCCTAGGCAATCTGCTGAGGGGGGGAAAAAAAGAAAAAGAGAAAATTCCATACAAAAACAACTTCTCACCACAAAAAACACCCCAAGGACCAACCAGGATTTCCAAGCATAAGAATACCTTTCTTACAAAGGGTTGTCTTATCTTGGCAATTTGGATATATCGATCAGCTTCAGATGAGATTAGACAAATACTGTGTAGTTTTTCTGGACCTCAGTGTACATGTAGAGTTCTGAATACAGAACTGCAGCTTGAATTTTAATGTTCTCTGAATAGTCTTCTCAGCATGTTAAATTCCCATTTCAAATTAAACATGTATGTAGCAAACAGGAGAGTTTACTTAGTTGTTTCATAGAATGTTACTGGACTAGATCCTAAATTCATAAATATTATCTATATTTACATTTTAAGTTATTTACAGAAAAGAAAGGCATTTTTAAAACACACTTTGCACTTAACTTTTTTGAAATGACAATGGATTCTGGACAAATCTTAATCACTCAGACTGATATTCAGCCAGAGAACTTTTTGGATGTCACAATAGTTAGGAAGATCAGAGTTATCTTTCAAAATCCAGATTTTTTCAAGTTTTCTAGAGAGAGGCAGAGATTTAGATTTCAGGAGCATTTACCTCAAATGTCAGATTCATCTACCGTGTCAAACTGAGGTGCAAAGGACCTATCTTGGGACCTCATTATGACTTCAGTCCTAGCAAGCTGGGACAGAGACACTATCTCAAAGAGTTCTGCCCCAAAAATGACTGGGAAGTTATAGTAGACCATCATATTATCCAGATGGAGTTTACATCTACACATCAACTATCTTTGCTTCTTTAAAATTAGTGCAATAAGTGCACTGGATAAAGCTGGTATTGTCTCTTTTACAAAATATATTATTCCTCTCTGCACTGTAAACACTATTTCACATATATTGATCAATAGACTCATTTGCTGCTTCTTTTCATGGGTAAGACTCAGCATTCATCAGCCACACTTTTTAGGTCAGACACTGCTAACAACTACTCTTTTTCCACTAGTGTTTGTGGATGTAGCAAAGAAGCAGGATATAAAATCTATTTCCACCACTAACATAGATTTACAAATGCACACACAGAACTGAACCTGTCCCTTCTGAGTTGCTTACTGATTTATTATATTTTCCTTCCTGAATGCACTGTGAAGGGTCAACAACTCCTTTATAAAGTCATCTTGAAAATCAGAAAGTTGTGTCGTAATATTGACTTGATAATTCTTCAATGTTGTCTTTTTTGTCATGTTAAAATAATGCATGATTATCATCCCTCATCTAGTTTTTATCACCTATAACTCCTGTTCACAGGTGCTTGCAGATGTATCAGAAAATCACCTCATTCCATTTATAAATAAAATCTCTTCATGTATATCCCATTTTAAGAAATAGCACATTTTCCTGGCAAAAGCATTTCAAAGTTGGTTGTAATAACTATTTTGATATCTATGTCATAGAGACTGGGAGTAGAATTCACTGTGTTTATAAAGAAAGTGGAGTCAGATTCTACCTAAAGATGTACAGCGGAAGAGGAACAGGCAATATCGATAAGGTGAACCACAGATATTTCAATTAACTATGAGGAAAAAAATAGTGTATCACGAGAGTGATGAAACACTGGAAAAGGCTGCCCAGGTCAGTTTTAGCATCTCCATCCCTGAAGATAAGCAAAACTCACCTAAACAAAGTGTTGAGCAACCAAACTTGTCCTTGAAGGTAGTCTGAGCTAAGTACAGCTTTGGAAGAGATCTCCAGAAATTTCTGCCCACCTGATTTTTTTTTAATTGACTACCTGAGTTCCTGGGAGCTCATTTGGGAATTATCTGTGCTAAAATGTTATTATTTTGAATTGTTAGCAATGATAACTGATCAAGCCTTTCACCGAAGGGACAAAAACTTAACAAAAGATTGGCAAATGTTAATGAGAGATGGAGATGTAGAATATATTTTAGTGGATAAAATAATTCAAAAACAAGCAGAATACTCGACTTGGCTGGTCCAAGGTTAATATAGGAAAACTAGGACTCATCATGATTGCAAAAGTAATTCCCTCTGTTTCTGAAAAATGTCACAGAAGGCTATAAAAGTCCTAAGTCTCCCAGTAAAAACTGATGCAAATTTTAGTGTTTTCTTGATATGCAAATATTTTCTAATATTTTAGGCTGAAATTCTATCAGTGATGTTTCAAAAACTTTCATTTTCCTTTTTTCACATTGCATATGATGAATTACTATAATATGAGGTTAAAAATTGCTTTTCAGATTTTAAGTCATCTGAAGAAAACACAGTCACTGACCCTTTACACAAAATGAGGAAACAAATATAATTCTTGAAAGTCAATCCATTTTGAGACAATGAACAGGTTTCTGTTCCAACAGGAACTTACAAATGCCTTAAAAAAGGTGTACAAAGCTAATAATGTTCAAATAGAAACTGAGAAACTGAAAGTGTTTATGAATATACCAATGTGCTTAAAAACAGCAGATCACCATGTCAAGTTTAGGAGCAGTTCTAGTTGAAGTACTCAGAATCATCCTATTTGTCTGACAGCCAGTGAAGAGGGAGGGACAACTCCAGTGATTAGTTCATGTCAGAGGTAGAATGAATTGTCCTCTGGAGATTTTTTTTTCACTAGGCTAAGATAAGTGGCTAAAACCAGCTAAGAAAAGACCTTACTCCTCACTTAGGATTTCCATGTTAGTCTAAATGAATCCAGGCTTATCATATAGAATAGCCTTTTTCCGCTTCAAGAACTGACATGAGCAGCAGCATAAAGAAACTCTACAAAAATTAATAAATAAAATAAAATAATAAAATAATAAAATAAAATATGAAATGGTTACCTAGTTACATCAAAACTATTGGCAGAGATCCAGAACATTATTTATCAAAATTATACCATTAATTATTTGAGCAGAGCTATAACAGAAATGTTTGACACATCTAGGGCAAGAATCAGGCTCTGACCCTTTATCTAAGTCCATACCTATGGGTACGTCTCCATCAGTTAAAGAAATGGATCAATGGCCACTTGTCACTACTGAGGCCAAACTGCACAGCACACTTCTCCATGCAGCTGAATTATTTTCTGTGGTAAAATAGGATAATTTCAACTATGCTTCCAGGTCAGAGTAGGCTGTGGTTTATGAAATTCTTCAGACCATGGTGGACATTTTTTGGGAGCACACAATGCATGACAAGTATATGACACAGTCTAGGCCCCTTCTAGCTAAGTTACACCGATGGATCATAAATCCTAGTTCAGCAAGGAGAGGTTGTAGAACTGGGAAGCTTCTCTGCCACAGATTTCTCTAAATTATGTCGGATGAAAACAATGTTAGGGGAGATGATCTGCGGCATCTTGTTTTGGACACCTTCTTAATCAGGTCTTAAAAGTTTTCAACAAGATTAAGGCATAAGGTTCTTACATAAACATCAATTTTTTCAAAGGAACTTTCTTATTCTGGCAATGTTTTCTATTCCTACCTAAGGTCTTTTGTAAGCTGTTTTCCAGCTTCCTCATATACAGGTACCACAGCTGCACTGAGACCCAGTACCTGCCTATAACAAGAAGGTGAACACAGTGCAGTCTGGAGAGGGAGAGAACAAGCCAATAACACTATATTATTCACTGCTTAATTTGATTTCTGGTCAGTGGTGTGATTTCCCCAGAATGAACTGTGACATTTCCTACAGCTGCCTCCTCAGCACAGAAAATAAGATTCTGCTAACCTGGGACTGCCACAAGGGAAAATGCTTGCCAGCTGTAGGTCTGTACACAGTGTAAGACAAAAAAGTCAATTCAACTATGTGATACAGCTCAATCACAATGAATGCTTTTAGAAAACAGAAAGACAACACATAAAAATACATGGGGAGGACTCATTCTTTTTATCATTTAATATTTTCATATAAATATAATCTTTCCTCAAGATGAGTTTATGATTGCAATCTTCTTTTGTAGAGATGAAAAACTTAATGGAAAAAATGATAAAATGAGCTTCTTCCTGATGGCATTTATGTGTGCATTAGTAGAAACATCTGTGTTGCTCTCCTTTTCACCTTAGTTTATTTTTTAACATGTATATAATTTTATTCCATTGATTTGGTTGACTTGCTTCACCAATCATTTCACTAATAAAAGAGCACTAAAATGGTCAAAAAACCAATAAAAGTTTCAAATAAAAATGCTCCCCAATTGTGGCAATTTCATAGAACTAGATCCAAGTTTTTATTGTAAAACATGTGTCTGTTTCGTTTCTATAACGTCCATTTACTAGTGAGTACATTTTTCACAGCAAAGCCATATAATGTTATTTGATGCAAATATTTTATCAAGTATCCGTAGGCAAGCTGATTTAATGGTTTCTCTTTATAAAGCATGTTTAATTTTTTTAGTTAATACCTTGAAATGATGGATTCCTCAAGTTATAAGCACTAGAGCAGCTTAAAATAACTAGTTTTGTACCATGGAATGGTAACATACTGTATTCTATACTAACCGGCAGAAATAACTTGGTTCATATATTTGTGAATTCTCATTTATTATTAGACATGTTATCTAAGTTATCTTAAAACACTGTTAGCTAAGTGTTTTAAGTTGTTTCTGTCAAATAATAAAATATCAATGTATGTTCTTTGTTTTTCATTACATCAACATACAAGACAGTAAAAACCATGTGGAGATAAGTGGCTAAATCCCTTAGTGCTAACTCCAGTTGCAAAATTTTTATTGGAGATGATATGAATAGTTTGTGTATAATAAACTACTACATTAACACTCAGGAACTTTCTTGTGTCAGCTTTAAAACAGAATGACCCAGCCACCACAGATGTTGATAGAAGGCTTTCCTTTGACTGGGATGGAAGAGAACCTGATCCTGAAAAACACTGTAATACCTTGAGAACTTCTGTAAAACATCAGATTTGAAATTCTGTGTATGTACCACACCACTGAAAACACACATACTTCTGCCACCACAAAGTAGGAGTTTTAGGAATGACGGGTGAACTGCACCACTGAGAGAAGTTGTTGCTTCATCTCCAACATGTTCAGAGACTTGTTCAATTGACTTAAAACCAAGTTATGTTTCAAAAGAAAATGATAAAAGTTAGATCACCCTCCTTCAATATGAGCACCCATTTGCAATGGCAAAGATTTGCTTTTGAAACCCTAACTGAAAGTTCTGCCTGTATTACAGTGAATCAAATCAATGCTTGAATTAAACTGTGTGTTATGATGGTCTTAAAAGAACAATCCAAGACAAACAAATACTCAAACAAAACAAGTTGAAAATATTAAACTATCACAACTAAAAACAAAAGGACTTACCAATCTGTCAGCAGCATTTTCATGCCAGCCTTAACAGCAAGTGGGCCTGGGGGAAAGAGAAAGCAAAAAGATTTGTCTCAGTTGCTTTATACAGCAAGGTGGGAGTCACAGGAGGGTGTCAGTAAATCAGATGCCTCAGGTCTTTGGAGTCACCTCCAGCACATCAGTACAGCTTCTCAAGTCCTTTGTGATGACACAGATTTACACCAGAAGAGCATCTCAGTGCAAGTATTAGTGCAGAAATTCATGCTTTTGTAGTCTTATATTATCTGCAGGTGTCTTTATGATATATAAGCTGGAATTTTATAAATTATTATAAAACCGCAGAAAATTAAATTTCTCATATTTCTATGAGATATTATCATGACAATTGGCTAATTTCCTAAAATCACACAACAGGTGGTGCAAATCAGATCTTCAACTAGTTTCTACTCTTTAGCTTTTATTTATCAGGCAAATTGAACAAAAATATATTAAACAGAGTTAAGATTTTATGGTCTTGTTCTTGTGGAATGAAAGTCGCTGAACTGTTACGAAAGTTTGTAAAAGAGTGGCTTTAACAGTTGAGGACACAAGTCCTGGTTCTGGGAACAATAAACAATATCTAAACTGTAGCTTCTTTAAGAAAGAAATATTTTATAGTAGACAGAATTTTGCTATAAATGAGGAGGCAGGATATACTAAAAAATATAGATTTTTTTTAGTATTTTTTTAAGATATTCAGTGATAAGAAAACATGAAATCAAGATATTTATCTTTTTTCTGAAATGTGACATATTTAGTTAGAATTCAATTCTGACCAATAAAAAAACCTGTTTATAGTAACCAAGTAAGACATTCTTAGCCTATAGGATATATGCAAAGGTACTGGGTCAGTTCTCCCTTCATGTCCCTATAGGCATCATCCAAGTCTCCACAAAGCAGTGGAGAGTCTGATTCTCTTTTTAAGAAAATTAATGATAATAATTATTAAAATAAGATTCCATTTATTTAGTGGGCATTAGTCCATTAGCAGTGCTCAGACTGAAGAGAGAATCAAGCTATTTCTCTGGTTTTTCAGAGGATCTCCTTTTCAAAAACTGATAAGCTTCACCAAAATCGATGTGTCAGACAAGAAGTAACAGTTAAATTCGACACGGCTTTAAGCTGCACTGAAATATTTAAATGAAATGAAACATATTTAATGAGGGCAGTGAAGACACTAAACGTTATTGGAATAAAATTCCAATCATTTGTAAACAAATTGGACAAATAAGCTTCTTCAAAACCATTATTTCAGAGTATAAAGGCTTTTATATGAGAAGATGAAATGTTCTATATACAGGGGTTTAAGAAACTGTCACTAAAGCCATTATGATACTTTAAATAGTGACAACAGTAAAAAATGACACTCCACAGAATGTAATCTCGGCTCTGTTTTTCTTTAATACCACTCACTGCATCAGACCTGTAGTCTGTGTAGAGAGGCTTAATACTTTATGTGAAGAAATCTCACTCAGTCTCCTTCACAAGCAGATAATGACAGGAAGTATTCCTAACATCATTAGTCATTCACAAACACTGGTAAGTATTATGGGATTTTATTCCAACATCATTTTATGCTTCCATGGTTCAGAACTTTAATGAATTAGATTGCATTTCTAGTAGGAGGCTCTGTGGGATAAGAATGTCAAATAAATATCTGCCTAAACTGTCTGTTTTCAAGCTTTTTACAGATTCTTTGCTTCAAACAAGCCGATCACATCATAAAAACAGGCAGATAAACATAACAAATCCTTGTAAATAATTTGGTTTTTTCTGGCTCTTCATGAACCTTAGAGCTAAATTTTAATTAATTATTACTAGTGATGGCTTATTCTTATCAGGATCAGAGACAATAAATTCAAGGACATCAGTCTGAGGAGTTTGATATGTTTCTGTTTGGTTTATTCCTGCTATCCATTATGTTTTGATTTCAATACCTGCTCTGAAGCTGCATCTGCTCAAGAGATGGTTGTGGATGTGTGTCATAATTAGTCTGAATTTTTCTGCAACTCACACCAAGCAGTTCTCTCAATATTTACCTCCACTACACAGCTATTTACAATGAAAACTGTTACTTATTTTCAGCATGGCTAACCACACACTGAAAATAATGGGGTAGCAATAGCATCAAACAGAGGGAAGAACCATCAGACACAACTGAACAGCTGCGAATGGAGACAAGAAAAGTAGAAAAGATTCAACCTACACAAAAATTAAGAAAAATAAATGGTTTTGATGAATTTATTGCACTCTACAACTTCCTGAAGGTGGTTGTGTCAAGATAGGGGTCAGCCTCTTCTCCTGAGCAAGCAGTGATAGGACAAGGGGAAATGGTCCCTGGTTGCACCAGAGTAGGTTCAGGATATAAGGGGAAATTTCTTCACTGAAAAGAGCGGTCAAGCACTGGAATATGCTGCCCAAGGAAGTGGTGGAGTCACCATCCCTGGAAATGTTCATAAAAGGAGTAGATGTGGTACTTTGTGATATGTTTTAGAGAGCATGGTGGTATTCAGCTAAAGGTTGGACTGTATCTTGAAGGTCTTTTTGAACCCTAATGATACTATGATTCTATGGCATCTGGTTTATGTTGTGAAATATTTCCCAAAAGGCATGGAGTATTCAAAAGTAGGGCAGAAAAAAAGCCATATAAGGTTTTATGGAACAGTGTTGTTACCCAAGAAGTGGCCTAAATGTCCAAACAGTATTTTCTGCCCCTGGCTCTTTTAAACTATTATGAACATAACTGAGGCCAAAAAAAGTAGAAATTCTTTTGAGTGGCAAACTAGCTTCCACTGTCATATTGTAAAGAGTCTGTTTAGGTGAGCATCCTGTAAGCCCATGGAAAGGATGATTTATGAAGTATCTCTTGATTGTTTCTATAATTAAATGTAACTCAGAGAAAAGAAGCTGTTAATTCCCAAAATTTCACCTTTTCTTTTGCTTCTGTATTATATTCTTTATTCTCACATTTAGCCAATAGTTGTGATTTGTATCCTGTCTATTCATACATATAAGCTTTACTGAGATATCAAAAAAAAAAAAATTGTCACCTTTTTTTATATCCCTCTGCAAGAAAAAATATTGGTGTTTCACCAAGAATGATGGAAAACATGTTCTCCCCCTAAATTAACAATTACTAAAACAGTCTGTGTTAAAGCCAAAGAAGATTTAATTTACATAATGATGACACACAAATTGCTTAGACAAAATAACAACCACATTAAAAATGTGTTATGAAGAAGGTTAAAATAGAGAAAGTTGTGCTTGACCCATTGCAACGATGAGGGAACAGCCAGCTGGCAGGAGTGACCACACTTAATACAACAAATCACAAAAGCCATTTTAGAGGCATCTGCCACTTGCAAGGGTCTGTTGAAAAGGTAGGAGTACAGCAACAACCCCAAATGATGTGTCAGTCATGCCCTGGTGCTAGCTCTGCTTCAAAAAATGTATCGTTGTCACACCAGCACCACAGCATAAGTTAATTAGCCATGCATAGGAAACATTTTCATTAAGAAATCGGAGGGGTTACAGTTAGGACATACTGTATTTCAGTTTGCTGATGCAACCTTGGATCAGTCTCCTTGTGCGTACATATTATGAAAATCCTGAATTGCACCACCTGAGCCTCAGCCAGTTCACAGACAAACAGGAGAAAGGAATTGCACAGGCTTTTTTTTGTTTTCTGCATAAATCAAATATTGATGATCTCATGTCACTTCTCCAGTCTTCTATGCAGATGTAAGAATAGAAGATCTGTTCATCTGATTATTCTGAATTTCTATGTAATTTTGGTGATGGTGGGAAAGCTCTAAGTAATAATTCACTTTTTGAACTATGCAATCTTGAGAGTATCCATTTGCAATTGAAGACCACAGGACGGGGGTTTATTTTATCTACATTTAGTCACAGAAAACGTGGGCTCTTAGTCTAAATTAGGTTTCTTAATTTCTTTCTATAAGTGATGGAGAGAGACAACCAATTCCAGATTCATTCAATCCTAAAACAGGCAATTAAGATAAATGAAGGACTGTCTGAGCAATCCTGTCTCACTTAGCTGGCCTCATGACTGGCTTAGACAAGACCCCTAACATTTATGTGGCTAATATGACATGATTGATTCTACCTCAAAATACACAGATCTCATTTTTCTTCCATGTTCTACCATGTGTTTGCAAGGGAGCATTAAGTGTCTAGATGAAAATAAATTGCAGGCATTTTTGTAAGGATAGTGCAATAGATATGGTCATAAAACCATGCAGGAAAAGTGAGGAAGTCTTGGTCCATTTGCCAGCAAGGGACATGGATATTCCACTACAATAGTTATTTGGATTAAGACTGAATAACCATCTCTGCTGAACAGAATAAATAATTAGTACTAATCAGACAGTCATTGATTCTGATGTAAGCCTATTGTAGGCTTTCAATGCTATAGGAGCACACATATGTAAAACTAAAATGCAAAATGGATCAATGCATAATGAGTAAAAGGAGGATTTCTGTATATTACTTTTGATACACATAAGTAATTGTCAGCCATTACTAGATAACTAGGAATAATGACAAACTATTTAACAAAAACCTCAGATTTCAGAGAGGGGAAATGATGTCTAGCTCTGAATTTTGCTAAAAGTTTTAATTGCTTTCCAAAGATACAGAGCAAAAATGTGCAGATTAAATCAGGCCTCTCATGCATGACCTCAGTGCCATGTCACCAACCTGCTTCACAGGGCACTGGGCTTGACAGCCACCACCCAGCGGCCCTCAGGAGAGGCCGGTATAACTACAGGAACAGGCTTCCAAAAGTCCATCACACCCATGTAGGAAACACATACACTTGTTTTGACAAAACTACAGCTGAGCACCATAACTTTTTTTTTGAGTTTTTAAGTGCCTGGGATCCATATGCTGGCAATAACCTAAGTAGCATTTGAGATTTGTTGGCATTCACAGATTCATACAATCATAGAATGCTTTGGGTTGGAAGGGACATTAAAGATAATGTCTAACCCCCCTGCCATGGTCTAACCTTCCGTTAGAACAGGGTCCTCAAAGACCCATCCAACCTGGCCTTGAACATTTCCATTAAATCTGCATTTATAAGTAAAAGTTACTTAAAAGTGTGGGAATGCATCTGACCAAATCGAGATATTACACTGAGTGTATGATGTGGCATAGACAGTGGTTTTTTCTGTCTTTTGTATCATATTGCAAGTTTTGCTGTGATTCAGCAGGTCTTGTTTTTCATATCAAAGCATCAGCTTAGAAACTTCCCAGCCAGAAAAGTTTTTTAAAAAAGGAAATTATATAAAATAAATTGTTTGCATTTACTAATACAAGAATAACATGTTTTGAATTTAGGATTTTTGAAGACTGCAGCAAGAATGAGGAAATACAAAATGAGAATCAGCTGTCCACAAGGGGTATGAAAAAATATCAGGTTTGATGAAAGAAATTAGTTCTGTTTAGCTCCTATGAGCTCATAAGGAATGGCTTACATAAACAACAGAGTGGAAGAAAAAAACAAAGGAACATGCTGAGACCTGCTGTCAAGGAATAGCACAAAAGGCACGAAACAAGAGTCTAAAACCACAGAAATTCAGATCATCTTAAAACATCACATCATATCTGATCAAATCCCACCAAATACCTTTGCTGTAAGTTATTGGCAGGCAAATTTTTTTGGACATGTATCTGCAAGCAGACATTCCCTTGCCCTTCCCCATTGAACTGGTGAGTGGGATGACATTGTCCCCTTACCAGTGCAACTGATAATGGAGTGGCAGCAACCCCCAGCTGACATGGAGCGGATGCTAAAGCTGCTTCCACCCTGTGCTGCAATGCATGCAGTGGGATTTGTCTCACTTTGCTTTTGATGCCCTTAGAGAAGACACCTGCATTTGGGATAAACACTTGAGCTTCCATCACTGGCACTGGCAAGAAACAGGCACTTTCAGAGCTCAACTACCTAATCCTTATATAGATATTTCTCACCTTGTGCTTATACAAATCTGTCTTATTCAGAATGTCTCTACCGCATTTCCCAACCTGGAAGAGCAGCTGCACCTCCTGCAAGGCAGCAAATGCAAATAGATGTGGATTGCTGAAAACTTGCTACTGTCTTACATTTACTTATATTTTATCCTGGGGGGAAAAATAAAAGAAAAAAAAAGAAAGAACAAAAAGAAAAGTGCTGGTTTTTTTATCTTCAGAAACGTCAGTTATTTTGAAGCCCTTAATACAGCAACCAACTATTATCCAGCAACCAACTATTATCCAGCATAAGGCACTTTTATAGTTTTTGTGATAACCTCTTCAGCAAAAGTTAACTGTCATTATCAAAAACATTTGAAAAGACTTAAAATACAGCTTGACATTGATTTCCTGTCCTTTTAGGGGTTGTTTCATTAGATTTTTAGTCCTTTCATGCACTAAATCTGGTTTTGTGCCTTGAAGTAGAGATGTTATCTTGCCAGTGGAAGTGTTTTTTACACCTTTTTCCTCCCTCTTTTGCAAGCGTGCGAGGAAAGATACAAATAGCTTAAAATGAAAACGTTTGCTCAGTAGTAAGACCTGCTTCATGTAGTGGGGTATTTTTCTGATTAATTCACCAACCTAGGAAGTTCCAGAGCTTGCTTCTTATGGCTGTATAAACTTTTAAGTAGATATATTTGCTGCTTAATCACTTTGGTGTTTTTTTGTTAGCTTTTTTTTTTCTTTCCTGATGCTTTTGGTTATATGTCTAACTGATATTTTATGCTCTTCACACAGGCTTCTCAGTCCTGGGTGTACAATGTCCTTGTTTCCAGGAGTGAGTAACTCACTTCAGAGCCTTGAAAATCCCAAGTTTGACTGACCTTGTAAGGCCTTATGCATCTTGGAACCTGCTTATTTTATGTAAGAAAATAATTGGTCCCTTTTGATATTTTCCCCTGACCATGCAATGCATATACCCATCCTTTTCTGTATCTAAGAGGATTTTTTATTGTTAATGATCTAATCATCCTCTTCTTCGTTATCATTATGGTAACTGGGTGTCTTTTCTGAAATGTCTGTGCAAAATCAGTTTAAAGACAGAAGATAACAGAAAAATCTCACCCTGAGTACTTGGCAGTTTTCTAAGAGCAGGGGAGCAACTGGAGACCTGAGGCACGTCTCAACTTCAGATCCAGTGAAGCACAGGAAAACATGAGCTTGCTTTAAACAACCCTTCTCAGATACCACAAGCACCCAGAGAGCACTGTGGGCTAAGTTTTCTTAGATTAGCCCATGTGTTTCTCTCTGCTTCCCTGGCTCACCTGTTTCTGGAATGTGAGCTGGGGACAGGTGCAACATTGCAACACTGACCAAGAAAACTGCCAAAGGAAAATCACATCTGCCTTGGCACAGCCAGGAGCAAACCTGGTTCTGCATCCCATTTCCTTAGTGTGGATGTTCAAAAGGAACCGTCAGGCTGCAAGGCTCTAAAGTAGAAATGAAATTAATGTGTTAAAGGATCGCCTTACCCTTAAGATTCTCTAAAGCCTGACCCTGCAGCAAAGTTCACACCATGGTTTCCTCTTTATACGATCAAAGAAGCCAAGACAGCAAGTGCTTTCATCAGGAAAAGCACAGGTGTATCATGAATTTATACTACAAGTACCCATCTGCCAAACAGCTGTTCAGAGTTACAAAACCCAGGAGAAAGCCAGGCAGCTTTTGTCAATCTTTAGTGTTGCATTTTGAAAAAAAATTAGTTAAAAGAGTCTTTTGGTAGCTCCATAACTACACTCAACTGTTGATTTCTTTCTAGCTGATGTAATGGGTGAGCCTCCTCATTACTTCTAGATCTTTAGTTATTAATTCTTAACAAAAGAAAAAAAGAGAAATATTTCCTATTTTAAGATTAAATCCAGTTCTGTGTGTTTTAAAGTAAGCTATGAAATACATTCAACATCTCTGATTAGCCGTTCTCCCAGAAAACAACCCCTACCTTACCAATGCATAGCAATAATGTACCTGATTCATACTTTGTCCTTCAATATTCAAACAATAAATGACTGTCCAAAAGCATTCATAAATTTTAAGATTGAAAGAGACCATTAAACCATGACATCTAAATGTCACAATTTCACCCAGTAAGCTTACAGCAGACCTAAATCATTATACCAGGAGAGCCCTTATTTTTGTCTCAAACCCAATCAGAAACAGAGAATTTAATAATTATTTCAATGCTATCTTTTAGAACCCTGTGGCAGCCACTTGTAAATATTTACAACTGCATTTCAATTCTACCTGCAGCATCGTGGTCTATCTGATGTTTCCCATCATACCTCTTGAGTACATTGCATTACCAATCAAGCAAAAGTTTAGTGTGAAGGCTGTAAGTAATTCTCCTGTCCCCAGTTTCACACAGTAAAAATGGTACTACGGAAATGCTGATATTTTCCTTTTTAATACTGAAAGTTATTACTAGTTTTTGGGAATTATTTTTCCCCCAGAGTTTTTCAAAACTTTTCAATTATAATTCCACTCTTGGGAAAACAAAAGCTGATGGTATTAGAAGATCCTGTAGAGAAGTTGCCCAGGGGGAAATTCTTGCAAGATTCCTGAAGCACTACTAACCAAACCAGCGGAATGTGTCTCTTATCCCTCTGTACTCTTTATCATGCCATTCAGGTTTAGGGGAAAAAAAAAATATCCTTTTAAAATAAGGACATTTACTTATGTGAAATGAGAAGCCTATGTTTTAATAATTGACTATTCACAGTATTCATGAGTAGAGCCCAGTGGCTACTTTTGAGAGCATAAATGCCCTGTGTTTCATTTTCTTCCACAGGTGGTACTTGCTAGAGAGGCATTATCCAGATACATGAGACAACATTGATTTGTGGAATCTATATTTTGGAAGGATGGACAATGGGAAAATTAAGCAACTTACCTACTTTCTGACTCAAGTAGAGTAAATCACTATTTTTTTTAGTATTCTGCATTATTGTGGTAGTATTCTGAGTACTTTACAATTTTAGCTATGATTGTTTATCTACCCAGTTCATGTGCTTGGTGAAGATGTACAACTGCCCTCATTTTTACAGAGAAAGAAAGAGGGAGAGGGTAAAAGCAAGCACGTGAAAGCCAGGACCAGTTGTCTGAACAAGAAGCTACTTTATGTGATGTGAATTTTTGGCATGTTTCTATATTGACCTTAAGAAAACCATTTTGCTGAGCTGCTCCAGGGTATTAGCTATTACTGTATGTAATATACCTCACAAGAGTGGAACAAATATAATTCTAATTTGCTTTGCATTACACCCACTTAAAAAATGGCACTACTATAACAAATGCTCTTTAGTTTCTTCATTTGTAGCTAAATTCATAAATCTCAGTAACTATAAATGTATCTCAAGGTCAGAGTTACTACAATAACCCATTCATTTTGTTTTCCTTTCACTAAATCCATTATCTGAACAAATCATTATGTGACCTTTTTAGTTACAGCAATTCAATAAAACTTACATTAGATGGAGTTTCAGGAACATTAGTCTAATGTGCTTTAAAAGATCACCTTCTCTGAGCAATATAATAAGTTTGTGTGAAAAGCATAAAGCATGTAATATGTAATAAAATCCAGCCTTTAATGAACCATCTAGAAAAACTGACTCGTATTACAATTCAATGGAAGCCCTCCCTTAATTAATGGATAAGAAACCAACAGTAACCCCTGGATGTTACTTTTGATTATATATTTAGCTTGTTTTTCCTTTTAAAATGTATGCTCCTGATTTATAATGCTAAAGAAATTACAGTTTAAATGACCTTGGTTACAAGAGTAATATGCTATGAAAAGTCATACATAAAGCTAATTAAAAAGGGGTCTCTGACTACTAGTTAGTACCAATTGCACTAAGATACTGCTTAATTTTCCAAAGTGAAAGTCAGTCAAGATTGTAAATTTAATAAAATGTCTTAGATTTCTGATGGATGCTGGTTTTCTTCACCAGACGTAAGACTAAAAAATACCTTGAGGCCAGGCAGATAAACAATAAATAAAACACAGCTCCAGCTATCAAGAAGTAAATTTTTATCAGGGAAGATTGCACAGGCTCACTGAAATCCATGATATCCATTAAGAATATAAGGCATTAATCTGATTCTCTTTGCAACTAAAACAGGAATAATCACTTAAAAACCAGCTGAGATTCTGTACATCTTGTGCTTCCAGATTGCTGTCAAGAAGGAAACTAGTTTAACTTTAATTTCTAATCAGTCTTGGGAGGTCTGTATGCAGAAAGAGAAGCAATAATAACTTTCTACCAGTTCAGCATCAGCAATCAGTCATTTCTCCTGGAGATATATGCACACAGGAACATGAGCCAATTTGAGTAAAGGTCAGGACATATCAAAATATCGAACTAAATAAGTTCCTCGTCCTACTAGGGTTTATTGGGCAGACTTGCATTCATTCAGTCTGTGGGCATTTCATTTAGCTCCACATTTTTCCAAATACTTGTGTGTCTATCACCAAGTGAACCATCTGGACACCTATAAACTTTTCAGAATCTTCTCCTTATTGCTCATACACAGAAAAAACAGTAATTATTTCCTTTTCCCGATAAGTACCTCTACTACTGATTTGAGATAGAGGCACTGAAAATACCATCAAAATTATGGAGTATGTCAGAGAATTGTTTTACAATTTACAGGTTTGATGTTCTATCCCTGGAAGCATTCAAAACCAGGTTGGATGGGGCTGTGAGCAACCTCAACTAGTGGAAGTTGTTCCTGTCCATGGTTGGGGGGTTTGGAACCAAATGATCTTTAATGTTCATTCCAAGCCAAACCGTTCTAGGACCCTTATTCTTTGAAATAAAAAAAGTTTTTACTTGCAATACTACAGTTAATTAATAGATTGATGGAATGTAAATAAACAGTTCAAATATGAGAACCAAATTCTATTTTTATTTTTCAGGTTGCACATTTAATTAGTAGGTTTATTATATCACACAATAAATTTAGGAATACCATGAGATCATATTGCTTTCTACAACTGACACTTTCTTTTTGTTTGTTTCTGTGGTAAAGCCAGTTGCATAATCTATGTGTCATCTCCCACAAGCCACTTTCATATTAGCAAAAAGTGCATTTAGACAGCAATCTCTTTGATTACCCTATCAATAACTTCACAGCATTTCTCTGGTAAATTTTTGTGTTACATATTTATTTGAAATCTTAAGAATGAGAAGATTGTGAATTCTTACACTCAGGCTCGATAAGCTAAATCAAAAAATCACCTAGCTAATTATTTTCTCTCTTACAGTAGTCAGCAGATATTAATTAAAATGAAATTTTAAAACAGATATAAGGAATACTCAGTTTTCAGTTACAGATTTAACTCATAATCCTTTATCACCCTAAGTACATTTAGATGTATGGCTTCCACCATGCCCTCTCATGTAATTTTTTTTCCTTATAGATATAACCTATTTTCTTGTAGGTTTATTTATTATTGTCATGCAAATTTTTGAGATATGTTAAATGGTCTATTAGTTTCTCTTGGTGAAATTTAAGAGATAAAAAAATTTGGTACCAAAAGAACTGCTTAAATTATGATGTGTTGCATGTTGATACAGATCAGCCAGTGATCTGTGTTTATTTTTCTCAAGTGAAGAATCACCAATCCACACATGTAATCCAAAAACCATTCACTTTATCATATGCTTTGCATGTTTTTCCCACATCACAGACAACCTAGCCTAAGATGAATTTACAATGTTGTGTTATCTAAGGTATCTCTGTTTTTCATTAATGTTTACAATATTCATATAATTTCATATCTGCCCTTTTAGCTCATTAGAGAATTCATACATCATGGTCAAAATAATGTGGTTTTGTTTTTTTCTTCACTGTTGCTAATAATATCAGTTACAATTAGAAAAATAGTGGCCTCCTTTAACTATTTTCAAGTCAACTATTTTTTCCTTGCCAAGTTAAACCTTTGAGATTATTAATTTTTCAGGAAACAATAATGAAAGTTTTTAAATTTAATTATATTTATTCTCCTTAGTAATGGAGTAGGTCTTAAAAATTTCACCCTGGAAAAACAGAAAAAATACAAAATTTCAAAGACAAGGTAATAAAATTGTATATCCACCTATAGTTCAATTGTAATAACACTGTAGCTTGACTGAAATAATACAGTATTAATACATTATGAATCATCAATAACAACTATCAATTTAGCAATTAATTTTAAAAGCTTCATCTTTTAAAAATCTCCTTGAAGGAAAAATCCATCTATTTTATTTCAACTGTAATGAAACTCCCCAGGAATAACCACATTTGTCTGATATGAACACATCCTGCAAAAAATTTCTAAAATACTTTTCCCCAGATCTTCTTTTTGTCTATGCAATAAATCATACATACACTTATTTTTGGGAATACATTGATAATTTAAGTGCTATAGAGTTGCACATATGTAACAGAGATGCCAAGCAAAAAGCAATGCTACAATCCTCAAAGACTTTGCAACTGTTGATCCAAAATGCAGAAGTGCTTGGCAACTTAAAGGATGAAGCTGTGTTTACTAATTTTCTAGCTGGGAGGTTAAATAGGAAAGAATCAACTCCAAAACATATGTGAGCAGTCTGGCTTACACACTTCTGTAAGTCCCTAAACAGCTGGTGTGGAGAAAACCTACTGTCATGTTGCTGAGCCACTGATGGGAAGGAAGAGAAACAAAGTCAGTAATAATTTTCAAAGATCTCTCATGTACAAGAAAATTATTTATATGAAATAAAAGTCTTCAGGAAAAATCTCGGTTGTGGCCTGGCCTTTTACTGGAATGAGGAAAGATTAGGGGTTTTAATGGATGCCATAGTGACTAACTATCCATAGAGGTTGATGTAAATAAGTTTATGAAGTCCATCTTAATAAGAGAATAGGCTTTAGAGGGGCTGAGGAAATCATCTCACAAGGGCATCAAAGAAATAGGAAACCTTGGTATAACTGGCAGAGAAAAAAAGAAGCACAAAGAGATGGTTGTGATAGATAGGTAGGGAGAATAGATATAATTTACAACTTCAAATGCAAACAAGGGGAGCTGGTATTTGCTATATATATCAATTTTAAATTTAGGGACAAGCACATGGAAGAAACAGGAGGCACCACAGTATGGTGACAGTCATTTGACTGAGCTGGTCAGGGTCAAGGCGGTATCAAAGGACCGTACTTCTCTATCTATCAGCATGGGGGGCTCCTTTAGGAAAAAAAAAAGAGATCTTAACGAATTTATGAGAAGACATCCACCAAAGATCACTGCAGGCAAGTCCAGACCCCAAATGTTTTGAGCCATCTGTGCTGCATTACACAGTCATAGTGAAGACAAATACAGAAATATTTAATGCATATCCGAATTCCTGGGAAAAAATGATAGTTGGGGGGGCTTTTTGGGTTTGCATTTTTTGGGGTGTTTTGTTGTTACGTAGGTTGCTTCTTTTTAAAAACAAACAAGCAAACCCGGAAACAGCAGCAAAGTAGTAATTTCACTTCTGTGACCTCCATTCCAGGCCCTCTGAATAAAGTTATACCACCCACATCAAAAGTGTATTGCAGGTCCTGCAATTTATTTCCGAGCTAAACTCTCAATGAATTCTGTAGCATGCAGCACTGAGAACAATTTTTTGTGTAACACCCCATTAGATTAGAGAGTCTCCTTTTTAAACTTGCCAGATGTTGAGTTCTTCGTTCTTGCTTCCCTTCTGTCTTTTTCTCTACGTGTTGCTCTTTACCTTCCTGACCCACAGTTTGCTGCCTGTGCATGATTTGATTATGATAATTCCTATGATTCTGTTCATCTTTTGGACTATTCTAAAACAATAGCTATTGACAACTACTTGTCCAGAGATATTGCAAACTTGTGGCAGCCCCACCCCTGGAGTTGCTCAAGGCTGGGCTGGATTGGACTTTGAAAAACCTGGTCTAGTGGAAAGTGTCCCTGCCCATGGCAGGAAGATAGGACTTAGATGATCTTTAATGCCTTTTCCAACCCAAACCATTCTATGATTCTATTTATTGGTCCAAGATCCCTGCCGTTACCTCATAGTAGATATCTATGTCCAGAGACTGCTGATTTAAATCTTCCCTATCTGATTCTGAGGTGTTCAGAAAAGAGAATTATACAAGAAATATCAGAGACAAGAAGTTTAGAGAATACTTTCCCCCCTCAAAACATGATTCATAGCTTTGCTCTTCAGTTATCCCTGTTAGAGTAATATCTCTTCTCATATTCACTTGCTCAAATACAAATAGCAAAGTTTCTAAGATGTCAGGACAGGACTGGCTATATTATTACTGATAACACGTAAGTGCTTATTTCTTAGCTTATAGCAGTATTTCTACACGAGTTTAACATCGGTAGCGAAAGCAACCACAAAGCCTTTAATTTATGACTTCAAGAATGCTGCATGAACAAGGTGTATCTGAATTAGGTAGAATATGAAATTCACTTAGACTGGCAGCAAACTGTGATACCAGTTATTCCAACCTTGGCTCCAAGTTGAGCTAATTTCAACTTTAGATGGAGTTGCTCAGGGCCTTTTCCTCCTTAGCTCTGAATTATTTCATTACTTCCACAGCTATGGATGAACAATCTCTGTGGGCAATTCTTCCTTCCTTTTCCCCTCGGTATGATTTGTGTGCATTGCCTCTTATCCTTTCACTGTGTCTCCCTCAGGCTGCCTGTTTTCTCTCTGACCTTTCACTAGGTATTTGAAGACAGGGATAAAACTTTTCCTTTACTGTTTGTTTTTCAGACTGAACAAACCTGGCTCCCCCAGCCACAAGGACAGTACTCCAGATGCAGCCTCACAAGTATCAAACACATTAAAAAAATAATTTCCTGCCACCAGGCAGCTATACTTTTGTATGGAGTTATCTTTCAACAGCAAGGCCCCAATGTGACTTGTATTCAATTTGTTGCCCACCAGAATTCCCAGGATATTTTAATGGACCTGCTTTTTTCCAGTTGTTCCCCAGTCTGTACTGTTGTATGGTTAAATCCATCCCAGTTTCAGAACTTCGCTTTCATTTTTTCTGAACTTCACAGTTTCTGTCAGCCCATCCCTGAAACTTGCCAAGATCCCTCTGAAGATTTATGCTGCTCTCCCACGTATTAATTATGGCCCCCAATTTGATGTTGTCCATGAGTTCTCTGAGACTGGTTTCTGTCCCATGGCCTAGGTCACTAATGTTCAGTGAAAAACCTCTGAAGTCTGTCATTTGTAAGGGCCAACAGCAAGGCTTCGAATCCCTAATTGCTACCCTCTATCCAAACTGCTCTTTATCACCTTCCTATTTGCTCATCAGGGAAAGGCTCTGGATTGCTGCAATTGCTTTTTCGATTGTCACTATGTTGATCTTTCTTGCTTTATATCTGGATTGCTAATTACCTAGGCCATAATTCTGGCCTTTAGTTTGAGTTTTAAATTCCTGACCAATATTTAAACATTTGTGTCTACATGAAAGGTAGAAAAACAATAAAGTTCCATTTAGCTAATTGGCTCCTGAAGATAAATTAGTGAAGAGATGTTACTTTTTATTTTCCTCTTTCCCACTTCCTAATGCCAATATATTATCCCTAAGAATTTCTACTATTTTCTTCACCGCTCTAGCAATGCCTTCTTTACCTGTTTCATAATGATTACTTGCTGATTTTTTCATCAGGTTGTCTCATCAAGAACAGAGCACACACTGCTTGCTTTAACAAAAGATAACTGTAGTACAATGCACTTTCTATTTGATCCAGTCTCGTAACAATCAACACAATCGATCCTTCAGTTGAGTATTGGTGTGGCAACTCTTCATTGCAGCACATCTGCCCCCAAAGGCAAGGGAAAGACAGGTCTGAGACAGAGGGAGGAATGGTGTAAATGCTCAGATGAAAAGTGTGGAACTGGATAAACAAGGTCATGCTAGACCATCAAACATTTTCAGAAAGTTTTGCATAAATAGCCAAAAATTTGATTCAAAAGATTCTGCATTACAGAAATAATTTATCCAAAAAGACAGAGGTTTTCTTTTTCCTTTTGTCCTCCATCCAAAGATATTCAAGGTCTATTTCTTGAATTGTAGTGTGAAGGGCATTAAATAATCAGTCAAAGCTAACAGCCCATACACCAAAAGTTTCATTTTGCAGAAATGGTTATTACATCAGGTAAGAAATTTCTTTGAATGCTCTTATAGATACCCATGCAAAACTTCAATGTCCACAAAGGGATTTATATAGCTGGTGACTGAAAAAAATGCAGAAAATAAAACCTGACAAAGGCTGCTTTTTGTACTCTGTATCTTATTTGCACTCCCTCACCTTTTCTCTATAGAGATCAGCAACACCAACCCACCCTGTTCAGTACCCCATATATGTAAATCAGCAGATGGAAAATCTGATTTACACATTAAATCAAAAGAGGGTATTTTCAACCTAAAATGGGGCTGTTGTCTGCTACAAAAACCTGGGTTAAATTACAATTTTCACTGCAGTCAGTGACAAAACCCTTGTCTTCAACACCAGCTTTCTGAGTTCAAGACAGCTCTCCCTCACAAAAGGGAGGAACCATACCACTCCTCCATAAACATTTCCTTTCCACCTTTGAGGAGGCATCAGAAGATAACCTGGTGCAAGTAAAAATGTTAATATTTTACTCAGAGAAAACAAACCAAAACAAAACAAAATACCAAACAGAAACCTTCAGTACTTGTTGATTGCCCAAGCTTCAGCTCACAAACTCATTGCAGAGGCAGAACAATGAACTGCTGAATACTGCAAGGAATGGAGACCTACACATGACACTAAAGGAAAAGTGTTTTGTGAGCTAATCATGTCAGACAATCTTAGTCAGTCCTTGACAACACACTTCTGATCTGAGTTCCTATAGAGAGCAATAATTTTTCTATGAATTTTTATTTGTTCACTAAAGGACCGGGCTGCAGCAGTGAAGTCAGGGCTGTGAGTGCACCTGTGGCTGCCCTCTGCCTGTTCCCCCTTGATCTGATTGGTTAATATTGGACTCCTCTCGAGATAGGTCTGCAAGGGTTACTTCTTCAGATGCCACCTCCTACAATGCAGAGACTGAAGTTTCTGTTCAGGAGTTGCTCACTGGTATTTGTAGTACTTTTCTCTGCACTCTAGGGTTGTACAATGAAAAAAACAAATGCTTCTAGGGAAGCTTAAGGAGAAAGACTCCATATATTTCACTGAACAAGATGAAGAAACAGGGTACTTCACTATGAAAGCCTGTTATGAACTGTAGAACTCATCACTTATCACTTCAATATTAAATTTCAGTACAAAAAAAGAACAGAAAAAGTTTGGTCCCTAGATTTATGAAAAGAGGATCATCATGGATAATTTAGGAATTTAAATTTTCCCTCTAGAAAGCAATTTTAGTACCATTAAAAGAATACTTGAATGAGGACCAGCATCAGGAATACATCAGTGTTATGAAGAAATCAAAGGAGAGCCACAAAAAGTGACTGGGGAAGTGGAAAACAGACACTTAGAGAGTGAAATTTCAGGAGTTTGTCTTATTAAGGTAGGAAGTGAATCAGGCATTTCATAGTGCTAGTAAACATCTCTGACAGTAGTGGCAGGTATTTCAGTCTTGCTGACAAAACTCTGAAAAGTCTCCATATCTAAAAGATTTAATTTTTCTAGCAGCAAAATATTAGGTTATAAGCAAAAGGTTGGTCTTAGCTTTTCCTGGAACTATTAAAGTCAGGTCAATTAGTTCGTAAAAAGAATATAGAAATTATAGAAATTGGATTAAAATATACAGCCTGTGTAAATGAAAGTTGGATGACATCTGGGCCAAAGATCATACCTGATCTTGAATATACAAATCTTAAAAGTCTTGTGCATTTGTTGCACATCATCTCATTTTTTTCCAATTTTCTACAGGATGTCAGCAAAGCCTTAGCCCGTGGTGAACATATGTGATTTTTTTCTACCCCTAGATATTTCATTCCATGTGGTTTGAATTATATTAAGCTGAATGTGGATTACATCTGAACCTTAAAACTCATAAATATCTGATCTTTAGATAAGTATTTAAGCAAGGGACTATCTTCAAACCCCTGTAAGGGTCTGGAATTAGTCTTGAGATAATATTAGAAAATTCAGAGATAGTCAGAGACAGTCAGGCTCTTGTCTGAAAAAGTGACACTGACAGTGACAGGATGACATTTCAGTTTGAGCCATTAACCAGTCTTGGACAAAAGAAAATCATTAAGAGATGAAAAGCAAAAGAAACCTCGATGGGAAATGCACAGAACATTTCCAGCTCCATCAGAAACATTTTCAAAATAAAGGTGAAAAATAAAAGCCAGTCATGTATTGCTACATTGGTAATACTTTTTTCCCTAATCTAAGATAGGAAACAAAAAAGCTTTCTGCACCCTGATTCTTAATCAACCAAAAGTGGTGGGTCTACATTGACATTTGGACTCGATGGTGTTAAAGGTCTTTTCCAACCTTAATGATTCTATGGTTCTATGAAATATACTAGAAGATGTTGGTGGGGTTTTTTTTATTTTATTTCCCCCTCCTGGGTTTCTCAGTAAATTACTATTCCTGAAGGTTTCCCTAGGGCATAATCACATAATAATTTTGCACATCACAGAAGATGTCACCAAGCTGCAGTGTTCGTCAGCATCTTTGAGACATGGATTCCTGCTTCTGCAGCCAAAATGCAAGCATGGGTTCATTCAGGTACTACTCAGTCTGCCCTGGTCCAAATCCAGTTCTTGCCAACTACCTTCAACGCTGGTGGAAACTATGGAGTATTTGTATTTTCCAGTCTTGCACCTTGGCTGGGAAAACTGTAAGGTATTGAGCCCCTTCAGCCAAAAACATCAAACTGACTGTTTAGCCAGTTGAATGTGGAAAGGAAGCTTTGTATGACTTGATAGACAATAGCTTGCATTGATTTAAGGAGCGAAAGCTAGCAATTAACACTACTAAACATTAGCACGGGGGTGATGAATAATCTGACTGCAGTTCTAAGGGGGATTTCTCCACTTGGAAAAAAAATATTCACACCAGAATTTGGCAGGACATTAGAGTTAATCACTACTATTCTTCATACAATCTTTAATGATCACAAACAGTCAGGACCTCCAATTTACATCTCATTTACAAGATGGCATCCTATAGCAGCATGAAGCCTCCTAACACACTCTCAACTATTAAATGATTAAAGATTTATTCTTGCAGTACCTAGATTTTCTCAATCTAACCTTACTTACATCTGCTGCAATTACAACATGAAGACACTTAGCCTGTGCTTACAGAAAAACAAGGATGTGTTTACACTTCATGAGTTTTTTCCTTCAAGAAGCTAAAATTGATCCTTATGAGAGAAAACAGCATCCTCTCATTTCCTTCTAGCAAAATATGACAAAAACCAGTGTGCTTCTCTCTGTCGACGAAGCACTCTCCAAAGAAGCAGATGAACAGACCAGATGCACACAGCTTGTCTGATACCTTGCTGCTTCAATAATTTTCATTGCAGTAAATGTTGCTTAATGCTGGTATAATTTGTTGCTCAAAGGAAGCAATTTTAGTTTCCTCTAATGCTGTTATGATGATGCCTGCTCTTTTCCTGAAAGACTCAGGACATCTCCTACCCACGGAGCAGCTTGGAGGTGAATCTGACTTTACAACCACGAGAGGAAGCAGAAGGCCAGGGACATCTGAGCACAGGGTCACTGTGAAAAGTGATGAAAAAGCCATGAAAGCCTGGATAGCTGTAAGCCAGCACAGCTTGTGCTGTGCATCAGCAGACATCAACAACTGGCAACTGCCGGGGTAGCAGTCCTATATTTACTTGGCATGCGACTCCTTTATATTGACAGCTCAACGTGATTAATGGTCACAAGTGGTTGAAAGGCTATTTGCATAAAATATACTTCGCACTGAAAGTAATTTTATAGAGGAGACACACATAGTTTGGAAATGTTGCTTATAGGGCTATTTTTCTTGGGAAAGAATTTAAAATTAAAAGTAAAAATATACATATTAGTGTGTGTATTTATATCCTCCTTGCCTCCAGTTTAAGCTCTTTTTGGATGTTCAAAGACCATCTTGATGCTACTGAAGTCTTCCATTTCAGTTCACAGAGTGAGGATTTTTAAGAAGACTCTAGTCTGAGCAGTTGAGAGATTTGGGAACCAAGTAGGATTACTTTTCTGGTTTGGACAACTCACCTGCTAGGCTCAGGACTCTGTTACTCCATAACATCCCTTAGAGTTTGCTTGTCACAGCGCAGAAACAGTTTTTGACGCAGAAAAAATTAGTAGAACTAACCCCCTAAATGAATCAATCACTCAATATTTTCATGGGACAATTTTCCCAATACCTTTTGCAGACTGATAGATCCCTTATATCCTCTACCTATCTTGGCTGGAAGGCCTTCTGCTTGAGCAAGATTATCCCATCAAAACGAAACCTATATCTTATATGTATTTACTAAATATACAAATGCATTAAATTTTCTAATATAAATATTTACTAAATATTCTAAACCTGTATCATACCTAATTGCAGCTCAGTACAACAACCTTTCCCTCTCTTCTGTGTTCAAGCAATGTAGCATTGTAGAAGAGGTATAGGTGAGCATGAGAGAGGAAACACATATTCGAATAAGGGCACCAATTTGTTAAAACTTTCTTTGCCACACGTGAGTGCAACAGCTCTCCCTTGATACATTATTTGTACTAATTAGACACTCATCTGTAGTGGGTTCACCCTGGCTGGATGCAAGGCACCCACCAAAGCCTCTCTATCATTCTCCTCTGCAGATGGATAGGGGAGAGAAAATATAATGAAGTGCTCATGGGTTGAGATAAGCACCCCTCAAAAATACCATCATGGGCAAAACAGGCTAGAATTAGAAAAATTAACTGAATTTACTACTAACTAAATCAGACCAGAATGATGGGAAGTAAAACAAACCTTAAAAACAATTTCCACCCATCCCTCCCTCCTTTCCAGCTCTACCTCCTTACCCAGCAGTACAGGGAGACAGGGAATGGGGGTTATGGTGAGTTCATGACATTATTTCTCCTGCTGTTCATAGAGAGAGGTTCTTCCCCTACTCCAACGTGGGATCTCTCCCATGGGAGATAGTGCATCACTGAGTAGGAATTTGTATGTTCTCATTAAGTAGGAAAATTCACCCCAAAATCAGAGGTGAATGCATTGACACTTTCTTTTTTCTTCACTAAAAAGCTGACCTGCAAAAAAACAATTTTGCTAAGGTACAGCCTTGTCAAGCAGTATTCCTGAGCAACATAAAAGTCCCATGGTTCCTATACACTCTCAGAATGCAGAATAAATGAAATTTAATAAAATACATAGTACTGAAATAAAGTATTGCTGCCACATGGATGAACACAGTCAGACACACAAGCTCAAATAGTGCTGTTTAGGTCATTTGAGATCTCTCATATGAAATATTTTCCTTGCTGTTAACCAGTGTTTACTTTTGTGCTTTTGTGTGCGCCAGATTAATGACAGGAAAATGATAAATATGAATGTTATTTTAACAGATTTATCTCTTCAACATGTAAGAACCACGAAATCCAAAGTTAAAGCAAGCTTGTTGATCTGTCATGTACAGGCTTGCACTTTCCTCATTTTCAGAAGAGCACTGTCTCATATTAAGATATGGGATTTATCTGGCTTTCTTAAAGTGTTGAAAGAATATTTCCCTTACATAAATAGCATTTTCTATACAAATAGTGGTCATTCTTTGGTTCATTGCCCAGAGAAGGTATCCCCTGTAGCTCCCTGATATGCTTAACAGGTGCTTTTTTAAGCACACTGCCCTCTTTCATCACTCACTAACCTTCAATAAATCAGAATGATTTACAATGAGAGTTCTGCTCTCAGAAATCTGCTGCTGTAACAGAAAGTTCCAGTGTGATGGGGCAAAATTCTGTTAACTGCAGTGCAACAATGTGAATCACCAAATTTGAAATGAATGAGCTTTGTAATGCCTCAGGCATAACATTTTAGTGGCTGAAGAATTTGACACTGCATTCATTTTGAGTTTCTATAATCCTATAGTTATCCTGACAGCAGAGAATCTTTGCTCAATAACAGTAACTACACAGAGGAAATTATTAAAATACACTGCACTTATACTGAAAAGAAAGTCAGCTTCACAACTGGAGCTCTGTATTCCATACCTGTAACATGGAATCAGCTCTTAGGTGACCCATTTACTCTATATTTCCCCACTAAGATCCTCAACAGCTTTCATATTTAAATACCATAACCCTTTGAGAAAAGAGAAGGACTTCATGGGACTGGGTTTTCTTTCAGACACACTAATTCCCGAGAGGAACAGATACACTGAAGACATTCGTGTTGGAGCTGGCATAAATGAAAGCCCCATAAGGCAAATAAATTCCACAACGAAGTGAAATTATTTTGCCTAAAGAACAACTGGGTTGTTTCCATCAGTTCTGAAACCTACACAGATCTCAGCTCTTGTCTGTTCCCCCGTGAAATTAATCTAGCTCAGTTTCTCTAGGCAATACCATTCCATTGACGTGAAATTTGTTTTTAAGGACAAAACAGAATTGTACCACCTTAAAAGATGCCCAAAGTACAGTTAAAATTCTTAACACTTTTGCCTTCAGAAAAGCGTGGAGTAACAGAAACACTTTTATACCCATAGGTGGTGCTTGGATTTGGAGTGTAATACCCTAATCTCACCTAAAGTCAAGGAAGTATCTGAAGTACCTAAGGCAGACCTGTAGCTGTACCAAGCCACAGTCAGAACAGAAAATCATTCACATTCAAAGGAGGATTCAGCCCACCTATTCTTTCTGTTGACAGAGGGAGTCTAGAGTAACTGCATGCCAATAGGAGATATCTCAGTTTTCGCAGCTACTGGTGTTTTCATCTTCAGAAAAAGCTCTTGGCTCTTAGCATTGGAGTTGGGCAGATGTGAACTTCAAAGTCCAAAACTGAGATTGTCTAACAATGGCAACATCAAGAATTGGTGAGAAGTTTCCCTTACGTTACATTTAGGTGAAGAGGGAAGAAAGAGCAACTGCCCTTCAAACGGTATAATCTGTCTCTTTTCCATTCTTAAAAAAAATATTCTGTATCACATGGTTTTGAAAGACCTGAAGCAAAGGTTTTTCATATGGCAAGCATAAATCCATTTAGATTTATTTTAGCCCTCAGCGGTGTGCTAAAAACACTCCTATTTCCTCTAACAGTATATTAATAGGCAGACCTCAGTGTAATTATTTATTTCCCCAAATAAAATTAATCCTCTATATTTTGCTTCTGCTTTTTCCTGAATGAAGCCTGGCTGAGTGCACTATGCCAACACTAAAAATGAGGGCACTCTGGGCACTCTGCACTGCGGGGCATGCCCAATGGTGTAATAGGGGTTTACTTCCTGTTTGGTTGTGCTTCATCACTCGTAGGTGGAAGACAGCATGTATGTAAAAAATTGTGAAAATATCAGGTACAGTGCAATTAACTCACAAGACAAGAATTCCAGCATCATTTCCACACAGGATAAAAAAAAAAAATCTAGCAACTCCAGGCAAAAAGGAACAATAACATAATAGGAATTGTCCCCACTCACCTGCTCTGAGAATGGGAACTCTGCATGGTGGCTGATACTGGATGGATTACATGAGGAATGAGAAGAAAATGTTAATAAGAAAACATCTAGATAAACAAATAAATAAAGGAATACTACAAAAGACATAGCAACAGAAACATTTATCTTGAAAGTATGTACATAAAGAAATGCCAGTAGAAAGCAAGACCACTGGGCTCTGATCCAAGATCATTTTATTGTTACATCTGAGCCTCCTGTTTTTATTCATGAGGAAAAGTGATGGCTACTCTTTCATTTATATATTCTTGATGGGTTTTGCCTGATGATTTACCTGCACAGATGGATCTCAGAAGTGTATAAACTGCTTCTGTGCTGAGCAATACACCAGGAAGCCAACTTTGTCTAAAGTCCTCTTTCAGTACTGAAGCCTCAACTGTATCTCATCAGTAGCTGCTTTTCCCCCACATATTGCTGATAGTGTAATAAATAAGGACTGGTTCATAACTGCTATTTCATAGAACCATTATGAATCAGCTCAGTGGAGGTGATTCTCCTCCTCTAATCTGCTCTTGTGACACCTCACCCAGACTGCTGCGTCCAGTGCTGAAGTCTCAACATAAGAAGGACATGGATCTGTTGGAGCAAGTTCAAGATAGGCCATGAAGATGCTCAGAGGGCTGGGGCACCTCCGCTATGGAGAAAAACTGAGAGAGTTGGGGTTGTTCAGCCTGGAGAAGAGAAGGCTCCAGGGAGACCTTAAAGCACCTTCCAGTACCTAAGGAGGCTAAAAGAGAGCTGGAGAGGGACTTTTGACAAGGGTGTGTAGTGACAGGAAAAGGGATCCTTGTATCTAGGCTCAGACTAGATACAAGGAAGAAGTTCTTTACTGTGAGGGTGGTGAGGCGCTGGCGCAGATTGCCCAGAGAAGCTGTGGCTCCCCCTGGAAATGTTCAAGGCCAGGCTGGTTGGAGCTCAGAGCAACCTGGTCTACTTGAAGGTGTCCCTACCCTGGCAAGGGGCTTGAAACTAAACAAGCTTCCAATCCAAACCATTCTATGTTTCTAAATATAATTATTTGGAAAAAAAAATTCTAAAAAATATTGGATATTTAACCAGTGTTAACAAATTTCAAATGGCATGTGTTTGAACTGAGTCACCTATTTTTCAACTGTTCACAAAATCAGTTTTATTTCCATTGCCTGAAGAGATTCCTCCAAGTTACTTGGTAGCCAGGTCCCAACACTAACCACGCAATTTCAATTATTAAATTAAAATAAATGCTTAGGATACAAAGGAATAAATTGCAGCAAAAGACCCAGACCATTTGAGTCTCTGGAAATTCTTGATGCCCATAGCAAGTGTTTGATGAGGCCCCGGAACAATTAACTTCACAACTCTCAAATCAACATAGAAACTCCTCAGAAGTGAATATACAGCTGGAAATATGTGTGTCAGCAGCTTTTTTCACCTGCTGACTCTTCTCAGCTTTACTATTTTTTATCTATAATCCTCCTTAAGTCACATAATAGGAAACTAGTTGATGAGGTATATCTTCATCTTAAATTCCCTTTTTCCTCAAAACCCCTGCACTAAACACAAAGAACATCACAGGTGAGTTACTAGCCATCTCAGTGTCAGCAGTAAGGAGAGCTGGATGACTTTTGTGCTCCTAACCAGGGCACATCTCTTACCCAGGTGCCTGTCACCACTTTCTTCTGTGTAGATAATTGATGTTCATCTGATGATTTTTCAAAGAGTGCTCTTAGATCTTGACAGAGAGGCAAAGCTCACAAGCACTGATCTTAGATGATGCACATGCTTATTAACAATTTTATTCAAACTCCATAGTTCATAGAGGTTACACTTAGTAGGAATACCAGTCCCCACTCACCTTATTCCTCCCCACCATGCCTTTCAGGGGAGCTCAATCAGAGTAAAGTCATACCAAAGGGCAGCAGTCAGAAAATTCAAAGAGCATACACTGATTTTGCTTGATGAAACAATGTCATGGTTTGAGCTGCAGCAGTGCTTTATGGTGAAAACTATTGTATTTCACTCATATCTGCTAAATCCTTACAACTGTGAGGCAAGCCGTTAACACTCCAGCATCCCTCACCTTAAGCCAAGACACAGACATCAATTTGAGGGCTAACACAGTTTAACACAGGTCATTTGTAAATGTATGAATATTTACAGATATTTCAGTATCAACTTCTGCACTAATTTGGGAAAAAAATATACAGAATTCCATGGTGGGCTTTACTCCTAGGACAGGATTGGATTTCATGAGTATTTTACAACTATGGTTTTACCTGACAAGATAGCTAGATGGTGCTAAAACATACTTGTTGCAATACAGTTTAACTGCTAGTTACGTGTTTTGAAATATGGCATTTTATCTCTATGATTGCCTGTAGCTACAATATTTGTGTACACTTTCCTCCAGCAACTTCCTGAAAAAGTTCCTGGTGAGTCTGGAAAACATTTTTATTTTCACACTAAAAATGAGATATTTGAGATAGAGAAATAAAGGGACTGTGATCCATCAAGAGATTTCTTGAGTCACAGATGAGTATGTTAGCCACAGGACTCTCTGTCTTTTACAGAATTTGCCAGCCACTGAAACACAGCTTCTTCTGTCACCAAATCCATCAGTTTAACCATGAACCATACTAAATAGAAATTTTCATCTGAGTAAAATGGAAATTCAGGAATTAAATTGATTGCATGCTATAAAAATCTAGGCATCTGAAACATATATTAACCAATTTATGAGAATTTTGTGAATAATGAATATATATATTAAAATAAAAAATATAACAAAAAATCTGACCTTCTGTAATCCTGTATTTGTTTAAGGGAGAAGTTGAGAGTGAGTTTGTAAAGAAGACAACATTAATTACAGACAACCTTGTCTTTTCAATGTTGACCTTTCCTTGCTGAAATTTTACCAAGGAAGTAAATGAGTTTAATTTTTTCCCATGACAGGCTTTCATGGGGAAGACTGATTACAATGTAAATTAAATAATTAACCTGAAAGTGATAAATATTTGAAACAATCAAGTATCTGTATTTACATGTGCTGCATTCATGTTTGTCAGAAATATTCTTTGCTAAATACATAGTAATCTGCTCCTGATGGCCAGTAAATTAGGGCAGTCTCGTTACTTACATCACCTTCAGCTGCAAAACTCCTCTACATTAATGCATTAGGCCCATTTCCTTCCTTTAGTATTTTCAAATATCTTTTGTTATAAACAGGAACATAAAAAATGGTACTTAAGCAAACTTGGCTTACTTTGAGAGCATCTTGAATAAGTGAGCAAATGTTCCAAAGCTCATCTAGGGTGTACAGCGCTGAAAAGCAGCTCAAGTGACTTGCTCTGAGCAGAGATCTTCTCCATATGTGATTCCCACCTGCAACTGTTTGAAGTCATGACAGATTGTTTGGAAACTCATGAATGTGCATGTTCTACACAACTGTTTTCTACAGCCCTACCCACTTTAGGTAAGGGTTGGAGATGTGAGATGTAAGAGAAGCTTGTTTCTCCTAAGTAAGCTGGACAGTGAAGAGGCCCACAGAGTGAACCCTGTTGGAAATCATTCTCTGGAAACTGCAGAGAGCTGTCATTTTGAGCAAGGACTTCTTTGTCTGATTGTACTGTTTGTTTTTTCAATTATAGACAAGATTTTATTTGTCAGATCAGTGAGGAAATCCCCCAAAGTCTGCAATACTGCCTGGCCTGACTCTTGGTTGGTATGTACCTAACTGTGGCGGCAGAACCCCTTCCAGAGAGAGTTCCTTCTCCCTGTATTTTGTGCTTTCAGTCTTTTACTTTCCTGAAATGCAGAGTGTGTGCACTTTATCACAACTCTCTTGAATCTGCTCTTGCTCTGTTTTGTGGTTCTGAGGATCTGCAACGTTTCTTGTACATCTCATTCAGTCTAAGCTCTAGGGTGATCACTTCTCAGAGCCAACATAGATGCAAGAAGGGAGAAAAGCAAACAATACAGCAAACTGATAAGGGAGGACTTGCTGTTCTCCTAATAAGATGTGAATGCCCCTTTCTTATTTATCTTGCTCTTCACACACACTCGTACCCGTGAAGATGAAAGAGTTTACAACCAACAGAGGAGAAGACACATTAATTTCTACACCACCTAGTGAAGAATCTTCTCTTTGGTAGTGGATAATAACAGATGTTTTAGGGGAAGATGCCAGAGTGGAAAATATGAAAGCTTTCCTGTTAGGAAGTACGTGTGTTATATTTTAGACTTTGTTGTTTTGTTTTGTTTGTTTGTGCGTTTGTTGTTGTTGTCATTTTCCTAGTTTTAAAGTTCTTGTTTCACTTTCCCATAAAAAAATGTCCAAATCTTTAAAGTGACCTGTTAAACTCTTCAGGTCTCTGGACATTTTCCTACAGGCAGCTGCTTCCCAAGTTCACCCATACTCCCTGCCAGAGATGTATGAACCAGATTCAAGCCAGAGACCTTTCAAACATGCATAATGACCTTGCTGTCTCAGCAGGGCTCATTAGCATTGGTACAGCCTGGCTGCTGGACTGGGATGGCCTTGTGCCCGGCCAGGCTGGATGATGGAGTGGCAGAGTGCCTCAATTTGTCCAAAACAACAGGTAAAGTTCCCTATACTTTCCTCTACAGACAGACATTTTCTTTCATGGGTGCTGAGAAATGCCACCTTCAGGGCAGAAAGCAAGGCTAGCTCATAAAACACAGGGAATTTTTCAACGAGGGTATCCACTAGATCATCTGAATTTTGAACAGAAGGGCCTGCAAATACAGAGGAGGACTTCTTTCAGTGCCTGCAGAGATTTGGGCTCTAGGCTGTGGATTCGAGAAGGCTATTTCCACAGGTGATGAAATGCTCTCCTTGTCAAAACAAGATTTTTTTTTCTGCAGATGATTAGCTGGCAATTTGGCTAGCAGATGCTGAGTGATAGGATCTCACAAGTCAGCAAATCCTGCCTGCCTCCCAATCCACACCTGTTTTACTATCACCATGATGAGTGCTGAACCTGAATGTGATTAAATTTAAATGCCTCCCTCAGGTGGTTAGGGAAAAAAAAAAAAAAAACAACAGGGAAAAACAACACAATTTTGGAGAAGTAATGCTCTGGCTTAGAAAGAAGCAAATTGAGCTGCAGGACAACAGCATCTTGGCTTTTTAAAAGTTCATTTGCTCCTGCTGTTTATACCCTACCTGAAGCCACATCACCCTGGGTTTCTGACATGTCAGCTGGTGGTGTTTTAAAAGATTATGATATTGGACGGATTATAAATTGCAGTTTTTGTGCTATCATATAACTTTGCCCCTAGTAAGAAAGACACAAGCCCTGTTGCCGTTTAGAAAATAAGCAGCAGATAGGATCCTGTTTTCCAAACTTTTACATAGCTATCATGTTGTTTTCCTGTTAAGGGTTTATTTTGAAAAGAATCAAATTCAGATTTGTTTTTCTGTAGACACTAACATTTTACTCCAAATTGTGAGTTGCAATAGCACAAAAAGAATGCCTGTTATTCAGTAACACACAAACTTTATGTCATCTGCACGGCTTTCTCGACACCTGTTTCTGAAAAACATATGGACTTAGAAGGCGTAGCTTAGCTCCCAAGTCCTACCCTCACAGTTAGCAGAAGTATCTCAGCTGTTCCTAACATGGCATCATTTATTACTGAAGTACTTTCAAGGCATTTCATATTTACTCTAAACAATTAAATATGTGGTTACCATGTTTCATTCCAGATCCATTTTCTTTATCTGGAAGGTGTGTGTCTACGAAAAGTAAAGGATTGGTAAACTAACAAAAATTTGAGTGAAAGAGCTCAAAATACACCCTTTTTTTTCTTCCCAAGCAAACCTAACAAGTCTGTTATCCTCTGCTCTTTTGATTTCATTACAGAGATATCAGAGAAGTTACAGTGGTGCTAGATTGGAGTAACCAAGTGGTGAATTAGGTCCTGTTCATTTCATTACAGCAGCATAAAGCAGATGCAGTGTACATGTGGGTCTCTGATAACATGATGGCTGAAAGAAATTACACATTCCAGTAGCTTAAAAATGCCTGCCTGGAGAAAGCAGTGCCATATTTATTTCCCAACAGTGAAACCTATAAACAACTGCTATTTGAGAAATAAAAAATAAAGTTTGCCATCACAGCTCACAGTGATGGTATCATGGTATTTTCAGATGACACTGTACTGCATTAGGTTAGGATACACCATGAAAACATGCTTCCATTGTAATAATTTGCTTAGCTTTCAGGTCAGCTCAGTGCTGGACTCATGTTTATGTGCAAATTCACTTGCCCCTTCAAATTTGTCCATATGTGCAGATGAATTCTTCTCCAGCTTTGTCAAGAATCACACCTAAACTTGTAGGACAGAAACAGGTGAATTCCTGCTTGTCAAATCTCAGGCCATCTCCTCAGTGCCCCCCATCTCCCCTTTCTGCTGGCTGCTTTTTTGTCCTGTTGCTCTCAGTGTATCTCCTATCAATCCATCACCATGCCAGAAGCTTACAAGCTTCATCTCCTGACTTTACATTCTTAATCACTAGCTTCTCCTTTAGAGTTGAAGGGCTTTTTCTCCTATCCTACCGTATTTTGCAAATTTGCTCACATTTTGTATTTTCACAATTCTCATTAGTATTTTTCTGCCAAAGTCTTGCTAATTTACTTTCTGAATATTCCTGTCTGGAGGAAGATGTATGAACTCCATGAGGCAAGTGGCTGCATTTTCTTCAGTTGAAATGTCTTCAAACACTATGACACCTCTGTGACTAAAAGCACAAGAGAAGGTCAAGATAAACAACGATGGCTAAGAACAGGAGTAGAACTCTTTATGTGAGGTTATTTGACTGGAGACTGGCAGATAAATAAAAGCTTTTCATAGTGAAAGCATGATTAAAATTGTCATACTAAAATTTTTATAGACCTCTGTCTAAATATTTGTAAAACTCTCAGTAACCAAATTGTCTGATAGAACTGAACAAGCAAGTAACTGAGTTGTTTGGAAATTTTACATCACTGAAAAATGCAATTTCTATACACCAACAATTTTCCATTTAAAAAATGCCTGTGAAACTGGAATTTTCAATGAGGAAAAAATCTAAAGTTCTGTTTATTAACCCAACTGAAATATTTTGAACTGATAAATGGATAGACTAAGTAGGTACCTACCAATAACATCATCTACTGATCTGAAACTCAAGATGAGGTAATCAGTAGAGTAAAGATAATGTTTTTTCTAATGTTTAAAATATGTGAAGATTGGAGAGGGAGAAGTGGTTTATATCTTTGAATGATTTGCTTGGCTAAACTGCCTGAAGAAGGCACAACTATTTCTGTACTTGCATGCTTCTTCTTTGTCCTCTTCCTACACCAGTTCCAGAAATCCAGAAAAAAGCCTTGTAACCTGTAGAGAGCATCACACCCAGAAAATTTTACCTAGGCTTTCCTACATCTATAACTATCATGTATTGCCCATGCTTTCTTAAAATGTCACTTTGAAGCATAAAACAAAGTAGAAAATACTTTATGGGATGGTTAACGGAGCTTTGCAAATCTATCATGGACAGACTCAGGCTCTTTCTGCTGCTGTCCCAAGTCAGGTGGGTGGCAGCCACATCTAGAAATAATGCCTGCAACAGTGTGATACTTGAACTAATTAACTTTCTTTGCAAGGTAATTTAGACCAAACACAGTTTTCCGCTAAGATATCTAGACTGTATTTATGTGAACTGGATTCAACTGCAGGGGGAAACTGGCTCTTGTATAAACATTGGTTGAACTAAGTATGTATTCCTCTGTCTTAAACCAGTAATTCCTGGCAAGAGAAGCCTGAAAACAAAGAAGTTTTGCCATGGAGACAATGACATCCATATCCACCAGAAATTTTATATGTAGACCCCTGGAAGAAGCTTTCTGACTATTATTTCCATCCAGCAAAAACATCAACTGTGCCCATACCACCACCAAGCCCAGCTACCCAGCAAACTGGACTAGGAAGCTCACACTAGAGCGTGATATATGCTGTGCCTGTCCTTGGAGATCCCACCAGGTACAAAATATCACAGCTGTAAGTGCCTGACAGATATACAAAGCCTTCTTCACCCCTGCTCTAATGTTTCTTAAAGATTCTTTACGACCTCCTAGTTCAAGGTTATTGTTAATTGCCACACATTTAGCACAATAGCTTCTGGTTAGCTTGAAATGCAGGTGCAAAAAGATCACATCTGCCTGAAGTTGCTGTGCACAGCCATACCTGGAAGGAAAGGAAGCTGTCCTATGGTCAACGCCATTAATGTTTTCTCCCATTGGCATACAGCTCCAGCACGCCATGCAAGACACATAGCTGCTTTCCATGAAACCATTGCATTTTAGAGGGGCTTGGCTTGGAGGGGACATTAAAGATCATCTCATTCCAACCCATCTGCTGTGGGCAGGGATGTCATCCACTAGACCAGGTTGCTCAAAACTCTATACAACCTGAAAAAAGTCACTCTCTTTTTTACAAGCCCCCTTTTACTCTTTCTTTCTCAGCCTACTCTTCATCCCGCATTCCTTTACCAAACTTTTCCCTGCAGCAGATGATAATGATTAGTGTCTAATGAGTTGCATGGTAATCATCAGGAGAGGAGATGATAGAGGCTTGTCATGTCTGGAGGCCACAGCTGCAAAATATTCTTCTATCAAGTGAACAAAGAGATGTGGGAGGGGAAAGTGTCTTCCTTTACCCCACAGTTGGTAATGTTTGAGCAATAGAAGACTAAAGCCTTGTTGACATCTTAGCAACCTGCTCTTGTCTTAGCATTTTGTTTCAGTAATCCAGTTATTTACCATGTTTGTACAGACAGATTAGTTGTTTTTTTCCTGATGATAAATATACAAAATAACACTGCCTCATCAATCTGGCTAAGTCTCCTCAACCTGCTTTCTGCTCCACAATGACCTTTTCATGCTGACTGAATAATGTGTCCCTTACATGATTTGTAACAGATATAGATTGCTTACCTTCCCTTTCTGCTTGATGACGTACTGATTAATAGCACTATGAGAACTAGCTCCTTGTGATCAATTAATCATCTGTCATAATTGTTCAGTAGCTAAATAATTATTAATTTGGGGTGCTTGTGATAGTGAAGGCTGACAATGTTAGAAAGGAGAACATGTTCCCTTTGCTTCGCTGGGGACCTGAGTCTAAAAACCTCATAGAAATAGATATGTGTCAAGGCATTTATCCTTCTGTACTTTGGATTGTAATAATTGCTTTCAGGGAATATATCAAAGTATTCACTAAATGTCAGCTGCTGAGGGAACTTGATAATGAAAAAGCAATGCCTTTCTTGGGCACATATTAAACATTTGAAGGCTGGGCCAGACAACCCGAGCTCTGTTCATGAGTAGTAGGATTCATGAGTAAAATTATTCATTTTCACTCACTATTTAATGACCTATGTGCAGAGAATTAAACAGATTTATTATCTCCTGCTAGTTATCAGTGAATGTAGGTAAGTATTTGAAAACCTAACTCCTCAGAGGTAACAAAGGTGAAGTAGGTCTTTACAGAGCCCCTTACTTCAACACTAAGCTCTTGGAATATAGGGGATCTCACCTGAGAATATGGAGGACTCAGTGACTCTTCCTTTTTCCCTCTAGATCAACAGTCTGAGTTGTCACTGGAGAGCATGTTAGGGAGTTCGTAACAAATTCTAGTTCAGCATGATTATAAACCTAAGTGTTCAGAAGACAATAGTGAAACACAGTATTAATTAATGGAGAAGCGTGGCATGGGAAACCAACTTTACCATGTTTTGCTAACTCTTAAAATCCAGACCTCTATAAAAGTGTGTAGTACTATGTAAATATAATGATATCTCACACAACAACACTGCACCTGAAAGGTTAACCCCCCCCCAAATTATTTCTATACGGAGAGATTTCACATTTAAAGGTTTCCTTCACAACCTGAAAAAGTCGAAGCTACTTCTCTATGCTTCTGACGCACTTTAAAAACCTCACACAAACTTAAACACAAATACAAAAATTTATCTAATAGGAAAAACAATTACATTGTGAATTCTTCCCTTCTTGTTTGAACACATATCCTAAGTACAGGGTTTGCAAGCAGAGACATGTAGGGGTTCCAAATAAGTAAGCATTGTGGTGATGCACATTCTGAAGATGGTATTCTTAGTCCTGACTATTGCCAGTCCTAATGCTATTCCAAAGGAATGATAAGCCTTTGAATTTTATGTGTAGTATCATTACTGGAGAAAAAAAAAACTGTGATGAAATTTGCATATTTTGAGTTTGGTTTAAGCACTGATTGAGAACTAAAGAGTGTTGAGGGTTTAGGAGACAAACAACCTTTCTTGGTCTTGTTTCTTCCAGTTAAAGGAAGTGCTAAATACATCTGAAAAATATACACAAAGACGCGATAGAAGAGAGGTAAAGCAAATATTCGTGAATACACTCTGAAATTTTTAATAGAAAACAACACATTCTTGGGCACATACAGCAACATTTCCTTTGTTTTCTAAATTCTCAAGATAAATGTTCAGTGGTGAAATTTCAAGTAAGGATTTAGTTTACCTAAAAATAACTAACTCTATATTTTCCTGCATTTGTACAGTTTTTCATATGAAAGCCCAGAGGTCTGTGGTGGTATCTTAAATGGAATTGTAATGGCACAGTTGCATGAGCAATAAGACTGATAAAAAAATCAAAGGATGGAGCTCTTTGAATAGCCAGTCCAGTTGGGTAGGAATCTAATTATACAAAACAGGTGCACTGGTTTCCATTCTCTTGAATGAGAAGCTTTGGCTCTCAAGAACCTGGAAATGCAGCATTAATGAATGCTACCAGAGGACAAACAATTTTTGTTCTGAAAACCTAATAGATTATTATTTTTATTTCAATACAAATATATAGTATGACTTCTATATTATTTCCTTAGTAAATGATATAAATAGGAAAATAGCTGCTTTATGAGAAATGAGTAACACTGTTGTTAAACTACCCTCCCAAATGATAGCAGTTGATTTTGTATTTAATGGTAACTTTTGAATGTAAAAGCCACATGGAAGCCAAATATTTACATTATGTTGTGTTGCCTCTTGAATAAACAACTGTTCTTGAAGACCAGCTTGAGGATTACATATATGCAGACAACAGACTTTTCCAAAAATAATTCAGCATGATTAATAGTCTTTGACCAACAAAGTTAATGATATGCTTTCCTAAAAGGTTAACTCCCACTATCAAGCTATCTGAGATTTTCTTTTCTGTACTTTTTTTTTTTTTGATAGCTGACATTTCTATTACTACACGTTACTACAGAATGGATTCCCTTGGAAAATATGAAACTGAAATCAAAATAATATCTTAAATTCCTCTTCATTTTCAGGAATCTCCAGATTTGTTAAAGTTTAGACCAGTCTCTGAATTTTATTACATCAACTTCTTCCTTTTTCCTCTGAATTAATTTTTTTCTTTTTCTCCCAGTTATTTTCACCTATAAATTTACAGGCAGATATAGGCAGGTTAAGCTGAAACTATGCAAATGAATTAGTAAATTAGACTGCATTTGCTGAGACTAGATAAACTGTCAGAATAAAATTCTCCTACTGGTCTGGAGAATTTACAGAAGGAAGAAAAAAGAAAGGAGGTGGGGGAAGAAATTAAATCTTTTACAGAGAGTTTATATACAATCTTAAAGTAAACGGTGTATTGAAAATCATGCTACCCCTCTTTATCTTCAAAATTCACTTAATCTTTATTAAAAAGTAAACCAAAGCCAGCCTCAAATCCTGAGGATTTCAGGGGTTTTGGATCTTGCAGTCTCTTAGACTTGTGCTTGTTAGCAAGATTTTCCATATCTGATCTGGCCTTTAACTCAGGTAACTTGGAAGAATTCATGAGGAGGGAAGGAAGATACTTAGAATAGTTGCAAGATTAATTTCTTCTACTCTTATAGATGCTGAAGTATCTTAAATATCACTTAATAGGATAGAGTAAAAGTTGAATTGTACCCTGAAAACACTATCTTTTGACATCTTTACTTCAAACATAAATATATCTGTTAGGTCATTTGACTTCACTTCATTATCGTGTTATTCTCTCCCAACACTTGGAATAATAGTTAACTGTTCAGAAGAATTCAGAAATTTGCTTAATTACATGAAGCATCTGTAAATGTTTCACTCAAGTGGTTTCAATTCATGTCCTTTTTTCTCTGCTAGATATGATTCAATGGATAAGATCACGATGCCAGATAAATTTCACCTCTTAAACTGTTTTTCAATAGATATTAATAACTGGTTATGATAATTGATACTGACTGTAATTTATATACATTTTTTTACAAGGCAAATTTTCCTGGGAAATATCTTCAGGTCACCTTTTCTTACCAAACTGCTCTTCAGTGACCTAGTGCTGGTGGAATTCGAATGGGGCTGAAGTAAGGGAATAACAAGGTTCACTTAATCTAAACCATAGCAGTTTAATATTAAATAGATTTATTGTATTTGCCATGATGGACCAGCAATCACATGAAAGGAATTTTGAAACTCCTACATTACTTCTGGCCGCTATTTTTTGTAAGTTTATGGGTAATTCTGACATTTCTATAACGTAGTCTTGGTAAACTGTTGGGATTTCACTTCAAAGTAGAATTATGCTATGCTGCCCATGCCATAGAGATAAAATCCTTCTAAACTTTTTCATATAGTCAATGAGGTCAATTTTTTTGTTTGTTAGTTTATTTATTTACTATCTCAGGATTTTTTCAGACTTTATTGTTTGTACAATTTACTCTTCTGTATGAATGCTTATACTTCAACATTACCATAGTATCTGATGGTCACTATTTTCATTCTTAATATGTATTTTGATAGCTACTCCTGTGGCAACAGACAATTGGCAAATCTTTCTTAAGGTCAGAACTCAAATGATATTATGCCTGCAGGGTGAGGTTTACAGTGAGAGGTAATACCTTTTAGTAGGCTAATAGATACATAGAGAAGAGACAAACCAGAACCTGGACACTCAAATCATTCCTCAGAGAACTGTGACTGTCACACCACCATGTGCCACTCGAAAAAAAATTCACAGTTGCTCAGCAAAATGTATAATGCAGATATGTACATTAAGTTTTCAGTACAGTCAGGGCAGAACTCACAGAGTTAATTCTCTTGGGAAGATTTGTTCCCATTGTTATTTACAGAGCTTGAGTTTTATGCAGATCTTCTTGCCAATAAAAATATTTTCACCTGAAAGCAAGCATAATGACAGTAAACAGGGTTGGAAATGCCATTAAAAGGGGGCTTAAACTTCTATTTACCCAGCATTAATAAATGCCCAGGTGTTTTGAATCCCCTTTGCATTGCTAAATGAGTGCAGCAAATGACAGAGGACAAGAGGGAAAGATAAAAGACATTTCTACAGAAGTAAAAAAGTACACAAGACCTAATTGTCTCTCAACAGGAATACATGAACATGACAATACCATTATTCTCTATTGTTACAGCTTTACAACACTGTCAGGACAAATTCCACATATTACCCTTTCTTGAGTCATATTTTAAGCCATTTCTGGAAGTGTGTTGTAGCATGTAAGAAGTCTTACTTAAGATCTTCATGAATAAAGTGACAACTCCAGACACAACAACAGTCTTAGGCATCTTTTTGGAACTCAGGTGGGTTGTATCCACTTATGTTTAAATCTACAGTCCCAAGCCCTTTGAACAGGTATTACCCAACCCCAGAGACCTCTTTGTTTCACAGACTCATCGTCGCCAGGTCTTTCAACACATGCAAAACAATCTGCTTTTTACAGGACTGAATTTGACACTCCTTTTGCACAAGTTTTTTGATTGATTATAAAAAATGTGATGGATTATGTTTAAATAAAAGAGAGGCATCACAAAATGTTGTATTATCAAAGTCAGAGGAGGCATAAAAGTGTAAAATACTACTAAAACTAACAGGTTTGTTTTCTTGGGTTTGGCTTTGGTACTTTGGGGTTTTTTTGAGATGTTATAGTTAAATCTTTTATTTCATCTAGAATACAAGTGTCTTGATCTTGCTCAAAGAATTTAAAAGTAAAACAGGTCATACTGGTTGATAACATAATGACTATGTGTTCAAACCTCCGTGTAAATTATCTCATTTGTGCTGGTATTATTGTCTAACACCAATATTCAATATCTTGTACTAGTGATATACCGAGATATTCCTGACAATCTGGATTATCTGAAGGAAAAACTACACAATAAAACTTTCAAACTTTGTTATATAAATGTTGCACAATAACAGGTGGGCTATGCTATCACCCTCAGTTTGTTTAGCTTGATTATTGCCTCCTCCAGTCAGCTAGAAGTCAGTGTTAACATTTCAGAAATAATGAATGAAATGTTGACAGTGTAGGGAGGTAAAGCAGGCTCCAGCGGAGCTGTACACAAGAGGCTGACAGGCTGTCACATCCTGTCAGATTTGCACTTCAAACATATAAGGAGCATTTACAGAGAGCTTTATAAGGCGTTAGTACATCTCAAAAGGACTACATGGTATCACAACTGCTCTGAGAATTCACCACAAATCCATGTATTAAATAGGTGCAGATGAAGCTTTATAATATCTGAGCCTTCTGGCAGTCGATTGAATAACCCAGTCTAGCTAGGCTTTGGGTTTAGATGAGGGCTAGCAGGCTGCCATCCAGCCTAGGTGAGTATAGATAGGTATAGGTATAGACATAGGATATATCCATATGGGATATACTGGTGGCTGGGGAGGAGGCATTAGGAGAGCAACTGGAGATTGCCATTCTCTCACTTAGAAAACAAAGGGCTAACCCCAAGGCCACGGACACCAATGGAAATTTTTCATTGTCTTCTTTTATGGATTTAAGCAGACTCCAAACTTGCAGTCTTTCCTATAAGCACTTTATTTCATCCAAAAATACTTTTCACTGAAAAGTCTAAAAACAGAGAGGTAGCTTAGGTCAGGGTTTGGAAGCCTCTTGAACATCGATAGAAGAGATTGTTTTGTTTTGCAAACAAGAGGCAAAATGGAGCTATATTTCTCATTTGTAGTTATATTAATGGGATAAAGAACACAGAGTCAGATGAGTCATGTGAGATGAAAAACTGTTGTAAGAACAAATATAAATAAATATAGTTTGAAAATCAGATAGCCTAAACATTGGCAGACTGTGATTTTAGAACAGGCTTCCAATCATAGCATAAGAAGTAAAAACAAATCTACCAAGGTTTAAAATGGAACTTATTTAGCTTATATGGAGCATGGTCCAGACTGAAGTAGTAACGAATAGGACCCTGACAAATTAATTTCTCATCAGGCCTCTTTTTCTAAATTATAACCTCTTAAAACTAAAAGGGTAGAGAAAAGCACTCCCTCCCTGTCCATCCTGTGAATGAATTGTAGATGTCTCCTACACCTTGAGATGAGAGAGAAAAATACTGCCTATGAGTGTCTCCTGAGAGATCCCAAAATGATGGTCCCACCAATCCCTGTGGTCTGAAATCAGTTAGTTTCTTTTCCATTTAGAAGAGAACCAACAGGATGAAAGCTCAAAACCCCAAATTTAGTGAAGTTACAAAGCTATTTTAATTACTCTATTTTTTTTTCAGTCCAAAGTGGGTATACTCCAGGGAAGGGGAGGAGTGGGAAGGAGGAAGAACAGGATAAGAGGATAGACATATTGTAACATTAGACATACTTTGTATGGCAACAACATGAAGGCCATAAATCTGCAGTGCTACTCTACTGTAGGACAGACTGTGTGTAACCTGCACATTCAGGTCCTCTATGATTGCTAAACTTTTGTGCTGTTAGATTGAAATCAATCCCAATAGCTTCCTTCTGCTTTCACTGTCCTAGTTATGCCACACTGCAGCAGGGCTTGGCTGTTATTGTGCATACCCTGTTGTACGTGAAGGATATATGCAAATAAGTAGGAAAGGCTGTTATGAGTCACTTTGAGATAAGCTTTCTTTATGGTCACAGTGATAAGATTAAAAAGATTATTTCCACAACATATGGTTACAAAGCATCCTGATCCTTCACTGGCCGCTGCAATTGCTGCCCCTGCATAAATGAGACATGGTAACTTTTACTCACTATAAAAACAAGGAAACTAAAAGCCCCCGCCAACAGCTACAACAATGAAAAGGAAGGAAATTGCAGCCTTTCATATATCAGTTGCAGTGATATTTGGTTATTCTCCTAGTTTAAAGGTTTGCCTTGCCATGATCACATTGGATTCAATCAATTCATTATATAGATCACATGCTTTTTTGGTTTAAAACATGGTGGTTACATCTTACATGTATACGTGTGAAACATGTCAGTTTTAAAATAAACAGAAAATAGAAATTATATCTAATAATATTTTATAGACCAGGGGAATATATAATGTTACTGAAAGGCTTTTAGTCGATGTTGTTTCCTAAGGAGTAAAAAAGAGTGGAGTGGAGTGGAGCGCTTCTTTTGACCCATGGAGAGGATGAAAAGAAATATAATTTTTAATTACAGCAGCAGGTACTGAGCCTACAGAGCAATTTTTTTCATTGTTGCCTAGTAATGGTCTGCAGCAAAATCTTAGTCCAAGACCTTGACATGAACCATGATGAACAATGAGGTGTGTAATTTTTTGGACTACCCTCAGGGCTGAGATGCATGGATTTTAATTGGGTCAAGGCAGACTTACAATAGACTTTAAAGTCTTTTCTATTTTGTTCTTATTGCCTTGATTGTGGCTCAGTTTGATAACGCAATTTCAGAGCATTATCATGTAAGTAGCTTTCATATTGAATTAGTGAAATATAACAACAGGATAAGAAAACTAATGCATGCTAGACAGCTCTTACAATAAGCTTCTGCATCTTTTCACCACAAAATGACATCTGCGACCTTTCTCTTCCCTTTTCAGTACAGTCAGTCAGTATGAAAAGCTCTGCTGTGTGGTTTAAAATAGATCACTCCACCTATTAAATGTTGTTCAGCAGAACACTCTTGTCTGCCTTGAAGACCAAACAAAGAAGGTAGCAGCATGGATTATACAGGCAAACATATTTTTGTGTTCATATGTTCCATTTTAGCTTGAGAAAAATCTGTGACATGGACAGGAAAATAATTAACCATGGCACTCAGATACCCCAAGTATCTACCTCCTTGTCCAGAGAAACAAAATCCAATGTACTCTAAACATGCAGGTATTGAAGCCTAGCGATAGAACTGACTTGAAAATTAACCCATTCAGGGAAGAGTCAAATCTTCTTCCTTTGCAGGATGCACAAGCTACCTCAAAAAAGCATTCAGCTTTCTCACTTGCCTCTGAGTACATACACTTCTATTTTACAAATGCCATGCTATTTTGTTTCTTTAATTAATAACTCATTTTATAACTATACCTGCGTATTTCTTCATCCTCCATAACTCTCAACAAAACTCTTTGTAGTTATGAAAGTTTTTCCCTTACAAATGAGAACATTTCTCAAGGAAGGACACCTCTTTATGTGCTGACAATATTACTTTATTGCTTATTTTATTAGTTACTAAAATAATAATCTGTTACAGTGTTTGGTCAATATTTTTTACACTAGACATCTTTCAAGGATTTGTCTTTACATTTAATTTCTGATTCAGAGTGCTATCAGCCATGTATGGCATAGAGGTTGGCTAAAGGCTGTTGATAGACTGCTGGCTGCTGTGTTTTGTCACAGTCTCAGCAGTTTGTATAGAGCTGTTTACAAAGAATTTTAGTGATACTAATTGAACATGTATGATACGCTTCCAAGTGTAAAAACAATGGTATTTTATAAATAAAACTATGGCTTTGTTGGTAACAGTCACACAATGAAGAAGAACATCTTAATCTCTAAAGTTACTGGCAAAAATAGCAATTTCCCAATGTCAGGATTTTGTCAGATTGTTTTCCTGTGTTGAATATGGTAAGTGAAAAATGACCTTATTATGAAGGTTGGTCACATTGTACAAAAAATGGAAAAGGAAGAGTAACTGTCAAATCTAGCTGCAAGCCACATGACAAGTACAGCAACAAAATAAATAATAATAATAATAGTAATAACATTTTAAAAGCTTTCTGGTATGCACCATTGAAAAGAAGGAAGCTGATAGTTTTTAAAGTGGGTTTTGATTCACACAGAACTGACTATTTTTACTTTACCCACCACTATCTGCTTTCTGTTCCTTTCACCTTTAAAGGCTTGTGCCCAGTGCTGCTGTACAGCTGTGGGTGCTGATGGCATAATCCCAGCACACTGAGCTTCAGCTTCATTTTCCAAGCAAATCAAGCAGGAGCAGCAACACTGCATTGGTTGGATATGCCTGAGCACATCTAGAAAATATTAACTGGAGAGTAGATGCTTTCTATCTTGGCAGAATCTGGCTCTGTCCTGAGGACTCCATTCAAAAGTAGAGTAGTGCTATGGTTCCCATTTTTACAGGCAGAAAAATAAACCAGGAACAAGATTTTTAAAGTTTTTCTACTGCCAGTATACAACTGGATGGTAATTTAGATAGAGATAACTACAAAAAATAGAGATAACCGTCAAAGAGAATTGTACAGGGTCCACGGAAACATGAGAAGTGTGTGGCAAAGGCACACTAAAATTCCATGCCTTGCCCATTTTTCCTCTTTGAGAAGTACTGGCATCCTTTTCAAATGATAGGCACAATCACTAAACCCCTGGCACCAATCTCCATGGTGGGCAGAGCTGCAAACCTTAAATCACGTGAATGATACTAAAAGCACGTGTTTAATCCTTGGGGGACAGGGTTTCTCTACACAGGTATTATTTAAATTTGTCTCTCCAAGTTTGGAAATGAAGGAATTAACTTGGGGGATAAAACATAAATACATTTGATGTCTTGATCCCCAAATCTCGTAATGAACTATGACAGTTTTCTTGTGATGTTGCTTAGAGAGCCTGAATTTTTGAAGGCATAACCCGACTGTTATGTATTTGTCTTGCTCTGTTTACGCTGAACTAAAAGAAGGAAAAATACAGATCAGGAATGGGTTTTATAATAAACCCTTAACAACAGAGGTACTTCTTTGATTTTCCTCCTTGGAGGACCTGGCAAATAAAGAACAATATTAAGACATAGTACACTGATTTAAGTAGTTTTGCCTTGTGAATCTGATGTACCAGGAGAGCAGCCATAATTTAATGGATTGAATTTGAGTTTAAGAGATTGCAAGATCCTGTCAGCAGAATGAATCAGCCCCTCAACAGCAACGTGAGTTTTTTGGTGAAGGCTAAAGATTCTGAACCTCAGTGACCTGGCTTATCTGTACAACATGGAAAGCAAAGCTGCTATCTGAAAACACAACAGGTGTATGAGGCAATAGGAAATCTAAACTATTAATAAAACTGGGCTTAGTCAGAGATTTTCCATACCATGTCTTTCTTTCCCCTCTTGTATTTGAATATATGATAGTTGAATTTAATGAGGGGGAAAAAAAAACCAAAACCATCGAATTTCTTGTAGAACATAGATTTTTGTTTTAAAGATTCTTGAGAGTTTTACCTTTTTTTTTCTAGCCTGACAGATAAATAGGAGTTCAGGACTTCCATGGGGAGCTGCTACTTAAGTACCTTTCCCTCTGGTTTATTTTATTTTGTTTTTCACAATAATATCTTTCAATTAACATCCCTACTGTGTCTTCATCCCTACGTCCCACTCTGTCTTTAGGCTGCTCTGTTGCAGCTTCAAGTTTTCATGAACCTTCTGTTCCCCAAAATTCTCACTTGCCTCTTGTATTCACACTTAAGTTTGTTCAGAGACTTTGCTTGTAGATTACTTTAGCAGTTATAATTAAGGGTAATTCCACAATATCAGTAGTATGGAGGATTCTCACCTACCTTGCAGTAATAAACCTCATCAGATTACATGTATCCCTAGTACAGTTCTTTTCTTCTGGGCTCTGCTTAACACCAGCATTTTGCAGGCTCATGGAAAAAATTTCACCTTGTGTTTGCTGACAAAAAGCCCATGTCTTGAATAAAGTCTCAACTCCTCTTTCAGTAATAATAACAGTTTTTGAGGAGTAACAGATATAATCCAACTGCATGTTTTCCAGAATCATTAGAGAGATTGGACCCCAAAAAATAAAAAAGTAATTCAGATGGAGAGAATTCAGATTGTTGTGTCCTTTAATCTCCCACAAACCTATTGACATCACTGTCATTTTCTTACCCTATATAACCATATTAGTGCAAAACTGCCCATACCTCCTCCACTGAATGAAAAGCAACCAAAAAAAGCTACATCACAGTATAAAAGGAAAGAAATTTCCTGTGTGCATTACTGATCTGCTGACTCTGTAGGATCTTGCCATGCATGTTGACTTTGACTCTGGAGAACAAGAGCTTTTTTCTCAGAGACTAGGAGCTGGAATGGTGACTGGAGTTTCCATCAGTGTATCAGGTTATAAAAAACAAATTAGTCTGTTCCTCTGAATATCACTTGGAGCAGAATTTCACTAAAGAACACCTGTATCAAAAATAAAACCTCATGTTGAGTTACAGCTTAGCTTAAAAGAGTTCAGATGGTAGTTAATCCATCGCACCTTAATGCACTTTGCTCCAGGGGGTAAGTTACACTTAGAGATAAAATGAGGACCTTGTTCCTAGTCTAATTTTGTTTTTCTCCACCTCCCAGGCACTTGCATCTATTGAGCTTCTCTCTACGGGTATAAAGATCCTTTTCATACCAGAGAACTTTCCCCTATGCAGGACATATGGACTTTCTTTTTGATAAGATTCTTAGCCTGAGTTGCTTGACTCTTTCAGTGTGCTACAGAAACGTTCTAATGAAATTTTCCTGAAGTTTGATTAGTCAACTGCATTTTTGAACCTTTCTTCTTCCTGGTTCTTCCACCCCGAAATAATTCCACAAGATGTCCAAAAAGTTGGACATCTTCAGAGCACAACAGAAGTCATCAGAGAACCATGGCAAGCAGGAATGTACCCCTACCCATCTTAGGTACCATCATTCCATCTGTTTACTGCTTTCTTATCTCAGTTTTCCCATCTTAAGACATCCAAAATTTCTCATATGGGAAAGAGATGATGGAAGGGAAACATCACAGCCTTCTCACAGTTTTATTTTAAAATTTCAATTTTCTTGTGCAAGTTTCTATCAAAAATTTGACATATGAAAACATACAGCATATTTGGCCTGAGATACATACCTGCTATACAGTGTGGGGTTTGTATAGATAATATAAGGTTTATTCATGCTTTTTTTTTTAAGTTGTCTTATGTATGTAGAAAATACAAAATAAGATTCTCACTCAAGGCTGTCTGGGAACTCTGTCGAAGGGCAAGAAAATCAATTGTTTATACAGCAAAATCTTTTCAGGCATGGTCAGAGGCATGCACTTATTTATCAATAAATCAAGTTCTATGAAATGTAGGCAAAAAAAACCCAGGAAGTAAAACATTCTGCATTTATACACCAAATCTTATGTACTATGTAAAACAAATTTAGAGTGGCAAATAAAAACCTTTTCCTTCCTGCAGGACAATGAAGCATAAAGATGATTGATGTATGATCGGAAGCCCCACAGATGAAATAAACTGAGATGCACGTAAGGTATGACTCCCTGTTGCCCTATTTAGAGTGCCTTTTTACAGAACCTACTAAACTTTGAAAGGATCAGAGCCAGCTTTATTTCTTTTAAATTCAGTCTGGAAAGAAGTTATTCCATTGAAATGTTTGTTGAATAATGTATTTGGATGGAGATTGTTCAATCAGCTCTATGAAACTACAATGCTTGCAACCGCAAGTGAATATATGTTGTAAAGAGCTCAAGTTCATGGGCTCTTCACAGCAAGAAATCACTTATCAAGTCACATGACAGCAAGGTATATGATCACAACATCCATTCAATGCAAAAAGTGATTTTCTGAAAAAATCATGACAGCTGGATTGTAGATAACTGTACTGCTTTTGCTGTCAACTTTTAAATAATAGCCTATAATACAAAAAAAAAAACCCTACCCAAAACTCCTGTAGGAAAAAGTGTCGAGTGAACTATTCGATTTCTAGTATTTTGATATGAGATTTAACAATTTAACTCTTGGAAACTCAAGAGCCTGCTCAGCTGAAAGATTAAAAGAGACAAAGGACTTCATCATGAAATGAAAATATAGAATCATATTTATCTAATGCCTCAGAAATAAGTGAGGAAAATATACTGCATATGCACAAAATTTAAACTTTTTGTACTTTGTGTCCATTACCTTCTCCTCAAAGTATGGATATATAAGAACATGGTCAGTTCCAGGGGTTTTCCTACTTTTGTGTTTGCACTAATTTGTGTAGAGTTCTTCTTAGAATTTACTCCTTATAATAAGGAAGGAATGTTATAATGACTTAGAGGAAGACATGCAACAGTGAATCAATATTTTGTTTTAAATTTGTTATAAACTGAGTATAGTGTATTCAAACAAGAAGCGGTGATCCCCAAAGACAGTGCACGCAATCTTGGTGATTTAGTTGCACCAGTTGAACAACTGCACTCAAATAAAAAAATAGAAACATAGAAGGAAAGAGAAAAAGACAGAAACTGGATGATATTTACATACATATGTGTCCTGGAGTTGCCAGAGTTGCCAAATTTCTATCTCCTCCTTCTGATAAGTTTGAGGACAGAGATAATGAACTCATTACATTAAAATGGAATGATGAAAGGGAATTACATCCCAGTGGTGTCCAGCGGAATGATATGGAGAGCTGAAAAACCTCAGCATCTATCACCCTTACGTCTGTGAGAGGATTCATTACTGAAATACAAATGGAAAAGGTCCAAACATGACTTTAGAATGATAAAGCTTTTATATTATGTCTTTTCTCCTTTTGTACTGAATTTAGCTGAGAGATAGGTACTTATTTATTCAACAGGTACAGATATATTTCTCTACACAGGCAGCAGCACTACTTCAGATTCCCTAAGAAAGCTATGGGTACCTCAAGCAAGAAAAACATTATTTCTGTGACCACTGGAAATCACATTATACCTACATGTTATGTTAGGGGTCTGAACCTCTGCTGGTTGAACACCTGCATAAAGCTCATACTGTGTTAATTATGATTTATCAAATGATGTCAACAAATACCTATTCATAGCTCCTGTTATACATCTTTATTGGAGGGGATTGAGAAGTTTCTCAGGAAAAAAACTGCTGATTTCCTTCAGTTCTGATGGTAAGAATTAATTGCAACAGACAGACTTCTGTTGTCTTCTTTAAGAGAGTGAGCAAGTCTATGAATGCATACTTTCTTTCTGATGTTTCTCAGGATGCAAGTATTTAAAATAATTTTAGTCCTAAACATACAATTTATACATGCAGAGTTTGAACCCAGTGTTTTTCCCTTTGCTGTTTGCATATGAGCTGCTACATTCTATTTCCTCTTTTTGCTTCTTATCTTAATCCTAAGCAGTGAAAATATTTGGATGGTCATCTCTCTTCTGGAAGGGACACAAACAGTGTAAACATAGAAATGAACAAGAATGTTTGAGGGACTGATGGGTGAGGATTAAAACTAAACAGAGGAAGGGAAAAGTAAAGACTTTAGGAACAATCTTAAAGGAGACAGGGAAAATGAGAAAGAAAATAGAAAGCAGTCTGTAAAAGAAAAAGGGATCCACACTGGGGTGAGAGAAAGCAAATGACAGGGAAAGGACATCAAAGCAGAACTGACTGAAGTGGTATTTGAAAGGGAAGATTCACATATCTCAGGGTCTCAGCATGCGGGGTTTTGTTTGTTGGGTCTTTTTGGGTTTTTAAATGCCTTCACAAGGAAAGGGAGAAATTTTATTTGCAATTTTATCACAAAAGGAAAAGTATGACTCTGCCAAAACCAGTAAGGTGCCTTGAAATGTGTGTTTATTATAATAAAGTAAATGTCTGAATGAAACCATCTTGATTTCATTAGTATATATTGGCAATTACAGCAGCAATATCTGCAAAAGCAGTGGAGATTTTTTACAGGAAGTGGCAAGAAATATGAGTGATAAATGAAGAATTTTCTTTTCTAAAAGGAAAAGAAAAATAAGTACTCAAAGGAGAGGGGAAAAAATAAAAGATGCAAAACCAGAAAAAATGAAATTCAAATATGACACTGGGGGAGGGGGTGGAAGAAGACAAAAAATAGAATATAATTACCTACCAATCATTTTTTAAATTTATTAATTACATCATCCATTTTATTCTCATCACAATGTCACATCTGAGTGCCTAAAGGCCAGAAAGGGTTTAATATCACCCCTTCCCCTCAAGAGGAAATTAAGAGACGATGATGTCAAGTCATTATTCCTGTTTAGCACTTTGCCTCTGCTTTTCCCGTGGCAGCAAAAGAACTGTTTTGTAGGGGAGCATTCAGTGCATGGATCCCAGTTCAGCAGTGTCAGCTCTGGAAGGCTGCATTTCTGCCCCAGTTTGTTTACCAGCTTGTTTACCTGTACTGGGAAAAGAGACTGGCCAGAGTAAATCTCACGGATCTGTGAGACTTCTCCTCACTTTCCTCTCCTCTTCAAAGCCCAATTAAACCCCACTGTAGCCACCACCCATGCTACTGCTGTATTTTCTGATGATAAAATATCCCTTTCCTTTCACACACAGATAGGCTGAATACTGGAGAAGGGATATGGCCTCTTGATGTCGAGACAAGCAAAGCTCCAGGAATGACAAACCCTCTGACTGCTGAAAAGCTTATGAGCATCAGGAACACTGGTTTTAAGAGGTCCCATGCTCTTCTCTGATGTAATTGATATTCATTATGATTACTTTGGCCAATGTAAAGTTTGAGTCGTTGCTAAAACATAGGTATTGGGAAGGAGAAATGGCACTTTGAAAATAATAAATCTTAAAAATAATATTAACATTAATCTATTTTATATTTTTAATATTTACAATATTCAAAGCTATTTTCACATTAATTTAGAAACATTTTTTTATTTGGTTTTTATTTTTTTAATAAACCTTAAGACTCATATCTCTATGAAGGGTTTGTCTGACAGATTTATATGGAACATTATTTATACACCTAACTAAGCTACAATGACCTCCAACACAGATGTCCTCAAATGAGGAACAAACAGGATAAGAAATATTGAGAGGAAGAGGGATTAGCCTTCAGATGTGTTTTATAACATTGGAGAAACTGTCCTTGTGATATTAATAAAATGAAGGCTGGGTATTACGGTAGGAAAGACAATAAATAAATAGAGATAAAACTAATCTCAGTTTAGAGTCCTATTATAAACTCTTACAGGAGGAAAAACTTTTCTTCAGACCTTTCAGAGAGGTGGGAAGTCATATTTCAAGAAAGGATAGGTACAGTGTGATATTTTCACTGACACTTATTTTACTTTTGAAATTACACAAAATTATTCTGAATAAATTAGCACCATTGTGCTGTCAGATGCGAAGAAGGTGAAAAGCTTCCTGATTATGGCTAGAAAATGAGCAAAAGTGAGGACTGGAGTTTTAGTGGCATTTATAGGAGCATCTGTTCTGGGATCCATGGAGCTGGCAGTGCTGACTTGTGTACCTTGCAGAGAGATAATCACATCATGGAGAACAGCAAACTCTCAGAAAGGGCAAGACTGCATGGCTAGCAGAGCAGAGATATTATGTTAGAGACAGCAGAGTTCATATCCACCAGCCCGCTAATGATTTGGTCGGGTAGAGCTTCTGATTTAAGCAGGCAAAAGGAAAGATGTGACAAAGCAGGCCAGCTGTTGAAACTCGGAATGTTTGTGGTAGTTCTTTCTGATTCACGTGCTGAAAGACTGGTAGTGAGAAATTTGCCACCTTCATGGACATGCTTCTGAGATTGCAATCAAAAGTCCCTTAATTTCTGCACAGCAAAATACTGCTTTTCCTGGAAACAGAAGTGTGATGAATTCTGACCTAGGAAAAGCAAGCACAATGGCACTAGAAAAAATAAAAAATCTGAGAAGACAATGTGTTTGGTTTTCATGTAGCTGGCATGAATAACTGCACCATTTTTCATCATACTTGCAATGATTTTGCTGCCACAGTTTCTGGCCTTATACAAACTGCAGACAGTATTTTCCCATTCATGCTGTCCCCGTTTCATGTAACTTGAAAAGTTCCAGGGGAAATGTACTAGTGAACTCAGTCTTATTTTTGATCATCATACAAACACTTCTTAGACAATGAAATCTCAACAAAGTTATTTTTATGGTTTTTTGGGGCACAAATAGTAATTGCCAAAACATTCATCAGGTTTATTGATCTTCTTTCTGGAATAAACTAGATATAGAAAAAAGTCTACTGTAAATTGGTGAATGATGGTCTTTTGTAAAATAATAATGAGAATGCTTTTTTAAAATGTACCTGAAAGATAAGGATAGATCTGAAGAGAATACAGAAGATTATTTTAGGGTGGGATAGAATGAAATCCAAAGAGCAGGGTAAGATCAAACAACAAATAGGAATCTATATACTGTGGAAGAAGTCATGAAAATAAATTGAAGCTTGAGGGAAGGATGGAATGGAAAAGGACAAAACTAATAATTTATTTACCAATCCAGTCATTTAAAATTCTAATTTATGTACCCATCTATCTCACTCTATGCTGTGTGTAACAAAACTTTCATCAATACAATATAAAGACATCAAGTCCTTGAGCTTTGTCCTCCCCCTCCCCTGGAAGCACTGGAGGATATTTTATTAATGATAGCTCCTGCCTCAGATCTCCCTCTCTTGAAGGTGAGGAGGCAGCGAAGAAGCTGAGCAAGGGCCGTTATTATCATCTTTGACTCTGATCCCTTTACTTCAGACTGTCTCTAGAACAGGGTTTGGAAACACCTGAAGAGAAATGAGCTCACTGGGGAAATTATCAGCTTCAAAAAACCAAATACCACCACCAACCACCCCGCAATAAAAAAGTCTCAAACAAACTCATTTCTTTCAGGACACTTTCTTTTCATGATGTTGCCAGCTGGAAGAGCTATTGATGTATAACTGCTCTAACCTTGGTTCATGTTGGCAGGGCATGCAGCTGTGGAGCAGAGCAGAGTGCTGCTGTGACATGAGCGTGATGGTTCCCATCTGCTTCCCTCGAGGAACTTTTGTGTCTCTCTTGATTCAGCACCACAGCACCGGACATTATGGCAGCCTTAGTTTTACAGTACATTGTGCTGTGCCTCCAAACACTGTGTTTGTGAGATTAATGACCCTCCCTTCTGCTCTGCAGTCTGAACCCATGGTTTACACACGCTAATAATCCTATCACTTCATACCACACAGACATCCTTTTATGTGTCTTATTAACACATAATTCATTCTCAAAAATATTTTAAGATATCAATTAAAATGAATCAATTATATTCACCCTTTATCTAATATTGTTAAACAGTGATTTTCAAAGCATTTTATAAACTTATTACTCTGATGTTTCAAAAACTGAGGCCACTACACTCCAATAATAAGTCCGCTCATTAATTTTCTAGGTGGGCCTGAAACTCTCAGCACTCTAATTTATAATCTGGCATTATCTAAACTCCTGAAGAGAAATATACAGCATAAAAATACTTGAGATGAGCTGAGAACTTTAGAATAGACTTATCAAACACATTATTTGGTAAAACACGACAGGACTCGTTGAATATATTTCACCAACCTCATGTGAAACTTCACAGTAACATAAAATATTAAAAGAGAACAGCCTTAGAAATACCTCCCAACTGCTCAAAGCAATAGCAAATCATGACAATAAAGACAAATCTATGATCAGAATGGTCAACTCAACAAGAGTGAGATTTTCTACAGGTAGTTCTGTGTACCCACATCACTTCGCATTGTAATCACCACCTTGGTAATCCACTTTCTTGAAAACCAAACAAATAAGCATAACATATATTTCAAATGAAAGTATCCATTTTTAAATATGTATTTAACCACTAACCACATCGTTACAGACATACCAGAATCCTAACACAAATGAACCTCATTCAGAATGGAATTTGATTACATTAATTGGCTGTATGTTTCCAAATCTTAATTTTCCCTCAGGTTATAATTCAGGTAGGTTTTCCAGTTTAAAAGCATATTCTTTTTCCATGCAATGCTAGCAATGACTTGCACAACATGTTTTTAGTCAAATTTTAACCTTCTCAGGTGAAAAAACCTTTAGCCGAGAGCTGGTATTTGTGAGCTCTGTACATTCTTGTCTGTTTTAGTCCCATTTTCTTCAATTCAAACAGGTCATAAAAATTTCAGTCTTAAACTGATAGTCTGAAATCACAAAGCAACCTGAAACCTGATTCATCATTTAAGTACATTGTTTTCATTCAGTGCATTTTTTTTCCCACTCTGTATAAAGTAGGACGGAAGGAGCTGGAGTGGTGCACAAGTAAGGCAAAAATGCACGTTATTTCAGACTTTCTGAAATGGTAAGGAGGACTGGCCACAGAAGTCTCTGGAAGATGAAAGATACCAGTTAAGAAAAAAGACAGTAAAACAATACATGAGAGTCTTGATTTCAGATCTCTTACTGGAGAGTGTTTCTCTCAAGCCTGGGGCTTGGAGGCTTGTCTTCCAAATGGCACTTAAAAAGCAGGCAAAGGTTCCTAAATGCCAGTTTCAGCTTTGAATTGACTACGATCAGGACAACTGAGTGCATGGAAGGATATGCCCCAGCTACAACTAAGGATACTGCGACTTTCACAACATCTTTACTTTGAGATGTCGACAGTATCAACAGAATTTGAGCTACAAAACTGGAAAGATACAGGATTAAGAAAGAAATAATGGATTTAATAGCAGTTAGGTGAACATCTATCATAGCATCCCTGAAAGTATCTGCATAACCTTGCATTGTCTTTCTGTGTTTCCACAGAGAAGTAATTAACAGAGCTGAGGTCACCACGGAGAGTACTAGAGGGAAAAAGCAACCTACAAAGTAAAGAAGCAGCAAGTAGAGAGATGAACTATCCCAGTCCATGATGTGAGCTGTGCTATTTTCTCTGCAGTTCCCTGTTGAGCTGCATAGGTAAGTGCTGGGTGTAATCCATAGTAAAGGAAGAGAAGTCATAGAAGAGATCACCGGCGATCCAAGAAGAAGCCATGGGACCATCCCAGCTATTCTGCGCTTGATTTGCAGCAGCAGCCAGTGGGTGACATTGATTATTTTTACACAGTAGAGTACATAGAGCCAGGTACTGAACCACAGGCTGGCATGGTTCACAAACATCCATACAGCACCAAAGTCTTTGTACACCGAAGCCAACTTAAGCACATCTTCAAAGTAGAGACTGTGGATGTGCATCAGGACTGTCACCTGCAAGATAAATCTTGATGTGCTCAGAAAGATCAGGATCATATCAGCAGAAGAAATTTTTTTGCTTTTGATCCAGTTAATGATATTAACAGTTGTAATAAATCCATTTCCAATAAATCCAACAACAACTTCAATAGCTACAATGCTTATTGAAATTATAAGAAGTGGTGGCAACATCTTGCTGCTTTGGTCACTTCTGCCTGATTAGCCTGTGTAGCTGTGCAGGAAGTTGAGCAGTTCTGATGGTATCTGACTACTCCCAGCTCCTGCCTGTTCACCTTATATCTAGGAACAGAAAGACTTCTGCAAATGATAGCAGATCTGGAAATGATAGTGAGAAATTATTGATGTTCTTCCTGAATGTGCAAATCAGAGAAAGATTTAATGAGTAACCTTTTACATACATAAGATTTGCCTATGCTTTTCCTTAGGGACGTGATATGCCAGCTGTATAAACCTTCACATCTTGTGTCCAATTGTTTACATTCTTATTTAGAGTGACAGAAATCTCTGTGGCTCTCTGGTTACAGCAGTACCTGACAGTGTGGAGTGGGATGCAACATGAAACCCAAAAGGGGCAGCAGCATATGTCAGGAGACAAAGAGGTCTCATATTGTAACTAGTATCTTTCAGGATGTGTTGAAGGTCTATCTATAAATTATAACTACACCAATCAAATGCAACCTCTATAACATGTAGAAAATTATGCAGCCTCCAGCCCTATCCTAGACAAGTACTCCAGACAACAAAGCTCTATTTATCCAAGGATTATTGCTACATTTAGCAGCAATACCGATCACTTCTTATATGTGGGCACATATTTGGGATCAAAAGATGACAGTAGCTTACAAGCATTGAGAACAAGCTAGTCAAGTAGAGCAGTCCACCTAGAAGAACCTTGATAAAAACCCCACCTTCTGCAGCTGTTTCACTGTCTCAGCTTATATCTCACCCACATGCCACAGAGTTTGTTAGTCTAGACAGTGAATTTAGACCTGGTCTGCTTTATAAAGTGAAAATGTGTCTTCCATCTTCATCCATGTCTTTGGCTGGTACTGTAATGAGCATAGTCCAGAACTGTGGTGGGCCCCACTAATCTGCATCCTGCATTAGTGCTTATTTATAAAGATATATGTCTTGTTTAGAGAACAGCGTGTCCTCACCTTCTCAATTCCAGACCCATGAATCCAACCTATGAATACAACATTTGCAAATTTATATTGTCTATATATTATTTCTTGAAATAGAGAAATATGAAGTACAATGATGACTTTGACAACAGGGTGAGAAGCAGCTGAGATCATTTGGCCACTGTAAAAAATCTGGAAGGTTTTTAGCAGTAAAATATTTACTGTTTTGTGGGAAAGTTGATAGTTATTTCTAGAGTCCATTTCTCAACAGAGGAAGATCTTTCAAAATAAAAGATAGACCAAGCTTCTAATCTGGACGTGGTAAGAACTGTCAGTTGGATTTACTTCTTATCATTACTTTCATGTTTCAAGTTTTTGTTGAATTGCTAAGACAATAAGTAATAGTTATTAATTGACCTATTGAAATGAAAAGCTAGATTTAAAATCTTCATAGTTTTTGTTTCTGTCACTAGTTCATTAATTTTAAACCTAGAGTTCATTTTAGGTCCTTGTAATCTCAAAAACTAGGAGCTTTTTCCTCTAAAAAATGAACATACTTCTGTCATCATAACAATGCAAATTCTAAAAAAAAGAATTGAGACATATTTACAAAATATTGTATATAAATTTCAGATTTAAAAAGCCCAAAAGAATAAAACAAAATAGCAAATTTAAACTAAGAACACGTTGGTGTGTTTATTTTTCTAACATTCTTTACTAGAAGTATTCAAGAGAGGAAAAGGCATATCTTACTACGGAAAAATAGCACAAAGTGTAACTCACTGACTACTGTGTATTTTAAAGCTATATGCCTAGAGCTTCCTGTATACAGAATGGGCATTATATAACTGTAGTAGTCAGTTACTTCAAAAATACAGTTTTTAAGTTATTCAAGGGAACATGAAAATAACACTTTATTTTTATGTACTTATGAAAAAACTATTGCAATTATACAGTTGAAGAATCTAAACCAGAAAATACGTTATAGAAAAGTGCATGACTAAAGGAAATTCTCAGATGTTCCAACAGTAACAAAATTCTGCTCTATCTTCATATTAAAAACAAGAATTTTAAAGAAAACCATATCTGAGCTTTACCTGCTTATTTCATTTTCCTGTAAATGAGGCCCAAAGTGGGAACAATTTACTGAGAACAAAGTAACATTCTTACAAAAGAACATTCTGCCCCTGCGGACCCCCACCAGCTCCTTCAAAAAGTAGCTGCCACTCAACCTATGCACCCTGGTAATATTTAATCCTTCCTGGCTCAGGTAAAGGAGAGAGCCTGTTCCTCAGTGCTCTGTCAGTGACCTCAGTCTAATGGGCTCTGCTCTCAGGAATGGCTTCTAAATTTTCTCTTGCTTTGTGTCTCAGTTCAGGAGCTCCACAATGAACTGCAGTGATCTCCAGGGGTTCTCCAGAGGATGAGTTCACTCATGGATGCTGGTGACGCACACCTACAGACACCAAGATGCACAAGTCTGGTTTATGTGTCACAGCAACTTGACCACACCCGATGCTGGCTCTGGACTGGAGATGATCACAGTCTCATCTCCTGTTATGCAGATCCTTGAATGCACATTAGCAGACCTCCTTTTGAGCTACAGAGTTAATCTTCATGATCAGGCCAGATTTAACTGGCAGAGGAGACACAAGAGATGCTAAATATATGACTTCCTTGAACTTATCCCCTGAGAGAGCACTTGAGTGAATTTATAGAAGCAATTACTTACAAAGTAAAGCAGATCAGAATTCTTAAAAATAATCACAGGACAATGTTAGCATGACACAAATTATAAATACTAGAGAGAATTTATGCAACAATTTTGCTTGGAACATAAATCTCACTGTATCTAGAGAAGCCAGGCTCAACTCACAGATAGCACCTTTCCTCCTTTGATTCGTTCCAATTAACAACAGCAATAAATATGCTTCACACAATCTGTATAAGGGTTTTAATTGTTGAAGCAGTAGAGAAATTTTTGCAGCAGAACAAGCAGTTTCCAAATCTTAGAAAGTACTGCCTGTGCAGCTCATACAGAGATCCACAATGCACCAATTTAGTGGTATCTGGTTAATCTTTCAGTATTTTACTGTGAGCAAGAGGTGTGTGAATACAATACTGAGAGATCTATTTCTTATATTGTTCAGAAAGGTGCACACCTTGGAAATGTCCCTGATGAATCATCCAACTATGGTCACAGTTTCACAATTTTTAGTGAAAAGTAATTGTCTGTGGCTTCATTGGGGGTAGAAGAAATTACAACATGTCCAATATGACTGGCTTTTTCTTCTCTTAAATTTGTTGCTGCTATTTTTTGAACAGCTTTAGTTTTGGTGTGATGGGACAGGTACTCAGACTGCCATCACTCGACATTATCCTCACTCAGTGCTCATGCCGCAGAGTATCATTTGGAGCCATCATCAACACCAAACAAAATGCAGATCAAATTTGAAAATTTAAGGTTTTATAATGTGATAGCTCCACCCCATTCAGAAAACAAACAAAGAACCAAAACTCTATACATGTTAGAGATGCACAAGTTTCAGGGAGAACTGATAGCACCTTTCAGTGTCTAAAGTCACTAAAGAGAGCTGGACAGGGACTTCCGACAAGGTTGTGGAGTGATAGGACAAGGCAGAATGGCTTTTAACTGAAATAGGGTAGATATAGTTCAGATAGTTCTGAACTATAAAGAAAAGAATTTCTTTCCTGTGATGATGGTGAGGCACTGGAACAGGTTGTCCAGAGAGGCTGGGGTGTCCCCATCCCTGGATGTGCTCAGTGTCAGGCTGGATAGAGCTTAGAGCAACCTAGTCTACTGGTAGGTGTCCCTGCCCATGGAAGTGGGGGTTAGAACTAGGTGGTCTTTAAAGTCCCTCCCAACCCAAATCACTCTGTGATTCCACAATAATTCAGTAATGGGATTCTGCAGTCTTTTTCCTATCTCCTATCTAAAGGCAAAAGAATACACAGCTGTAATCCTGGAATTTCATTCTAAGATTATATCCAGAGAGAAAAATCATAGAAGAATTGCAACTTTTTACTCACATCCTGATGATATTATGACTTTGTTTGACAAGTGTTGACCATTTGCTGGTGACTAATGTGTAATTTTACCAAAACTGAATTACAGGATTTGCAAAACAATTCAAGAAACCAAGCATGAATATTACCTTGTTCATGAAGATTCCATTTCCTGATGAAAAGAGACAAGGACATGAGAATAATTTATTATTGTTTGGTCATCCCATGTTATAAAGAAAAAGAAAAATGTTTTATTTTGTGTTGGAGGAAGAACACTGTTTTCCAGACAATCATAGTTAACTGAATTCTGGTGGTGTAAGAGGCTACAAGAGCCTCAAGACATTTGTTAACCTCTACATCATGAGCTCCTTAGCAAATAAGCTTTTTACAGCCCATAGTAAATTGCACACAGCATTTATTGTATCGTAAAGTCCATCTCATGGAAACCTCTGAGCACCAGCACAAGACAGTGAAACACAACTAGTACTAAGATCCTTATACTAAAATAATTGGATAAAACAAATCATGGAAGAATATGTCTTGTAAAAGGCATGCAAACTGGCCTACAAAAGAAAACTTGCAAAGATTGCACAGAAGAGCCATCAACATCTGTGTTTAACAAACATGGCTGGAATCAGCGGTTTTGGTTTTACGAATGGCTAATTGCATCTCTAACACTTTTTAAAATGGTTTATCAAGTGCTCCTCACATGTTTGACAAGGTGTAGAAGGCTTGTGAACCTCAATAAAATATCCTGTCTGCGGAAAACAGCAATAAATTATGCTGCTGTTTAACACATTCCAGACTTTATATTGTACAAAGAAGTAATGTTGCAAAATATCTCAAGAATGAGTGTGAAAGGGTGATAATCTATTTTACCATTAATTTGCAAGTTGTCATGCTGCTGTCGTTATTGTTCTGGAGATAATGTACTGTTAATTTCAATACCACATTATTTTTTTTTTTTTTTTTAGGAATGACTGTCAAAATGGAAACCCCAGCAGACTCAACTAATGGAAAGAGTCCTCTGAAATTCATGCAAGAGGTCAAGAATATCAAACCATGTAAAACACATGAAAAGGAAGATGGAACTTTAATATTAAAGAAGTAAGAATGCACACACATCCCAAAAGCAAGGAGCAGGCAACAGCAACAAGCTACTGAGGATTATCAGTTGCTCCTTGCCATGGTCAAAAGGAGATTAATATAAATGTTCATTAATTTAAGACAGTATTTGTAAAGATGAGTTGATGGTTTATACCATACAAAGTGTGAAAGGTTTGTAGATCTTCTATGATCATATTCTTTCCTGATATTAAGAGAGTCAATATGTCCAAAGGAATGGAGTGATTTACTGAGCCAAGTTTCTCTACAAATCAAACAAGATTAAAGAAAGACTGTGAATTTGGCTTACTCTATCAAGGAAAACGTTAAAATAACACATTAAAAGTTGAGAAATTATAGAACAATTAGCAAGTTTCTGTTTGATAATATTGTCTTCTTGACTGGTCCAGCTTCTCTATGGATTCAGGAAATTTTCTTTTCTTCTTTCCCCTCCTCGAGGGACGCTTTATCTTTCTGGCTCAAACAGCTCTTGTTGTTGAAATAGGAATTGTTTTTTTTATGTCCTTAACAAGACCGAAAGGTTAAACAGCAGCTTCTGTTTTCTCTTTCCCCAAACCATAGCTGCAAGAACAGGCCTCTTATTTTCCATATCCATTATATTTTATGGTTAGTGCATGCCTTTCCACACCACTGGATTTTCCTGTTCACAAAGTTGTCAGGGACTACAGTGAAACTTCGTGCAGTGATCCTTGCACTAGACTCAGCATTTACAATTTGTGCTTAGCTTCATCCAAAGAATAAATGCACACTTCTTACACAGGCAACAGACTTATATAATGGAGCATGTTTCTTGAGTCGTTACTTTATTCTGTCTTGTCTTACATTTCAGATACCCTGCCATCACCAGCAGTTTTCCATTTCGTGACCCCAGTTTAGAAACAGCATTCTTAAAAGCTATCTCTATTCATGAGAGCCGTTTTAGCATACACCTTTTCTTAAGATTGCTTATAGACTACCAACACCTAAAGATAAACACAATCCTTATAATGGATTTTTGTTATGAGTTGTTACTTTACTTAATCACAGTTTGTGTAGATAAAGTGCATGAAACAGAACCCATCTTTTTATTTCCACAACTGCTCCAGCTTCCTTCTTTCACTATCTATTTATCCTTGAATAATGAAAAAAGCACTAGGAAGTGATAAAAATAACATAATTTAAAAGAAGTTACATATAGAGTGCTGAAAATTGCTTTCAGCTTCTTACAGTGCAGTGGTGGACTGAAGAAAGGAGACATATTGAAGAATTAAATCACTTTCTAAAATGTAAAAAAAAATTACCTTGTCACAATACTTTTTAATGTTCAGGTGAAGTAGTTCCATATAAACTGCTTCATATATCATTTTCCACTTAAAAGAAATGGTCTTTGACATTCTTTTGGGAATGCTGCTGCAGTCTTTGTAAATGATAATTGAAATTGAGAAAATACAAATGTCTCTTTCCTGTTGCAGTGAATCTATCAAATAGAAGCACCCAGTGAAAAATATTAGGGTATGATATAATTAAAGAATTTAACATCAGGATGCTGCACACACAACCCCAAATAAATAATTTTTTCATTAAAAAATTTTAAGTGCTTACTCTTGCCAGTTCTATAAGTTTAATGTAAATGTGCCTTTTAGTACCTGTAAGTATTAAGACCATAAGACCTGTTGCAGGCCATCGCCATTTGCACACCATTAGCAGTCACACACTGACTGATGCTGGGTTCACTTGTGTTTGTATAACCAATGTGCCATTTTGACAGCCAACTGCAATTCAAATCCCTTTGTCAATACTCTGCACCACCTGTGATGTAAATTTAAATTAATCCTGATTTTCGTGGCTTACTAACACTGACTCCAGCAGAGAGAGAATGTTGTCTGTTCGGAAAAAAATCACACTGGAGTACCTCTTCATAGACAGTATGAAGAAGGCAAAAGTCTGTGTCCTGATAATATTTTTTTTTGATGTGCACCATCTCAGTTACAGTCTTTGCAAAACGCTGAGGTTGGGTTCACTCAGGTTTTTCAGTTTGGATTCCCAAATGTAAAAAAAATGAAAAATAAACTCCAATTCAGTCACTTATTTTACAGTAAGCAGATATCACATTGCTGGGAGCATCTGCTCGGGGTAGCACAGTACAATGAAACCAAACACGACTGTGTCCAGATATTATTTCTCAGTGTCCTATCATCTTTTTAACTTCACATTAATGAAATGTTACTTTGTGTGGTTCCTAGAGCTAGGAGTGAATGATGCATGAAATAGAAAGCTGACAAACCCTTGAGAAAGTGCTCAGCACAATGACACATCTGCTTACTCTATTCAACAAGCAAAAATGACATTCTTCCCAGGTGACAAGGCTAGAGACAAATGATGGTCTCTTCCTAGGACTGACTTGGAATATATTCAAAATCACAAAAATCTTGTGCATTTTTTCCCTATGTTTTAGGTTAAAATGCAAGAAACACAAAATCAATTTATCCAGTCAGAAACTAATTTCTGCCCATAGATGTTTCTTGGGGCAGTTATAGTCATGTTTCCATAAAGTGAAATACTAACTGAACTCTTCAGTGAGGGAGAATAGACAATTGTGGAGGATAAAATCTGTGGGTGCAAAAAAAACTCTTACCTGAAGAAGATGAATAGGGTTGATGATTTATTGTCTATTCCAGTACATGAAATAGGTGACATCAGATGAAAGAAAAGTTAAAAGCAAACAAAATAAGGTGGTTTTCCACATAACACAGAGGGAAGATGTAGAACTCCTTGTGATAAGATATATCTGCAAGAAAAGTCTGCATGGATTCAAAGGATGAACAGACAAGCACATAGGAATGAAATCAATTGGGTGTTACTTAAATACATAAAAACCATTTCTGGTTCACATAATTCCTGTAAAAGTTTAATGCCTAGTGGAGTAACAGGAGCAAGTAGAATTTATATTTGCCCAGTTGGTGCAACCTTCCCTCTGCTCTCTGCTGTTGTCAAGGAGAGTTAACTGCACAGGCAGAACTTTGGTCTCAAACAATGTACTTTATAAGGCAGTCACTGCAATAATGCTAGTGACTTATCCTGCCTTTTAATAGTTTACAAATTATGATAAGTCATGGTTTTGGTTATGTCCAACTAAAAAATATAGCCCCAGTGCCACATCTATAATTACAGATGTAATTATAGATGCGGAGAAGGGAAGATTTCAGAAGGGACAGTTACCCTGCAAGAAAACCCAGACAGGCTGGAAGAGCGGACTAATGAGAAGCTTATGAAGTTCAACAAGTATAAGGTCTTGCACCTGGGAAAACATTATCCAGGAATGCAGCAAGGCTGGGATATATACCAGGAGGGGGAAAAGCTCTGTGGAAAGGGACCAGGAGCTTCTGGTGGACACGAGCTCAATATGAGTGAACAGGGTGCTGCTACAGCAAAGAAACCCAGCAGGATCCTGAGTTGCATCAAAGAGTGCTTCACCACCAGAGATAAAGAAATAATTTCACCACTCTGCTCAGTGCTTTCCAGACCACACCTGGAATTTAGTTTTTGTCCCCTCTATACAAAAAAATGTGAATAGGCTGGAGAGGGTCCAGAGAAGAGCCAAAACGATGATCAAAGGAATGAAAAGTCTGCTGTGTGAGGAAAAGCTGAGACAACTGCTTTGTTCAGCCTTGAGAAAACACGACTTAGGGGAGACCTTGTCACCATGATCCAGTATTTAAAGGCTGGCTACAAAGAAGGTTTCCTTTTACAAGGAGTGCCATGGGGAAAATGAGAGTACAAGTTACTCCTGGGGAGATTCCGGTTTACACAAGAGGAACATTTTTCACAGTGAGAAAAATCAGCCATTGCAATAATCTGCCTAGGTAAGTGGTGTATTCCCCAGTGCTGGACACTTTGAAGATTTAGTTGGGCAGAGTGCTGGGCCATCTTGTCTAGACTTGTGGTTTTGCTTCTGCCAAGGAAGGTTGGACCAGATAATCCTTCATGTCCCCTTCCAACCTGGCATTCTATGATTCTATGATGGATTCTATTTATATTAGCAAATGAACATGATCTAGATTCCAGAAAGCAGTTTAATCCCATTGTGGCAAGGGCTGTAAATACATGCTCACCAGTAAGAACAATTTTGTCCTACGTAGCATACGGAGAAAATTAGTTCCAACCACAGTTTTATTGGCTTCAGAATGGCCTCCCAAATGAAACAATTTTGTTCATTCAGAAAGATTCACATTGCTGTTTCAACTCATTGCTCTTCATATCCAGCAGTAAAGCAGAAGCTCAGACTCTGATTCAGCTGTATGACTAGCACAGTAAAATACAGTGGAATTATTCTTGGTTTACAGTGTAGTAAACAAGAGAATAAAGCTCATTCAGAAATGGCAATTAGTTATTCACTTCAGTCCCAATTTTTGTTTTTATTACAGAACACCTTATTCTTGTTTTAGGTCCTATTTCCAACAATGTATTTTGCATTTAGCTTTACTATGCACATCTGTCTAAATCCATCACTTTCACTGGGAAAGGAGCTTAAAAAGCTCTCCAGGATCTTTTGCTGCAGATTTTTTTTTACCGGACTTCAACTTTTAAAGATTATTGTTACTTGGGATGACAAGAAAGTAGGAATACCCAAAAAACATTGACAGTTTTTTTCAAATTCTGAATGTCAAAACGTGTAATTAGCTTTCATACCCGGACAGGTCTGATTGTTGAGATCTTCTCAGTACACATAGATTACACATCAATGATTTATTAATAAAGAGTGGAATAAGAGCATAATTCAGTGATACATCTGAGACTCTGCAATGTCTCCCCATGGAAGAGAATGGTTTATCCTCCTTCTATCAGCTGCTGCTGGTTTGCTTATGCCAGATCTAGTGCCCAGCCGTCTCCACAATGGGGATTTTTTCACTGAAGTGATGGAAAATTTACACTCCAAAAGTGTGTGTATTCTGCAAACCTAGCAAATTAAATCAGTGACAGCACAAAGATGAGCACCAGAGGCAGCTCCTATGCGGCGCAGCTGGGAGAAGAGTTGGGGAAGGTCTGGGAGAAGAGAGGGCAAAACAGGGCTGCTCTTTGCATCCACAGCACATGGACACACAGATGGGCACAACTGTTACCATGCAAATATGCAACAGCACACTTCTGGCAGGCTGCAACATAATCCTCATAGTGTTTCATAAACAACTTCAGGCACCAATTAACTATTTTGTCTTAAGGTCCCCTGGGCCCCAGAGAAAAAAGATGCTCTGTGCTGTAGATCCAGCCAATCTGCTCTGTGTGGAGACACCAGGTCATTTTGGTTATTTTGCTCTAGGGCCAAGGATCCATCTGTGTGCACTAAGCAGCTTAGGCCAATGTGCTCACATTCTGGATGGATTAAAAATAACAGTCTCTGTATGGAAGCTTTTAAATGCTGTTTTAAGCCTAACCCTCAGCAGTCTATTATCCCAGATTCATTTTTCATCTGTTCTACTTGCCTTTATTCTCTAATCAAACCTGGTCAAATATTGGGTCCAAATCTGAAAGCTTATTTGTAGGGGTTTTAAAAAAGTGTTATTTCACCAATTCAGGAACTTAATATTGGTGTCAATTAAGCAAACATATATCAGATTGATGCCTTAGGTTTTAGCTTTTATATTTTCCAAATTCTGTATTCTCTCTATTCCTAGTGCGTAACTTTGAACTGTCTTGCAGCCTGTTAGCTGCTGCTCTCTCAGGCTAAGACAGACATAACAAAGCCTCTCCAGGCTTGCTCTCCAAGGACACCCAGACCATCCTAGGGCCGAAAAGTGTAAAGCAGCATCTTGAGAAGGGGGGCAAGTTGGGGGGGCAGTTACATCATTAGCTAAAGTTTAATTGGTGAATTTATGCTGATATGCAAATGGACCAAACCTATAACAGTGTGAAGAACTCGTGACTTGTCGTCCATTTTGGGTGTAGCCTTTGGCCTGCCCAGGGTGTGCCTCTGAAGGCCTTTTTTAAATAAATACCACCTTTATTTCCTTACCCTGTCTAGTCTCTGTTTCCAGGCTGGCTTTTTAAGGCATCAAGATGTTGAGTTTTTTTATGGCATACCGTCCCTTTTGGCCGAGGGTGAAAGAGCAGAGGAGGCTGCTGTTCTGCTAAAGTTCTTTATTTCATAGTCCCATAGTATTTTGAAGGCAGAGTCCGAAGGGGATACATGATCAAGCAAAGCAGCAGCAGCAGCAGCAGCAGCAGACCAACAGCAAGCAAAACAGTTTCTTCTTCTATATCCTAAACTTACAGAAGTGAGGATTATATTTGTTAATTGACCAATAAAATTAGCACATGATTCTAGTTTTTCTTTTTTTAACCTATCCTGGTCTAATTCTAGTAGTCATAAATCTTACACAAGCATTGCATAGGTATTACACAGATTTGTGTTCATAGTTTCTATCAGCTCTTATTGTTTATGTGAACACTCTATCTAAAAAATGTAAGCAGTGTAGTTCCATCTATTTTTTGTCTAAAGTAGAGAAATTCTGTAAAAGGGTAACACTGCTGCAGTAAAAAATGTACTTTAGATCTCTTTGCTGCAGCTTTTCGAATATTTAAAGCATTTAGCAGATATTTCTATTAAAAGTTAAAAATCTATATTTCTATTTCACTTTGGTGTGACTTCATGTATCTCAGCTTATCCAAAGGTTTTAATTCAAACCCTATGCTTTGGCTTTCCTCTGGGCCTGGGTCACTCCAACAATCAGAAGTTACTGAAATGCAGTTTCTCCCCTTCTTTCTGTCACTCTTGGACAGACATGGAGTGATTTAAGGGGTAACTTTTCAGTGTGTATTTGAGAGACAGAGATTTGAATCAATTCAAAATTTATGGATTGAGAGCTTTTAGAGTTGTTTTGTGAAACATTACCGGCATTTCTGATTTAAGCTATAGATACAACAGTTGCAGAGGTTTGTTTGAAACCCAGACAGCCAGTATATTATATTTATTTCCCTCCAGTCCCCTGCTCCCCCTTCTGCACCTTGATCATGGATATGGTTCCATCACATCTCCTTCATTCAGGAAAAGCTTTGGTCTGACTTTTATAGCTGGCCTCGATTATCAAGTCACAGCAGCTACACACTCCTCTTCAACTCCTCTCCGTTCTGTGGCTGAGCCAGAAGGTCAATTTGATGACTAAGGACAGTCAAATCCAATTTCTCATTCTGCTGTGCTTCATCAGGCTGCCTTGTTATTTTTAAGTCTCTCTTCCCTATGGTGGCACGTTCTTGTCCCCATATTTCACTGTCTCCCAGGTGAGCATCCATCCCCTTATCTGATACCACGTTGCCCCCTAGTGACAAGCTCTCATTCTTCTCTCCACCCAGGTGCTGCAGGCCTGACTCCATTTTCTTCAGCATTTCCACTTATTCTTTTTGAGTTTTGGTTTGGTTTGCTTTGGGTTTAGAACGAACCCTTTTTTTTATATTGGAAATAAAAGTTTATTAATTCTGCCCCTTTGTGATATCTAGTTGAGTCAGGTTCATTTTGGCTCTAGTCTGCAAGAAGAGCCCAAGCTTCTGTGCTGCTCTCAACCACAACAATTTATATATGAATTCATCCAAGCAAGACTTCTGCCACAGGGTTTAGTTACTACAGAAATCAGCAGTTGCTTTGCCTCTATCAGCATGAAGGCAGATGGCCAATGATACTTGCTATGTAGGAAAATCATTGGGAAATGGGAGGCATAGCAAGGGTTGGGAAGAAAGGTGCTAATCTAAGTGACTGATAACCTGGAGGCAGAGAGGAGAGTGTCACTTGTACATCCTGAAAAAACTTTGTGTGATGGGCTACACTCTTACTCTGGTTTTGAGTGAGTTAATCCAGATACTTTCCTTTTAACTTCCATATAACAGATGGTTATAAAACCAGCAGAGAGATCTCCTATGTTTGTGGGATATGCTGTGTCAGGAGCTGGTCACTATTCTTTCCACATAAAGAATTCTGATTTTACATTGAGGTGGGTATTTGAAGTGCTTCCTTCACTCAGGGCTCTGACTCAGCATAATCCTGCATATTAAGATGTGTCTTTGCTTCACATCTGCTAAATATAATTTCCGAAAGCACTGGCTTCTGGTGAGACCTTGAGAATCCATTTCACCAGTACATGCAATCTGTCTAGACTACATAATCCCTTAAAAAAAAAAAAAAGGTGTATGGGCTCTGAGCAATCCTTATCTGCCAAAGTTGATGGGAAAACCCAGATGACAGAGAAGCTCATTGACTAAAAATATTTTATCATGATAACTGGTTATTAGATACCCCGAAATCAGAGGCAATACTATAAACATTTTACTGTCTTTGTCTAATGTCAACACTACAAATACAGCAACATGAGAGATATTTCTTCCAAACTGTTGCATTCAGGTAATGGAATAGTATTTTGCCTTGCTTGGCTTGGACTCACTGTTTTCATTCTGCTCTGTAATCACCTTTTAGATCCGCTGTGACACAAAAGTGCTTCATAAGTTCTGAGGCCAGTGGGAAGTATTACCAGAAATCAATACATGCATTAAGATATCTGTCCCACACTAGTGAGGTATCTGCATGATGGATGGCACATATATTTCCAAATACTGAACATAATGGTGGGCTAGGTATCCCCAGATTTTCAGGAATAGGCACTGGATCTTTTTGTATGATCCAAGAAGAAATTACCTCTATGAGCTGTACCAAGATAGTTTTCACTACCACCTACTGCATTTGGCGGGTTGGTTGGGGCTTTTTTCTTTCCTTCCAATCATCTGGGCAGTCTTCTGGTTTCAGAATCCTAATATACAACTGTATTTTTTCTAAGATAAAAGGCACTAATGGGATCCTTGATAAAGATATGCAACAGAAAACAATGTAAGCTGTTGGCGGTTTCCAAATCTCCCTGCTGGTTTGCTGCATACCATTATTCTCTGTGCCATGACATTTACTGCTGCTCATGAAAGATGCTGTATGTGGTTGCCAAAGATGCTATCAGAGAACAGCAAGATGCTATTAGAGAATCTGCATGGATGTGACCAGACAAATAATTTAACATTTTTCAGTCACCAGACTATAGTTCTTGGAAGAAAACTGTATGGCAGCTACAGCAAAGGAACAATATAGAACAAACAAGCAAAAAAATCCCAGGCCTCTGCCTGGAAGGGAGACAGGCATTTTGACAAACACAGGAATTAATATAGAAGTTTTGCAGAACTGTGGCTTAGGCAGATTTGTTTTCCCAAACAGATTCATCCATCCTTAATCAGCAGCCCCAGCTGTCCCTGCTGGGAAAATCTGCATCTCTGATTCTGCTTGTCACTGGCTGTGCTGAACTGGCATTTCTAAAAGTAATTACCCCACAAAGTGTAGTCGAACATTCAGAAATACAAAGAATTGCTAATTCCACGCCACCTATGCTGGTTCACCTAGCTGAAAATGCCAGTTCAGCTCAGCAAGAGAACCAAGAGTCATGGGGTGACAAGGGAAGCCAGGACTTTGCTAACAGGGACAGGTTATTAAGCAGCTGATTGGGGAAGGGTGCCTGGCCGTTTATGAAATGCAGACCTAAGACACTCTCTCAGTCTACACATTGGAGAAGTGCTACATAAAAGAAAGCAAACTTTGTGCATGTGTGTGTGTCTGTGCATGGACACACCTGATCAAACTGGGAATGGGTCCGGAGCATGAGTCGTACGAGGAGTGGATGAGGGAGCTGGGGATGTTTAGCCTGGAGAAAAATAGGCTCAAGCAGGACCTTATCACTCTCTAAGCTACGTGAAAGGAGGCTGTAGCCAGGTGGGGGTCAGCCTCTTCTTTCAGGTAACAAGCAAGAGAATGAGAAGCAATGGCCTCAAGTTTTACCAGGGGAGGTTTAGATAGGACATTAGGAAAGGGTTTTCAAGTATTGAAACAGAGTGCCCAGGGAAGTAGTGGTGGACCTGGCAATGCTGGGTTAGTGCTTGGACTCAATGATGTTGAAGGTCTTTTCCAACCTAAATGACTGAATGATTCTAGGTAACACAGCACTAAGCTGTTGAAAAATTAATGCTCTTATTTACTGCAAATAACTTTTAGTGATAATATTCTATTATTTCTTGAAATAATAAGTTGATTTGTAATCAGCAGCCTTAACTGTGTTGTATCTAGAGTTTAGGAGCAGTCATATAGTGTAGTAAGAAAGTAGTTTATGATGCTGAAATCAAATTTCAATAGGCAAATACTTTAAATCACGTTGCAGCTCAGAAATATGATGGTATCATCTGCTCTTATTTGTATTGTTTAATCGTGATCTGCACAGCTATTATCACCTCACAGACACTCACACACCACACTGTCAAATTTGCATAAGAACAACAGCTGTCAAACAACAGTAATTGCAAGAAAGTACCAGGGTGAAAAGAGGCAGCCATGAATTCTCTTCAGCAAAATTACTGAATTCATCAGAATTAGCTTCTGCATGACCAAATGGGATAGAATCACATCTACAGGATGAGGGTCCTCCAAGTACACAAAAGTTAGCATTAATTAAAATGCTTATTTTCCATCTGTACTTTGCAAACTATTTCTATCTAGTCTGCTCTGTGTGTGCACTCCAGCAGAAAGTTTGCAATCCAGACATTTCCATAAAGATCTGCTTTTCCAGTAACATTTGCGTGCCTCCAGGCCAGTTATGTGGAGAATCAGGTAAAACACTTCAAGGGGCACTGAACTCTTGGCAGTGACCATGGGGATGCCCTGCATATATGATCAGTGACAAAGGACACCCTTGGTGACACCACAAAAGCAGAGACTGTGACAAAGCAAACAAAGTATCTACAAATAGGTCCTTACAGCCATTCTCTGACATTCTGTACCTGTGCTGGGGACTTCAGGGAAATAACCAATGCAGCCAGATGGGCACGGACTTCCTTCATCACACCTTTAGCCCATAACCATTCATTCACTTATTTATTCACTCACAGTTCAGGTACCATTGTTAAAATTCCTCAGTGAGATCAGGCCTCAGTGGAAATATTGGTTTTGGTTTTGGAGGGTTTTTTTTCTATGGTTGGGGTTTTTTTTGTGGGGGGGAATGTTTGTTTTGGTTTTGGTTTGTTGTTGTTTTGGTTTGGCTTCTAATTTGCAATGCTTATATGCTTATAATGCCTACAGTTTAGCATGTTTTGTGATTTAAACACAGCATTTAAATAAAGCACCCTAGAATGATGAGGTAAAAGGCAACAACTTAAAATAGATATCTAAAATTTTGAAGTTTCTCCAGTAATCCTTTTATAATAAATACTACATCAGTTATTGTTTCATTATGCTTATTGAATATCTTTTTATTCCTGTGTATTTTCTCATTATAATTCCATACAATTGTTCCTTATAATTCTACTCTATTATGTGTATTATTATCTTCTAGTACAATAGAATTATAATAACAATTTTTAAATAGCTAATAGTCCATACTATCCTGGGTACCAGCACCTGAAATCTCTACTTACGCCTGAATTCAGGCACCATGAGGAAAAACCATGATCTTTGTGCTCAGGCCAAGCTGTCACAATTAGTCCCAAGAAAACTTGTTTTGTCTTTATTATTTTCTTCAGACAGCAAACTATGATCCTTGATGCCAAAGGCTGCATCACAGCTCTAGGAAGCACTGGGATGCTGAGTATCTGTGCCAGCTATGAATGATACATGCGAGAGCAGTGAGGTTGTTCTGTGAGCAGCGTTAAAGGGGGTTTTGATCATCTGATCAAAGAGGGCTGTAAATCAACATAGGCATTAATGTAGTGGATTTAAAGTTTTTTTCCTTCCCGAATGGAAGTGAGTTGCTATATGTAGGGCAGAGCTGTTTATAACATAGTGCACTGCTTGAGTTGTCGTTTTGTACTATGTGCAGAGGGACTTCAAAAGAGTGAAAAAAAACCACTTGAAAATATTGTTTAAGGTTTTTTTAAACTTTGAGGGACCTGTCTGGTTTAGATGCTTAGGTTGAAATCAGCATTCTGTGTTTCTACAATGTAAACATTAGTCTTTAATTCCGATAGGTTATGGTTTTACATTGACTTCAGCTGCTGCAAGTAAGAGACTATCATGACACGTGAGGTCCATTTAAACACCTAAAGACTTCTAAGATAAAGCAATCACATCTCTGCTGGTCATCTAGGTCAAGAGAGCCAGCTGTTTTCTGTGATAGACCTCTACAATATGTTGAAGGAATTGAACACTACAAATGCCAACCTCTCCCTGGTGACTAAAGGAGAAGATTATAATGACCAGTGTAGAAAGCACAGATGGAGCTGCCACATTTAGTCAGCTTTGATCTCCTCAGAGTGCATGAACCTGTCTGTGAATGTAACCAGGAGAGATGGATGTCAGAGTGAATGGTGTGATCTCCAGGGATGGCTGCTGTACCACGTTCCAGTGTCCCCAAGATGGCTACCAGAGCCTTGCTTGGATTCAAAGGGACATGCATGGGACAATTTGTCCATGCACCTGCAGAGAGCCTTAATGTTCCAGAGGAACCACACATCCAAGCTTCTTATGTCAGCTGCATTGACTAACAGGTTAACTAAGCCCTGCCTTTCTCATTCAACTTGAATACTGCAACACGAAGAATAATGCAGTCAGGCTCCATGACAGAAACCCATCTTTGGTAGCCTCACACAGGCCTTCATTTTGCTCCATAATATGAGGATTGTGCATGCAGCACAATGTGCTAGGTCTGTCTCAGTCCATGCATGAATTATCCAGAGTATTTTGGCTGCCTTAGTACCATCCTCCTGGAGTTAATGCCTGGGGGAGCAATTGTTTGGAAAAATGAAGCATGAAAACCAGTTTTGCTTTTAGCGTAGCAGAAAATAATTCTAAAAGGTGAATGACACAAACTTCATATTCAAAATAGAGACTTAGACTATCAAGTAAAAGAACAGAAAAATTATTTGGACACCAGGATTCAAAAAAAAACAGTGACTCCCCATACTGAAAATAAGCTCTTTCATTGTAGTAGAGTTTACTTTGACATTAAAGCGTCTTCAGGTCATGCATGTCAGAATTAAATTAAACAAAAAACCTACCCAAACACACAGATTCATATCTATTTTTTGAATGACCTTTTCAAATCTTCACGTGTTATTTCCACTTCTAGAGAGCCGGAAGAACATGGAATATTTTAGATATCTCAGTGGATAACCAGATGAAAACAGAAATAGTGAAGACACCAAAAAGCGAAGCCTCTACATTGTACTTTGTGTCAATATAGACTAATTTTGCAATTCTAATTTTTACAGTCTCACTAAAATTTCTAATTTATATAGAAAATCCATGGGCATGGCTTTTACCAAGTGGCTAGTAATGTGGGCTGTTCAGAAAGGACTAGCAGCAAAACGCTGCTTTACTGAGAAGCGGTCCCATCACAGAGAAGTCTGCTGAAGTTCTGTGCAATGTTCAGCATGTCCATTTGCACGTGCAGACCCTAAGTCCTGCCAGCTTACAGTGCATTTACCTCTACTGTGACAGACAGCAAGGAAATGGAATCAGCTTTACTTTAAAGGTGCAAAAGTGAATTCTGGATAATATCCCTGTGAGTGGAACAACAAATGTGTGCTGAGTTAGGAACAGATGACAGTTCCTTAAATATTGACTCTAGATTTAAACATCTGCTTAGATGCACATAGCTGGAGTTTCTCTGAAGCTAAAGCCTTCTGATTTAGTTTGAAGGTCCAGTCCCTTTATCTAAAGCACAAATAAACAAAATCTTAATGGCCTATTACTGACTGTGTACTTAGCCTGGATCAGCCCCAGAATTTGCTTATCTTATTATTGTGGCCAAAATAAAGTGTGAATACAAGCCTCACAGTAATTCATTATGGATACATTCCAGGGTCTGCTGAGGTCGCTGTCTCTCTTTCTGACAGAATTTCACTAGTCCCAGATCAGCATTTAAGACAAATACAATAAGAACATAGCAGGAGAAACAATTTCTTACATTTCTAGGGTTTGTAAATACTTTTGGCAAGTTGTCATTTTTCAGTGAAACTTTTTCATTTAAAGTACTCCTGGCCATCTCCCTTGGTGAGAAAAGAGATGTAGAACATAAGTTATAAATGGAATGTAAGAATGAGATTCAAGTTTGTCCTATAGTTATAATTGTGAGGTAGCTGTGTATGCAGGCTGTGCCTGTGCATAAAAACAGTTAATTATCTCACTGATGTCACAACAAGCAATTTAAATGCTGGACCAGCTTGAGACAGGGTGGTAGACTGAACCTTTAGCCATCGTCTTTGCTAAGGAAGTGAGTAACTGTTACGGGAGCCCTCAGTTATTGCACGGAGTAATAACAAATCGCTCGTGTCTGTGTGTTAACCAGTTTCTCTCCATTGCATTGATTGATATACCAGGTGAAGAAACTGCCATCCCAGAGGGTGCTCCTACTCCAGAGTTAACCATGTATGTTGGCTGGATTCTTGTAAATACTCAATAGGAACGTCTAAATGTGCAGAAATCATCATGCGGAATAGTTTTTTGGGCATAGTTAAGATCATTAGGAGCTGGTGCCACATAGTTTAAAATAATTGACAGCAATGGAAGCAGTTTGTGATGAAATGACCACACAGGACTTCAGGCCAGCTGGATGTAGGAATTCAGCAGAACAATATTTTGGGGAGACCTGTCCAATGCTGCTGGAGGTACCATTAAAACAAATACTCTCATCAACACCCAGATAGTGGCTGGCCATCCTAATCAAGAGATTTTATTCCTCATGTAGGCATTATCCTTTGCAAATATCTCCATATATTAAGGACTTTTTTAACAATGTTCTCTCCATGAGCGCCTTTACAACACCTAAACAAAGTCACGTTTGTCTTGATGTGCATGTCTTCAATATGCTTCATGTACAGATGCATCAATCTGTGCTCAGTCATGTAGGCAGTAATATTTTGCTTGCTCAATGGTGTTTCTTTTACAGAAATCCTTACAAAAGCTGAGGTGAAGTGCAACAATCTCTCTCAGCCACCCTTGATGCGAAATCAAGAGCAGAGGCACAGAAAAGCTTGTGATTGACTTTCATTCTCTCTATTTTCAAATACATGGGATATCTTTTCATTCATTAGTCACTGACTGCTTTAAGTAACTTATCACACTTTCAAAAAAAGAATTAACTCTAGCATTGCTATAGAGAATTAGGAAAAAGAGCATCTATGTTTGTTGTTGTTTTAGACTTTCAAGGATGGAGCCATAAGAAATATTAGCAGAGTCAAGGGGGAGGAATATGCCTGAGTAATAATAGCCTTTCCAGATGACATTAACAAGCCTCCAGACTTGCAAAAGAGTAGAATAGTGGGTTACTACTATTACTACTGTAACCCAGGACTAAAGTGTTTAAGTGGACAGTTCATCGTCGGTTAAAACTGAATTAGAAGATGGCCTTTTTGAAACACTAGAAGAAAAATGAAAGCTTTATTTTTATCAATTTTGTTTGGTTAATTTTATGCTGAACTGAATTATCTAATTTCATATGAATCTTTTGTATTCTGCATTAACTGATTTTCTTAGTAATTTGGTTCACGAGCAACATTTTAATGACTTTTAACAAAAGTTTTATTATGTCCATAATTACTCCAAAGTGCAGACTTCATGAAAGTATTGCAAAGCATAACTGACCATGTGCAAGATCTACAGCGAATAAGAGCCTCTAATCCATGCAAGATTGATCTAAATCCTTTTTCTGTGTTCAATATTATTTGTTGGGTTTTTTCTGATTTTTAGCTAATTGGGATTCATTAACAAATCTCTGCCGGGGGAGTCTATTTACTGTTCATCATTGCATGTTTTATAGAATCATGTAAAGCACGTCAAAATTTTCCTTTAAGGGAAATGCACATCATTAATACAACAGGCATCCACAGGATATTGTTCACGGAAGACGTACAAATTAAATGCCATAAAAGTTTAAATAATTAACAACAAGGGAAAACAATGGCCACGGGTTTTTTTTCCTCATCCTTTCATCAGATGATGGTACGAGGCAGGCGATGGATTCAGTGAATAAAAGACCCATTTAGAAAATATCTTGGCACCCACCGTCTTGAGATTACAGCTGGGAGAAATCAATGCAGAGGTATACAAAAGGACAATTAGATAAGGGACAAGCAAATATTTTTTTCTATAACCACAGAAAATGAGGTTATATTGGAACTAATTAGAACTTCTGAAAACAGTTACAACCTTGCTGCTTTCTGATACACAGAACACTGACTCCCTGTTTGATAAATAATACTGCTTTCCTGGTCTCTAGGAAGCAAATCACGAAAAGTGCCTTTCATTTCAAGCATGTCAGAAATAAAAAATGTGTCAGTCATGCTGGCTTAACGATCATTTCCCCTACCCTTTTGCATGGTAGTGCTTCTTTGATTATGGTTCTAACTGCAGCAAAAGGCAAACTCTTGAACCCCCTCTTTTTCATGGAAGTGGGCAAGAAATAGTCTATGTCACCCTCTCCCCTGGGCTGGCCAGTATGGATGGCTGCATGGAAGGGAGGGTTGTAGTTCCACATAACAATTCTTCTCCAGTTTCTGACAACCAGAATGCTGACACCGACGTGATCTGTACCTTTAAGATGCAGTATCCTTTGGTGTTACCCCTGGGATAAAGCCGCATGACCTCACTCTCTTCCCTAGACTGTAATTCAAGGCAGAAGGTGCTCCTCATTAGATATTTGTGATTTAGCAGTTTTAGAGCACACACTGAAAAGTGTTCACCAGTTTCAGGACCGGTGGCAGCACAGCCATAGCAGTGTTGTACTAAGTCTTGGGTGTGAAATATGATGCAAAGGCCAGAGTCCATTGGCACATGCACACCACACTGGGGTGGCTGCTCCTTCTCTGCTCTTTAGGGATAGCTTTTGATATTTGTATGGCTTTGGGCTGTTCCCTGCTTCCTGCTAAAGCAATCCATTCAGAGTTTCAATCTGATGTCTAGATATATACTTAACCTACACTATATAAAAATTTAATATAAAATACCTCTGGGGAAATAGACAGTATTATGACACCAATGTTATATTTCCTCTGAATTCCAACTACCTGAAAAGGAACTTCTAGACAATTACTATGTGCACTCACTGATATATGCGGAAACACAATGTTATGTATAAATATAATATGACAGAATATATATAGGCAGTATATAGACATATATTCTTTTTTTAGAATTTTAGTGCATTTATATGATATGCTCAGAGAAGTTTTACTTTAGAAAGTCCCAAAGAACATTCAGTCAATCTAGAAATTTACTGGTTGTAAATATATGACACTTTATATCATTTTAGGTGGGACTGCCTAGTATCCCATACATTTTAGGTGGGACTGCCTAGTATCCTATACATATACATTTACTTATTTATTTAAAGCAGAAAAAGCAGCTTACTGAGAACATGCAGATATATAATTAGCAATTTGCGGTACAGCCTTCACATGGAAGTGGGTGCAAAGAGTTTCCTACAGCTCAAACCATTCTAGGTGATGAGAAGTGTCAGCTGTGTATGTGGAGATTTTCTGTACCCACATCTGTTTGATCCACTCTTTATTCCCTCATGAGACTTAAGTTATGGACCCAGCCATATCTGTTTTCCATCTACAGCCCCTGGCTATGATTTCATGAAGTGTTCTTCATCTCACAGGCTAGCTGCTCAGATTATTCTCTGAGGACAGGATTAAGACCCAGCTGAATTTTTCAGCCAGTGAGCAATTTCTGTAAAAGAATTGGCTTTCAAAATAAATTATGGTTGTATGTTAGAAAAACAGAAATAGAGTTAGCTCCTATCTGGCCTGCCTATTTATTGACATGGTCTCTCTGGGTATTTCTCCTTGGTTAATTTGCACTATGTCTGCATAATGCCAAGATAGATATTGCAAGTGAGAGGTACATTATATCTAAGAAGAGACAAGAAACTTGATTATGATGGAGAAGGAAACATTTACAAGGGTGAAAAAGAAAATCTGCATCTAAAAGTTATAAAATGCTAATATGGAAGTTTGACCTTCCGACTTAGAAACCTAATATTTTTTCTCAAAATCAGTGATGAAAAAATCCTAAAAGAGCTATCTTATCTTATCAATTCGCATATACAAAAGTATAGGGTACTCTTACATCGTTAAATTGTTCAGGGCAGGGACTCTTTTAGCCATAAGACCTGTTTCATGGACTGGCCTCATCCACAGTACATGACATTTGGCCTGGATCTCCTCTGAGCTCTTTTTGCAGGATTGTAAAAACTGTTTGAAACAATCTGAGAGTTGCTCTGGAGCCCATATGGCTGAGATTTCTGTAACATGGATCTGTGGCTATGCATTGTGTGTTCTGAGGAGGTTGAATTAGATGACCCGTAGGTAATTCCAATCTGAATCGTCATAGGATCTCATGATGCCATGAGGTATGTTAGAATGACCTTGGGATGTTTGAAAGTACAAAGGAGGGCTTGGGAGGATGAATGAAAACAAATTTAGAGAAGGAGTTTTTTTTGTGGGGTTTATTTTCCCCAGCTTACTTTTGGATATGATTGCTGGTGCATCCATGAATAATGTCTTGGCATTGTCTTGGACTGGCTGGTAGGCATTTCTGTGCCAGAGAACACCAATGATGTGTACTAGGGCTAATTAGCAATGTTTGAGCTACCATTTTTTTCTCTTTACTTATCACAGTACATTCATGCATGGAAACTACTTTCTTATTTAGATTAAAAAAAAAAAAGGCCATCAGTATAAATAATACTCTTCCCTGTGCAATGTTCTTGGTGAAATGTACACTTTACAACATCAAAAGAGGCAAGATAATCTAATGGCTCTTTCTGGATTGTAATACTATGAAAATATTAATGGAAAATTTAATACACAGAATGTGCAAAGTTACTAAAATAATTTCAATGTATTACTTTGTTCTCATGACACTGAGCACACTTCCAGGTCTTTGATGACCACAGATTTTAGGTACTTCAAAGAAAAACAGCTTATTATTATCATCGTTTTCATCCTGTCTTATTTTCATTTATTCTTTCTTAAGGTTTTGTTGTTGCTGTTGTTTAAAAGAATGTATTCCTCTTTCTACCAATATGTGTCAAAAGATCACACCTTTGTCTAAAAGGAATATGAGGTACAAGTGAAGATGCTGTTGAAAAACCTGCCACGAGCAATACAGAAGACAGAAATGTTATACAGATATTTTTGTTTATTATCTGTAACAAAATAGGAAAGAAGAGTTATCTATTTAAAGGACAAAAAGGAAAGTTTCTTAATTCTGAGAAAAGAGCATGAAGATTTTCAACACAGTCAGCTGACTTACAAGAGTCCCAAGAGAGCTAGCTAAAGGAGATTTCTGAAACTAAGTTCCTATTTTGTAGTGGTATATTGGTAACATTGAATTGGCAAACCACTAAACTGAAAATACCTCCAGGGATTGATAATAATAAATATAATTACTTTGTCTGAAGAGAAGTAAATCGTAGAAATACAAACTTACCTTACTGGTATGAATACAGTGAATAAAGTCACTCTTAACTCAGGATTCTACCAATAAAGAACAAAAGATTTGAAGAAACCTTAATTCTTGTGATCATTATGAACAGAATCTCTCATGGAGAGGAGGTTTGGTTGCAAAAATCTGTTAGATAGCTGGAAGTCATTTTGATATACTTTACTTCAGTGTCTCTACAGCTTTCAATTAATATCCTATGACATTTATTTTTAAAAATTTAAAAATAACCCAGACTCTAGTATGTTTTAGGAAACTACCACATAATAGATCACATTGTGTATTCAAACTTTGTAGTGATTCTCACTTCCACTTGTCAAATGTAACTCTGACAGAATGGGTTTTCTTAAAGGTATACCAAGACAATTTTAGAAGACCTTCTAAACAGCTGGAATTTAATCCAACCATGGGGAACATTTTGTGTCAACAATCTATCAACAGAAAATTTTTACTGATGATGTATGTGGGGGTTTCTGTAAAACAACTGAAAGAATTGTGGATGACTGTTCCAGGGGTAACTAATATACTCCGAGCTCAGAAAAAATAGCTTAATTTACATACAGGAATAGGAACTAAAGAAAAAAAAATGCTGTGGAGTTCGGAAGTAAATGTATTCATAAGGGTTCTATCTAAAACACGCAGTGCACAATGGTAGGTAGCTTAAGTTAAAAAACTTAACTTTTGCAATTAAGCACAATTTCTTATCAACATGAGAAAATATTTGCTATGGGTAGATACTGATCTTATTTTCAATCAGCAACCTTATATTGAAAGAATCTATCTTTGGCAACACATGCTATAACTTGGCTTCTTCGTGGCAGTTCTTTCAAAAATCTGTGAAATTCTATATGGGTTTGTAATGACTGCAGCTGCCCATTCTCACCTTTAACTTCTCACGTTGCCTTTATGAAAATAAAAATTATCTTTATACTGCCGGCTCCCAGTGATGCACACAAAGTTCAGACTCTACCAGGTCACACTGCAGTTGGTTAGATTTCATAGAACCACAGAATGGTTTGGGTTGAAAAGGATCTGAAAAACCATCTAAGTCCAACCCCCAAAGTATTTATTCTACACTTCTAAGACTTTGTGGCAAACAGAGGTTGAGAGGTATAGAAGTATCCAGTACAGGTAGTTGAGGATGGAATGGAATCGGGATTTGCTTAGTTCTGTTTATTTTAAAAAAAGCAAAACAAAACAAAAAAATCAAAATAGTGACTTCATTCATTGATGAATATATCTTGTGTTAACACTTTTGATCAGAGTAACAGCCTCATCTGGGATCAGGAAGGATCTTCATCCTGATCAAAACGTCCAAAACCTCTAAGATTTTGTTACAGGGAACTTTGCTTGCCAGAAGCTGCTGATATCTTTGACATTATTAACTCCTCAACCATCAGGGAAATTTCAGAGCAGGAACTGATGGAAATATGCCCAAGCAAATCCCCTGCTTCTAGAGTCAGAAATCATACAATACCTTTCATAAATTCTTCAGGCTTTATCTGCAAAGTTGTTGTGTCCTGTGAAGCTTTTACTGCCACTAGACTACAAAAAAATTTTTTCTGAAGAAACAATAGTTAGAATCAAAGAATAACAGAAAATTCAAGGTTGGACATTATATTTGGAGATCATTTAATCCAAATCCTGGTCAAGGTCAGTGAGATTAGTTTGCTCAGATCTCTGTCTAGTCAGGCTTTGAATATCTCAAGGATTAAGATTCTGCTGTCTTTCAGAGCTACTGTTCAAATGTTTGAACATTGTAATACTGAAAAAAAATCTTTACATAGTTTGATACATCTTTCTTGAATACATATCATCCGAACTGTACTCTCTTCTTGAGATGAAAATGCCTTGGATTCATGCACAAGGTGTCTTGTGAGTTCTGTGTTAAAAATTGTTTGTATGTCCTAAGAAGATGTTTGACTTTTCACAGTTGGATCATATTGAAAATTAATAGTCTTTCATTGATGAACTCCTGTGACCAAGGCCCTTCTTTTCCAGCTTTTTCTAGCTGATGTATTCCTAGATGATAGTGAACAGGTTTGAAACCAGGCTTCCAAGTTTATTTTATACTATCCCCTTGTACTTTATGAATTTCATCTGGTTCTTATTACCTCTGATCTCATGGTCATTTAGTTCCTTCACTATGATGAGGCAATACTCTCTGTCTTCCAAACGATGCTTCCCAATTTTGCTTCTATGCCAAGACCATAAATAAAACTATTAAACATGACTGTTCCCAAAATTGATTTTTGAGAAAGTTCAGTAGTATCCTCCTTCTAGGCTAATGTTTCCCTTTCAGTGGAACTTGCTATCAACTCCCCACTATTATAGTTTCTCCACTGAGAAATATTGCCTTGATCTTAATTGTTAAATGTGCTTCCAAGCCAAATTATTTTCTGTGTTTAGCAGTACATTTCTTCTGCTTATTAATTAATTTTCAGTAAAATCCATCTAGTGTGATATCTAGCCTGATATAATCTGCCTTTTCAAATTGCTCAGAATGCATCACCTCTTTTTTTTCTATGCAATGTCAGTCACATCTCCTTCAAAATTATTAAACTGATGGCTCACAGGCTTTGTATTATCTTAGCTCACTATATAATGGAAAATCTGCAATTAAAGAAAAAACTCAATACTTTGAGACCTTTGTGGTGAAGAGTCCTTGAATGGAATAGAAGCATCAAATGTTGGGTCTCAATATGTAGATATTTGATATATCAGAAGCAGAAACTACTGGTTTAGGCTTCCAGTCTAAACCTTGTGAACATGTGAAAGAAAATTAAAGAAAGAATTTGAAAAGATTCCAAAGATATAGTTAAGGTTTCTTACTCAAAACCATATAGAAGTAGGCTTTTTGTGCCTTCTGAAAACTTTATTTGCAAATTTGCAGGTATTGGTACACCTGAGTGCATTTTAAAGAAAAAAAAACTAAAAAAAAAAGCTGAAAGAAAACTTCAAGACTGGGTTTCTTCCTCAAATATTCTGTTTGGTCTTAGCTTTAACTGCCTCCTAATCATTCTGTGTTCCAGATTCAGAGTATATCCACACTCCTTCCACAACTCAGCAAAATAAACCTGCCAAAGTGCAGTCACAAAATACTTGAACAAAGATAAAATACCTTCCTTTCGCACTTTCTCTGTTTCAGAAAATAGATTAAGTTGAACAGAATCATTGTTAGATGAGTGAGCAAAGGGACTGAGCTTCTCTTACACTTTCCAGACCATTCCTTTGTAAGGCTGACATGTTAACATTTTGTCCCAGTTTATTGTACATACTGTTATCATTCCCTGCTGGATCTTCAAGATCAAGAGGTACAAATGGAAAAGGAAAGGAAGCACTTTGTCTTGCCACATCTATACCTTCATTTCTTATGTTCAAGCACAGCAAAATGAGTAAGAAACAGAAGATAAACCACCTAATTTTTTTTTTTCCTTTTATTCTGATTGTAAAATTTCAGTGATCAGATTGAAAGGCTATTTTAAAAAAGTAACTTCGGTCATGGAATTATGTATGCTTAACTTTAAACTGATTCCCAGTGAAGCCAGCAGAGTTACTTAGAATACTTTGGACTAAGTTTGTGTGTGTGTGTGTGTTTTCTGTGTGAGATCTGTACAGGAAGGAGTTAAAATGCCTTTGGTGTAGAATTCCTGTTCACTAAACTGCCTTTTAAATAAACAACATTGCTCATGCTGTTGTTACACCAAATAACCTACAAGCATAGTCGGTGTAAATTTAGTTACAAATCACATGTTTTCTTCCAAAATACTCCAATTTGTGATTAAGACTGTGCTCTTTTGCTATGTCAGTAATCACAGTCTCAGTCTGTTTCTGGTTAGTTAACTCATACAAATAATTAAACTACATAAACTCCACAGCAAGCAGAAGCTGCCGTGCATGCGTACAGCATATATACAGCCTGGCCTTCAGTGCTATGAAAGCACATGAAGTGTATATCTGATCTGCATCCCAAGAACAAATAAACACTGACCTACTCCCTCACTGAAGTCGACATGGTGCAGATTACTCCTGAGAGGCTGTGAATACAAGAATTGTAATCTGCTGTGTGAACATTTAAATACTACACTCACTTTCTCATGTTTTCTGCATTTAAACTCTCGTGCCCAGAACAGTCCTGGAAAGGGAACTGAGATTGCCTTTCGAATTTGAAGAACATTCTCTCCCCATACCATCTCTAAAACACACCCTCATCTCCGCCACCTATTTTCAGTTCAGTCCTATTTCTTTTTTTTCTTTGACCAAAGCGAGGGCAGGAGCTGCTTCCCACATCCATTTCTTCTAGGAGGTATGTTTTGCTTCACTTCTCACCAAAGGAAAACAGGAGATAGAGAGACAATTTCAAGGAGATAATGCATTTGACCTCTCTGTTAATATTCAAAATGCTGGCCAGGAAGGTTAGGAGCAAACATCAGCTTTCTTTCACACCTCTTAGCTCATTCCACAAATTAATAACATCGTACTGGGAGCAGCCTAGACCCTGCGTAATGAATGTTAGCCATAGTTCCTGCTGGCTGCTTCCGAGGATGCATTTATTTTTCTCATTATCTTACACACAATCTTCCAGCTATTGTCTGCTACCCCTGCTCACTCAGGAAACCTCAGAAAGTGCTAAAGATGTCAAGAAGCAATAAGCCTCATTTATTTTTATGGCCTTCATCAGCACTTTCTTTTTTTGCTTAAAGGCCTATAATAGAATCCACTGATTAGAATCAGCACCATATCAGAATATAGATATGATAGCGCTTTATTGAAGGTGAATGGGCTACTGAAGGACACTTTCTCAATTTGATACTTTTAGAGGATACCGAAGCTAAACAAAATTAATTGTGTTGGTACATTTCTCCTTTTCTTTCTCCTTCTTGCTACTTTCTCAGGCATTTGGAAACTGATTAACTAAAATGTTAAGGAAGATGATCATAGAAAGCCCTACTAATTAAAAGGGAATTACTCAACTGAAACAATACCAGAAGGTAAGCAGTTGGATTTGATAGCTATTAATAAAATGGTACAAGTGAACAGAGAAACCTCCATATTAAACATCATATTTTAGAACTAAACCAAGAAGCAAATAATTGTCTTCTGTTGGATTTTTTTTTTCACTTTAACTACATCCACATAACAGTTACAGGCCAATATATGATAAATAGGCCTTCTGTTCTCTCCCTGCACAAGTCTGATCTGAAAAATGTTCTGCTTTCAAACCTCAGGTAAATAAAGCCCATATAAAAATTTAAAAAATAATTAGTTTCTCTTGTACGCATCTATTTTCCATACACAATCACTGCAAGCAAAAGTTTGCAGACTTTAGACAAGTTCTAGTTCACTATTTCAGTTTGTTGCAAACTTAACAGTAACTTTTGCACTAGAATAACTAGGACAAGAAAAAGGGCAGGAGTAAGGCTGCATAAAAAAGGATACAGGGGATGTTTACAGTGCAACCACTAAATTATTGCATTATTACATCTATATGTAATTTAAAATGGTTTATTTATATCGATAAAGAAAATTCACCCAAAGACTTCCTCAGTGTCAGATGGCAATATTCACACAAGCTCTTTATATGGAACAGGCAGTGTACTTTCTATATATTCCTCTTATTCTGCTTTAACTTTCTTTTGACCTCCAGGTCATGTTGTTTCCAAGCTGTTCTGAGTGTTTGCAAATCCGGCCCCAGCAGAGTTACTGGTGTCATGGGAAAGCTACTGCTTTTGACTATCATCTTAGTCTTTAATAAGTAAAGCTCAGGCTAGTACAGGGACTAATATTTTAAGAATAAGGTTCTTCTTGTTCAAAGAAGAAAGGCACTCTGGATATGAAAAATTGAAAAATCTTCCATGCTAGGACTGTCCATGTAGGAGTGCAGAAAAACTATTCTTGGTTACTGAAACTAAAAATCTGGTGGGCTACTTAAGTATGCCACTTGCCTCTCATGTATACAACCCTGTATAGTGCATTTTTAGAGTTATGAAGTGTTGTTTTGTTTGGGTGATCAGGGTAAGAGGAAACGTTGCTGCAGAAGAATAATGGAACAGCAATCTTATGTGACATGGACAGATTTACTATACTTTCACAGCGATTGCCTCACATCAAGACCAAGATTCAGAAATTAATCAGAAATCACATTCACGAAAGAGAAAACTCATGTACACACATCCTAAATCCATCATGCTTTGAAAGATGAAAGAAAAACGTATTACTGTGCTTGGATCATCTAGTGTAAGTTTTCATTCAAACAGAACTAATCACCTATGAAAAGAAAGAAAAAAGCTGATTCTTGATGCCTAGGACTGTTTTTAAAAAACAGAGGGTTATAACCAGGATTCAGCTCTAAACTGGAACAAGCTTTCATAATTTGCCTGTATTCATTATGGGTAACCAGCTTTGCATGGTCTAGATATGGCTTGGAATATGCATGCTTAATTACAAATGAAAGTTAGTAAAATAACATGTAAAAAGCTACTAAAATTATTCTGAGCTGAGAAAAACAGAAAAAAATGGGAAAACAGTAAATGCAATCACTCTTCATGGAAGATGTAAGAGGAAGCTGTACTCAGCATGACAGCACAAGGAGACCATTTCTCTCAAAACCTTGTTTATTCTCTGGGACAGATTTCACAAAAGGATACGGAATATTTACAGCCTGCTAATGGAAGTGGTCAAGCATGCACAATTTCCTGGTCCCAAGGTAGTGGCCCATAAAGAGGTCTGCCCACATCCTCAGCAGACCAGACAAAAGATTCTAAACATCATGTTTGGACAACTCAGCCGTCAGATGCACATGTAGAAATGCAAACCTACATGCACACGCACACGCAGAGAGCAGTACCATGCACAGATAATTATGAAGAAGTAGAGTCCATTACTATAGTAGTAGAGTCCATTACTATACTATTACTATAGTAGGTTACGTTTTCAGAGATTATTATCTGTGATGAAACTGAGTACTTTAGCATGTGCTAAAATCTCCTGCCTTCCCACTCACCAAGCCTTGCTTCTAGAAACCAAACCTCTTTCCTTCCTCGAGAGAGAGGTGTCACTCAGGCCTATTGAGTCTACTGAAGGCTTGACCTCACCTGACTGTTTCTTTTGGCCTTTGATTCTAATTTTTGGTATGGTTTATACTGTAGCTGGTGCTCTCCAGCATGAGATTTGTGAAGATCATTGATTCATAGAATCATAGAATGATTTGGATTGGAAGGGACATAAAAGACAACCTAATTCCAATCTCCCTGCCATGGGCCGTGACTACTTCCACAAGACCAGGTTGCTCAAAGCCCCATCCAGCCTGGCCTTGAACACTTCCAGAGATGCAGCAGCCACAGCTTCCCTGAGTAACCTGTTCCAGTGCCTCATCATCCACACTGTAAAGAATTTCTTCCTAATATCCAATCTAAACCTACTCTCTTTCAGTTTAAAGCCATTTCCATTTGTCTTATAACTATATGCCCTTCCTGAAAGTCCCTCTCTAGCTTCCTTGTAGCCCCTTTAGGTAGTGAAAGGTGCTCTAAGGTCTCCCCAGGGCCTTCTGTTCTCCATGCCAAACAACCCCAGCTCTCTCAGCCTGTCCTGACAGGATAGTTATTTCAGCCCTCTACATTGTGCCCTCTGGACTCACTCGAACAGGTCTATGTCCTTCCTGTGATGACACAGCTGATGTTTTTATCTGAAGAACAGTGATTCTCCCTTCTCTTCCCAACCTCACAGCAGTTTGGAAATTGCAGATCATGTTCTTTCAGGTTCATTGCACATTTGTACAGTGAAGCAGTTCTTGAATGCAACCCCAGAGCACTCCTGAGACCAACACCACACAGTGCTGCAGGGAACTCAACCTCATCATGCACACGAAGTGCGTTTGAGGGAATTTTAAGGGAAGAAACTTTTCTTGTTATCCCTCTACTCTATTACATACATAGTCTTACTAGCAGTGTGCTGCCATTGTAACCCATGTGTCTGAGTTCACAGCAAAAATCAAGCACAAACTCTGAGTGCTAAAGCCTCTCACCTTTTCTGAATGAGTTCATCAGTTAGGACTATTAAGATGCTGTAAACACCCTATATGGATGAATCACCTAATAAAAGTGAGAAGCCAAAATTTTATTTTAGTAGGACATATCAAGCATTGCAGCATTATGCCGTGCAGTAGTGCTAAACAGGAAATTATCTGACCAATTTTGACCAGTGATTTTCTAAGTCTTGGTAAGTATGTTGTCCATACTTTTCACAGAGTTTACAGCATTTTGGCTAATTTCTGCTAAAATGGGAATTTAGTTTTTGGTTTCTTACAAGTTTCCTTCCAGAGAGATGATTAGAGATGAATCATAAACACATATCCACTAAAGTTCAAGCTTTTACAATTCGGGGATAAAAAGATCACTGAAATCTTACTACTCTTATCTAGTGAAATCTTTCCTACGCAGACATAGATAGAGAGATGAAAATAGTTTTCCTTATATATTTAAGCTGATAATAAATTAAACAAATTGGATATTTTAAAATATAAATGCAAGTGAAATAAAACTGATTGAAATACAGCACATTCCAAGTTCCTTCTTAAATGTAAGCAGCTGATTTTCAGGCCCTTTGGTGCCACACTCTTGAAGAGAAATTAATAAATAAAGGTGTGAGATTCGAGAGTAGTAATTTTTAAAAGCTGTACAAAGGACCCAGATTGCATGTAAATCAATTGAAAACACAGAGAACTACAACTTATGTCAGCCATCTCTTTCATATTCAGAATCATTAATCTCTTGGACATGACAAATCTTTTTAGCAGAAGGGAATAAATTCAAGATGATAACTTTTAAAGTAATGAATAACTCTTGCCTATGAAGTACTTTAATGACTCTCCTTGTCAGAATTCAGATTATATTATTAACTCTACAGAATGGTAGCAGCCTGAAGAGATACAGTTACAAATCAATTTCACTGCTTTTTCATAACGAGTCACTAATTGACCTCAATCTCTGATGGAGTCACATATTTCCTCCCATACTTTATTTTAATGATGTGTATATCAAGGGTTTAGCGACTGGTCATAAAGGAATTTATTTTAACTCTGCGTTGCCTTGCACAGCCTTTTAATGGCAGAAATAGAAATCATTCTGAAAGCATTAACTTTAATGGTTGGGATGTATTTTTTAAACTCTTTTATGGTTAAGATGATCATAATTTTGTTGAAATATGTGCTTGATTTATCTACTTTAAAATAAGAAACAATTATAGTGAAGGAAGACGATTCAGATTCTCCACATTAATGATTACAGACTATAAAATACTTTACTTACTTACTATGTGGTCTTAAAAAGAAATTACATTAAAATTAACAAACGGCTTTGGTAAAACTGTGCTTACTATGCTCTGGACAACATCCTTACAAAGGTATTTTGAAAATGAATAGCCAAAATATATTTTTAAATTCCACTGCATCCCATTTTTCTGATTTTTATCAACAAGAAGCTCAAATAGTTTTCCACATCTCCTTGGGTGTTTGAACTACTATAAATGGAAGTATTTGCCTTGTTCTAAACCCAAGAAAATCTAATGCAAATCCAGTTGTTTTAAATAGGATTATTGTACCAGTCACACTTGAGTTTGTAAGGTAAAAGAGCCAATATTTGAAAGATACAGGGTTTTAGAAGCCCTTTAGGACTGTATATTCACTTTGGAGGTCGTTCTGGGCATGATTTAAAACAGAGAAGGGGAGAATGAAGGAAGCAGATGAGTGAGATGGCTACAGGTCCATTTACTTATCCGACCAAGCCTTGCACTGGTGGCCACATAAGTGGTCTCTCTAGGTCTGGGGGCCATCAGCTATCCATTGGAGCTATCCAATGCTATCCAATGGAGATGTCCATTAGTGTGCGTCCACTCTTGAATATATTGTTCTGCTGGACCAGATGTGGTGCCACTGAAGTGCTGATTTTGACTTGTGCAGATCTGGTGGGCTGCTGCAGCTGTGTAACGTACGAGCACGTGAGCGTGGGTGTCTGTGTGGGCACCGGGGCATCCCCCAGCACTGCTGCTGGGGGGCCTGTACCCACAGCACAGATGGGCTTAGGGACCTGCTACCCAAGGAACAACCCAAGTTTTTAGATAAGCAGGAGGAGCGATTGCCTGGATGTTGAAGTGCATCGGTGCGTTATGAGACCAGAGGGAAAGTATCATTGAAAAAAAGTTGCTTGCCTTCACTTGCTATACATTGTGTCATGCAAAGACAGGAAGAAAAGTAAAATTGCACTATTGCACTAAATGCTCACATTCAAGCCTAACTTTTGTACATAAATCGAATACTCAAATTCAGCCATGAACTTTTAGTGGTTGTCATTTTTCATTTCTATTGTTACAAAAAAGCAGTTCTATGGATCATAAAAATTTCAGTCATAGAATCACAGTCATAGAATGCTTGGGTTGGAAAGGACCCTAAAGATCATCTAGTTCTTATCTCCCCTGCCACGGACAGGGTTACCTTCTACTAGACCAGGCTGCTCAAGGACCCATCCAGCCCGGCTATGAACACTGCCAGGGATAGGGCTCCCCCAGCTTCTCTGGGTACCATAGGCCTTGTTACACAAAGTCAGACAAATAATGATATATTTTAAACATCAAATCTATGAAACTACTGCTGCAAGTCAGTTGTTTTGACTATGTAAGTGAATCCTAAAAAGACAGGGCAAGGAGGAACACAACACACAAACAAACACGTCCAAAGCCAAATGCAAATATAGCAGCCATACAAGCACCTTCAGGAAAAAAATTTCCTTTAGCATCTTATCATCTCATAGTGACACCAACGCGTATCTTGGTATTATCCAGACAACCTGAACTATATTTTTTCCCATAAAAATTCAATGATGGCACTAAACTGTGAGGAAAGAGGTCAGACAGATTCCTTAGGTCACATGTGAAGTGCACAGCAGTGCTGTGTTTGTCGGTACGAAGCTGTCTGTTCTTTTCTAAGAATCAAACCAAATATATATTAAAAAAATAGCAGTACATCATAGATAGGGAGGTAACTCAGGCTTGGCTGTCATATGGACAGAATTAATGTGCAGAACTTTAGTGAAAAATGGGAAAATTTAATATAAAGGGAAAAAAAGGAATATGAAAGACATATGAAGAACTCATTACATGTGCCAGAACTTCTAGTCCTAAATTAATACAAGTCAGTGTGAAATAATGCAGCAGCTGCAGCAGAGGAACATGGGGAAAAGCTAAGAATTGCCATCAGAGAAAAGAAAGAAAGAATTATGAAAGCTCTTTGACTTTAAAGAATCCTGTGAGAGCAAAAACTCTACTCACTAGAGTTGGGCCATTTTCACATAAATGCTTTATTTTTTACAGGTCAAAGAATGGAAAGAACAGGGATTTTTTCAAGTATAGTGAACCTCCTCTCACTTTTTCTTATAGTAGTGTACCAAAGGGTACCCCACTTCATACACAGATGGAAAAGCTGGAAAAAATAAAATAATGCCTATGTTTCCTTACACTGATGTTTGGCAATGCGGAGGAACCATCATGATTTAAGCTAATACAAGCATGCAAATGTCAAGAGACGACCTGTACTGAATTGTGTAATTATAGATCCATAGAATTGTTAAGGTTGGAAAAGACTTCTTAGATCATCAAGTCCAACCAGATATGCTTTGGCTAAGCAATCTAAATTCCTAAATGGAACAGGTGTTTGCTCCTAGCTGTATTGAACTATGGCTCAGATCACTTGCTGCACAATATGCAGCACTAAAACACATAAAGAGGTGCCAGGCTTTTCCCTGGTTGCAGCCAGCCTGAAGCAACAGCTTATGCTCCGTCATCACTGGAATTCAGAAGGGTTTTGATGTGTCACATCTCTGCTGAAAGCTGTAGTGCAATCAAGCCCTAATTGTGAAGGAAAGCAGGGTCAAATTGTACCACTTCACTGCTTTAACCCTCTTCTAAATATGCTTCAAGGGCCTACAATTAACCTGAGATGAAATTGGTATTTTGGTAAGTATTATGTTAATTATACATTCTTATACATACACCTACATATCTGAAACATTAAATATTCTTCATTTTCTTTTGTAGAGGTAAGCTTTTTTTCCTTTCCTTTTCTGTACCACTTTGCCATATGAAGAAATAAAACAGCGTCTGAACAGCACTGTTTCATACATACATCACTTAAATAAATAATTGCATTTCTGTGTGAATGTGTTCAAAAAAATTCAAGTGGGGCACAGTTTGTTTGACGTGTCCTTTGGTACTTCATCTTTATCAAAAATATGACCTGTACTATGCAAAAAACATTCATTTGCTTTGCTCCACACTCCATTTTTCCTCCTTGCATATTAAAAATGTATTAAGATGTTTAAACTGCAAACTTGAATCACCGAAAATACATATAACACAAGCTTTCACTCAGCGTCCATAAGTGTGTGCATTTGAATGATCTCAAGTTACACATTCAGAGATTTATCCCCATAGGACTTTGCCTCATTTAAATAACAGCCAATTTATTCCCAGTTTCTGTTTATGTCATTTCGTGTATGTGCCAGACATTATTTAACACAAACAATTTAAATCTTGCAACAGTTCAGCATCATTAGTTTCTTAATGAATGCAGAGATGGATGTAAGACTGCAGGAGAAAGGAATGGTATAGGGAACGGTGATGTTATCTGTGCCGAAGTCATGGAGCAAAAGAGCACTGATGGATGCAGGAATGGCTTCATGTAAATAGAATGGAATGGAATGGAATGGAATGGAATGGAATGGAATAGAATAGAATAGAATAGAATAGAATAGAATAGAATATTTCAGTTGGAAGGGACCTACAAGGATCACCAAGTCCAGCTGCCTGACCAGTTCAGGGCTGGCCAAGTAAAAGCGTGTTATTAAGGGCATTGTGTCAATGCCTCTTAAGCATTGACAGGCCTGGGGCATTGAACAGCTTTCTAAGAATGCCTGTTCTGGTGTTTGGCCACCCTCTTGGTAAAGAAATGCTTCCTCATATCCAGTCTGAACCTCCTGTGGTGCAGCTTTAAAACATTCCTCCACATCCTATCACTGGATACCAGGGAGAAGAGCTCAGCACCTCCCACTTCATTTCCACTCCTCAGCAGCCATAGGGAGCAAGGAGTTCAGCCCTCAGCAGATCCTGGCTGAAGAAGGAAAAACAGCTCCTAAAAAGAGCTAGAGGAGTGATATTTTTTCCTTTGTATTGGAAGATAGCCTTGGGCTGTGGTAAGTTGATACTGACTTTAGTGAAGATAATTCTCCTTTAAGCAATTTTAGTCACACATGCACACAAATGGATCCTCATGCGAAGTTGCAAAATGTATCCTAACTATTTTAGGTTGTAATTTCAGAACCTACAGCTTTTGCATATCTCACTCATGCTTTTTAAACACATGAAGGTTTCTCAGCTCAGATGAACAGCTGACACCAACAGTTTGTGTAGCACTGGAACAAGAGTCAGATTACGCCTATAAATTGTCATCTGAAGTAAAATACTTTCTAGAGAACTTTTAATATTATATTATGTAATTACCAGAGGAGTTATACAATCTCTTTTTTATGGTTTTTAAAAATCCTTTACTCCAAAATAAGGGTAGTACAATTTTCCTCTTTTTTCTTGTTGTCCTTTTCCTAATGGTTTCTAAATATTTAGAGATCTTAATTAATATGTTGTGGATTTTGATGTGTGTTTGTTTGCTTACTTTTTTAATATCACTAATTCTTAGTCATAATGTTTTCATAGATTTTTTCCAGAGTTTTTCTAGAGTTCACTCGTTGGTGTTCATCATTGTAATGTCATCTGTATTAAAGGAGAGATGTTTCACCACTTTGATATTTGCTCAAGACAGTGTAATTTAACTTGGATACACTGCCTTGTAAACAAATCTCTGCAGATGGGGAGCTGGTGATTAATCTGGCCAAACAATCTATAAACACTGCAAGTGGGATCCATCTCGGTTTTAGACATCCATGACATAAATCTTGAAGCCTTCCTTCATCATCACACAGCGATACAGGCACTTTCAGGGCATGTTTCACTCATTTTTTGAAGACAGACACATTAGGATGAGCTGAACCATGTCTTACAAAGTCTGTTTCTCTCCACAGAAGAAGAGATCCCTGGGAGACTGCCTGAGATGTAGGCATCTGCATTATGGTTAGGCAGAATGAATTACATCCAGCACCCCTGGATTGCTTTTGAATTGTTCAAATTTCTTGTGTCCAAATGAAACAAAGCAAAACAAAATAAACCCCAAAAAACGAATGAAACAGCAATCAAACAAAAACACAAGCAAACTTGAGTTTCCCAGCTATAGGCATTTGGGAAATTTTTCTAGTTTACCTTCACTATAGCATGACTTACAAACAAATCATCTGTTAGAGTGCACAGAAGCATTTTGGAACAATTGATAGATCAATCTATATTTAAAAGGGGTGTTTGGATCCACAAGAAGCTGCATTAATCTTTAGACCTTCCCTTAACACCTCTGTCTCTAGTACTGGTAACAGATATGAACCCTGCACTCATAAACAACTGAGTTTGGCAATTCAGTAACGTCATACAAATTTAGAGCCAGCTGGATTTCCATTGGTTTCTGGAGTTACTGATTTGCCTTTGTTCTCAAGGGAGCTGCCTGCTGTCCTGGTTCCCTGCAAAAAGCATTGCTTGGTTGCCAGAGAGGTGAGAGTGTCCTCTGGGGTAGGGGCAACTCCATGAAGTTACTCCTCTAGAGAGTTTCCTGATTTTTTTTTTTAAACCGTCTGACAAAAGAACACCCCTAGGATATTTACTGAAGACGCTGTTCATTCCAAAACATTGCAGTTATCTCCAGCTTCTTCATGTGTTTCATCTCACAACTGCAATGTTTTGGAAAGACTGATGACAGGGGAGGGAGAGAGAGAAGGTGTGTCTTCTCTTTCATAGCCCCTGGTCACGATGCCTTGGTTGTACACACTGGCCATCTTAAAAACCACCTTGGTCAAAAGCAAGAAGGCAATACCTGCTCTCACAAATATTGCTTCAGGACTACATCTTGTGGAAGCAGACTTCACACACGAGTAAGCAATCCTACCGTGACACTAGGTGAAGAAACTAAAATTTTCACACAAAAAGAACTATAATCACATGCTGATGGGATGAAAAACAAATTCAGTTCATCTTTAAACATATTATTCAGCTGTGCATCACTGAGAAACCGAGCAGCAGCACATATGTTTCGGTTTCTGCCAAATATTGGCCACAGGTGTTTCCTATTTCAGCCAAGCAGATCACAAGAACAGGATGGCCTGGCAGGTCAAGGATACTGAACAGTGTTCGATTCTACCTACAAAGAGACTGGCAGGGATTTTTTATGTCTACTTCTTTGGGTATGCAGAACATAACTTCCATGTCTGGGAACATGCCTGTCTATCACTGAGGCCAGGTGACATAGAAGAGCCCAGGTTTTACAGTACTAGTAAATTCTCAGCCTGCAGACAGCATCTGCTTGGAGAGTGCCTGCTGGGTGAGGTCACTGGAAGAATCCTGCTTCCAAACTGAACTCAGCAGCTGTTTAAGGTAGAGCTGGCAATAGCAAAAAGCCTGCAAGGAACTGCTTGAGAAATCCTGAAGTCTGTGCAATCACATTCCCATTCCCAGCACTGTTCTCAGCTCTGTTTAATATACTGATGTGGGTAGAGCCAGACCATATTTCATCCTAAAAGGTGAATCAATCTTTCATCATCGGGGTGTAGATACCTGTGTAGCTGGAAATGCTACCCAGACCATATTACATCCTCATAAAAATGTATCATGCTGAATACAGAGCTCAGCCCTATGGCACTATAAGAGGACAGATTTTAATGGCATCTACAAAATAACATATTCTGTAAATTACTTACACAATAGGTCTAAAAGGTCACATTGATATAACAATCCCTGTCTTATATTCACCCATCACACACTTATGCTCATGACAGAGAAGAAGGAAAAGAAAATTACTTTTTTAGCACTTGCTAGGGGTTAAAGTATTGGTGGTTTATAAACTGAAGTGAGAAAAGATGGAGTTTCAAGGTTGCAGGACAACAACGGAGAAAAATTTATGTGCACTGACAACTTTTTAATATAAAAGCAGTTCACTATATGCCTCAGCTGGCCATATCTCCAGCAACAGCACCAGAAACAGATATATATATTTTTACTTAGCTTACTTAACAAAAAAACTCTGCAGATTTGTTTGGTTGGGAAAAATAGATTCTTAACATTATTTGATGCAATAATTTCTGAAGAAATTTCATGTTCTCCAGTACTCCCTCATTTCATCTATCATATTTCTCAGTTTAAGTTCCAAAGTTTCTTTGCAAATGTTTTTGTGTAAGCGGGGAAAGATGGATATAGGTGATTCCCATTAACTTCTTGATATTAGTGTGAATTCACACTGTTGATTTCTTTCTTATAAAATCCAGAAATTGTTGCATTGCCTCTGCAAGAAACTGAAAGTTTTAAAAAAAAGAAGATAATAAACATTAGAAATAAAATGAAAACAAAACATAGAAATGATATACTGCATCATCTATTCCATTTCCCTATCTGAAAATAATGGTAGTAGCACTTTTCCACAGATTAGTTTCAGGAATACCAATATCCAGCTTTCCCCCTTCCTTTCCTTCATTTTGAAATGTAGTTATGGAATTAAATGCTGAAATTATGGGTAGAAATATACTAAGTGACCAAAAGCAATTGGATGGGGGATGTTTGAAGATGTCAACAAAAGTAGTGTAAGTAGGACATCTCAGTATATCCAGGTGCATTATATTCTTGCCAAGCAGCACTGGTTTATATCAATGTGGGTGATAAAATACCACAGAAGATTTACTTTTGTAACAGGCCTGACCTATTACAAAAAGAATCTTAACAAAATTTTATTCTGCTACGGCAGAAAACTTCATTGGGAAGCAGAGAAGGAGAGCAGGAATGCAAAAGGCCGTGTTATGGTCTTTGAAGTCCAGAAGTGCTCCCCACCTCCCAGGGCTGAACCTGTACTTTGCGAACTCCAGCTGGCATGGTTGGTTCAAGGAGGGTGCAGCTCCTGAGCTGAGCAGCTGAGACCAATACCAAACACACCACAGAGCACCCTCATGCTGCTTTCTGGTTTTGAAAGTCTTTCTTCCTGAACACCAAGTAACCATTGTATTCACTTCATTCTGGATTCTTCTCTGTCTGTGACAGTCTTACTTCATGAGCACTGCACTGAGAGCCCAATAACAAGATTTAGATAGTCATATATGTCTTGTCTTCTCTGTTGTAGGACATAACCTTGTACTCTGTCATGCAATGTTTTCCTGACTTTGGGCTGGGACTCCAGCATAAGCAGTTAAAATTTCAGTAAAGACTATTTTCTCTTTTTAACATGGTATCCTAATTACCTTATTCGTCCTACAAAACCAGCAATTTTAACTTTGAAGGATTTTTGGACACAAAAACTGTAAAGGCATGGGTTTAGACTATCAAAAAATCATAGAGATTTTAATTAATTCATGGAATAGGATTAACTATCAACAGAAAAGAGGTTGCACCAAAACTGAACTCCTTCTAGAACAGAAACAAGCCTGTGACACTGACGAAAATCAAGCTTCAGATGAAGACATGCATGTAGGATGCTTAACAAGAGTGACAATCTGTGGGTTTATATGTCATGACTCTAAAAGACCTTGTCATTGAACTTCTAAGGTTTTTTGCCTGCTGCTTCAAATGTGTGATATGGTACAAGCACAAAGTTCTGATATATAATTGTGCGCAATAGGATAAATTATAAGAGAACATTAAAAGTTTCTTATTATTTTTTCTTTTAATAGTTAAGAATAACTACGCTTTTTAAAATTTCTGAATTAAGTTTCTGTAGCAATTTAAAAGAAAATCTTTATAGTTTTGACGTTTTGAGTACAAGCAAAGGAAGCATTCCTCCAACTAAATTTTCTAATAAGTGCATTTTGGCAGGTGTCTCTTCAGACTGTATTATTAGAGCATGTCAGCTACAGGCATGTCTTATTACCCAGGAATACAAGAGATTATCTGAATTGCAGCCTCTGTGTCTGAAATTTCTCCCCATCTGAACTGGAGGCAAGCAGGAATGTATAAAGTTTTGTGGTCTCCTGGTGACTGAGCAGAGTGCCCAGAGTCAAGATTTCCACCCAGATTTTCATCCCATTTATGAAAAAAGAGCACTGGTCAGAGATGGAGGTGAGATGTTCAACAGAGCTGTGCAGCAGACTTGTTGCAAGCATCTTTGCAGAAACTCCTGTTACCACCCTGCTGCTCTGTGAATAATTTTCAGGGCTGTCAGTCAGTACCCTCATTTGCATTACTCACAGATGTCCCTGAAAAGCTATGTATCCTGGGACCATTTTTATGACACAGTCTGCATAATGAATGTTCTGTAATTTTAAATTAAACATCTGCAGGTTCTTTAGTTATCTAGATTTCAAGAAATCTTTTTTTCCACTTACAAGTTAATTCAGTTTAGCTCATTCAAATTCTGCAAGAACACTGAAGATCTTTGTATCTTGCAAGAACATAAAACACCATAAATCTAGTGGAACATATAACTCATCACTTGCCATTTTTGAAGAAGATCAAGAATAGCAGGAGAGAAATTAGAAGAATTATTTCAACATACATTCTGGTAAAAGTACAAACAGAACAGCTCTGTAGTTTCCACATTGACATGTAGATTTATTAGACTTAATTTTTTTGTTGTCTTTGTGGTAAATTCTAATGTTTAAATTTCCAAGTCTTTCTTTTAATTTGCAAGAGTACATTTTCCATATCTTAAGGCAGGAAACAGGCCTAAAGTTATCCTCAGTACACAGATTAAAATAGTTAGTGTTGGTACACTCATGTAAGTATCTCTGGAGTAGGAAAAAACACCACTGTCCACATATTTTGTTTTAACTATGTATTTGAAAGGCAAGATCTCAAAAATTTCACCATTTTCCTTCCAGATTTGCTGGTCAAACATCTGTTTGACCAGCATCAATTTATATATATATATATATATATATATTTCAGTAAACTTCCAATATTCAGAGATATGTTGCAATGCGGCTTAAAGGTTGTATTATTTATATTATTTGTAGTTATACACAGTGCTTATCAAACTAAAACTCGAGTCACATTAGTGTTGCTTTGTTAAGCTCTGGTGACTGCCCTAATTTGACTATAGGTGTAAGAACCACTCATTAAAAACCTAATGTCAGAATCAAAGCTAGCACAGGCTTTCATTATGCAAATATGAAATTGACTGGGAGGGCTAATGAGGATAGAAAGATACCCCACGTGTCAATAGAAGGCTGTCTACTACTAGCACAGCACTTCTGGGAATTTCCCTTATCTATGATCAAGATTTTATTTACTGATATTCGAGTACTTGTTAGGCCGACAAATCATGAAAGCATAGTAAAAGAACATGGCAAATCTCAGACATAACCTATTTCTTAATTTAATGGTATACTTAATGCTATTGTTCTTCTCAAACTGGTCAGTTTTAGGCAAGACTTCACAGTCACTGTGTACTACGGGCTGAGAGAGTAAAGGAAACTGATAGGTGGATTTAAAGTTCCTTTCATATAATTGATTTACATTCCATAGAATTATTTCTTCCGCTGTCTTTAAATATATATTTAGGATCAGTCAGAGTTTAAAGAGATACCCATGAAAAATAGAAGATGGAGTAGTAGTAGATTTATGTGGTATTGCCAGCTCTGCTCTTTGTCTGTTGATGATGTTAAACCAATCATTTTACCTCCAAACAACTTTGATCAATAAAATGAGAATATAGCCAAGCAAGTACAAAAATTATCTGAAGAGGTCATCCATCTTGTTCATCTTTCCATTTTGCGAAAACCATAATCATTTTTAGAAAGTCTCCAAGAGATGTTTACCTGAACTGTTTTGTTTTTTTTTTTTTTATCCTACAGGATGAAAAGCTTCCAAAACTTACTTTGTTAATCTGATGATGATAGGGCTTATTGTCTCCTGGTAAAAGTGTTTTGAAAGTTGTTAATTAAAAAGCCTTGTAATCTTAGGTGTCATTATAAACTTTATATTATATAGTTTTATGTTACAAAGCTCGCTGACCCAAGTGACAACTGTTGGATGTTAGAAAGTTTTAAGACTTTGGAACAGCATCCTAAAGTATTCGCTATCAGCTGCAGACTTCAGTATCTTGCTTTTTTCTCCTTCAGTTGCTGGAGAAACTGGGGAAAATAACAAATTAAGAGACGTGAGTTTCAGAGCAACATCAATTTATTCTACTACAGATTGTGATCTTGGCAATAAGGCGTCACTAATCCACATCTGTTCAGGATAGGAACATAATGATGATGGAAATGCTTTGCTTGTGTCTCTGTTTGATATTTGCCTTGGGAATGCGAGAATATATTTGCATATTCTAAGAAGACCATAACGTGAATAAAGAATAGTTTTTCACTAAGCAGCGCTGTAATATAAAGGCTAGTAAGGGGAGGACATTTCCTAGCTATGGTACCTATCAACATGCAAGTGAGCTCTGCTCTGGAAAGGTAGAACTCTGCTAAGGAAAGGTATAAAACTCGTGTTTAAGATATCAAGCTATCACATGTTTAATCTGAAACTTTATTACAAATATTGCATGAAGTGCCTCTCTGATGAGATATGGCATGACCTCCATCTCCTGAGAGCCCAAAATGAATTCATAGACAGCCACATACCTTCTAATTATTGCTGTAAGAGGCTATAATTTTGGGAGCATTACACTTTATGATAGGCAGCATGAAAAAATAATCTAAGCTTTTAAACAAGAGTTAAGATAAACCAGTGTAAAACCAAAATATTAAAAGATGATTATACTGCTTTCTTAAGGATACTTGCCAATTATTATGAAGGTTTCATAAAAAAGTAATGTTTTTCATAGATTTTGCAATGAAAAATACACAAAATAATCTGAATATGGTGGAAAAGATTCAGCATTAGGCACAAAACTGAAAGCCAAGAATGACTGATCTAATACCAAATTTCTCTCTGGCCTTTATGTAAGTCACAGTTTGATGGATACTATCCAATGGCATGCAAGAATTAAATTGAAATAATTTACTGAAGCACAAAGGTATACATCATTCTAATTACAGCAGCTTTATTATGAATATCTGCAGAATCAATAAGAAGGTACACCCCTATGTGTTATTAAATGTCAGCTTTTCCCATTAAGTAGAATTTAAGTCTCAGTTTAGTAAAGTACTTAAGCATAAATGTAACTTTAAGGAAGAATAGTTCCAGTGACTATATAGCAAGAGACAAGATAATCAAATTTAAATATTAAGTAAAGCCTGCCCTGAAATGGGTAATAATAGATTGCATAGCTTGGACACTATTGGCAATCTCTAGTCGCTTTGCAGAAGAGCAAACTACAGTTAAGACTGCTAAAGATGTGAGAAGCCACAAAAAGAGGCAAAGCGGTTTGGCCAAGGTTATTTCTAGTTCACCAAGCAGAATTGTGGAAGCATCTCAGCTCAATGCGTAAGGCCCAGGTTGGTTGTCCAATCAGTAGACCATGATGCTCAACAAAATTATAACAAAAGCAACCCTACACATCTTTTATTTTATCCTAAAATTGCTTTTTTTTGGTAGGTTACTACATCAACAGAAGAATCTTTCACCTAAGGGCAAGAATGTATACCAGAGGTAACCTTACTTTGTCTATTACATATACAAATGCAGCTTCTGATTGTAATTGTGTATATTGCTTATAATCCCGAAAATATGAGAGATTTTGTCAACATTTCTGTAAGGATACAGGAAAACCAAATGGACTGAAGATGCAGTTAAAACAGATTTCTTGCTCTAATTATCCTACCCTCTGTAACTGTCTAGACTCTCAAAATCCCAGTGAGATAAAGAAATAATGCTATTGCTTTTGAAATGCGTAGTTATTTCATTTTCACTGAAGACAACTAAGTTGCTTAGGAAGAAAGAACCAAAAAAGCCCTCCTATAAATTTACCAGAGGAAATGTAGATCTCTATAACTACTCTGCTCAAGCTAGTCTTCTTATGGATTTTATGGAGGAAGAATAGTACTCTACGTGACAGTGTGTCCCATTCTAAAACTGGTCAGAGGGATTGACCTCTAAAAGGACCTATTTGTTCCAGCTGAGTACAAAGCAAGTTTAAAGGGAAAATGTAGAAATCTCTGATATTTATATATATATATTTAAATGTAGGAGTAATAACACATCTGAATTCCATAGATCAGGCAAAGACGCAATTTCAAAAGATTTTCACATGTATTTAGAGGTTTCTGAAAAGCACACTAGACTTTCATTTGTATTAGAAATTTACAGATTAATTTACAGAAATATGTAAAGTCACACAGTATTTTTGAGACAGAGCACAAAACTGAGTCCTAAATCCCAGGTAAATGTCATCATCTTTGTCACAATATGAACCCAAGACTTATCTTCTCTCACCGAAAAGTCTGACTTAAAAAAAAACTTTGACTCTATGGGAATGTGTGTAGATTAGAGATTAAAGACTTCGTTTTGAATGACAACAGATTAAAAACTCTTGCTGGAATTCTGTTGCAAAATTTTCTTTCTCTTCACAGAACATGATACAATACTTTATTTCAAACACTGAAGTTGTGTTTTTTTGGTGAAAAGCCAGTGTTTTCTCCCACTTCTGTAAATATTGCTAAAACAAGGGGGAAAAACAAAAGTAACAAAACCAAAACATCTCTATTGAAATCTGCTTTGATTTTATAATGAGACTGGATTGAGACTGGATGAACTCCCAGTTCCTATGGAGGTTATGGAAGGTACATAATCAGTTGTTTTCAGTGTTTGACTAGATGAATACTTGAGAAACATTATTTAACCCTGAAAGCATCACTGCTTTGAAAAAGAGTTTTAACAGTGTGTTTTCCAGAGGTTCCTTACATCCTAAATTACTCTATGATTATTCTTATTCTCTGATTATCCCTCTGGTGGTCAGGTTCAATACGTCTTAACACTTTGTAATCAAGACAATGTATTTAAAATAACTGTAATTGAGAATCATTATTCTAATATTCTCTAAAGGCAGAAGAGATACATGAAGAAGTTTTTTTTAAATTGAGAGAAACAAGACTCACACACACATAAAGATGGAAAATAAAGAAAAAGAGCACACAGGACAAGAGTAGAGATCATAATCACTCTTGAGATGTAAGGGTGTGTGGAATGGAAAGATACAGGAAGATCCTGATTGCAGGAATATCCAGTCTATGAGGCTGACAGCAATATTACTTAAAACAAGATCAAAGTCAAGAGACAAGAAGAATAAGAAAATTAAACCTTGAGATATATGAACTGTAATGACATTGAGGCATCAGAGACAGTATGAAGTATGAACAAGAGCTCTCAGGACACGGACAGATAGGCCAGTAAAGGAACCACTTAAGTGTAGCTTGACTGCCATGGGTCTTCTAGGGAGAAAAGCAAGCTGTTTTGGATATAAACACTAACTATTATTGGATGTTTGAGGAGGCTGGTAGCATAGAGTAAAATTTGTTATAGGATATCTCAGGACGGAGTGAATGTGCAAAATTCTGAAATGTCTAAGGGAAGGGCCAAATGCAGGTAAGGGATTGGATCAAAGAGACTTGGGAAGGAACAGGCATGTAAAAATGAAGGAAAAGGGGATTAAAAGGTGTAAACTCTATGTAAACAAGTTGCAGATCAGACCAAGCCCCGCCCCTGATTACCACCTTAATTGTCCTATTTTCCAGGCGACCTTTCTCTTTGTTACATGTGTGGGTATGTGGGATGACCTGCCAGTGAAGTCAAGTGGGAGAGGTGGAGACCAGTCTCAGGAAACTCACAAGACCAAAGCTGAGGGCTAGAAAAAGGACAGAGAATTTAGGCATGGATTCAGAAAGGACTTATGGTGTGGTCTACTTTCAAGGGGCTTGTGGACGCTCATATATCTGTGGATCAGGAGACTGAGGAAGTGCATATATCGGAAATCCTGGTGAGCCAGAGGAGAAGAAGGGTTAGCTGTCTGTTTTGCCCATGTCTGTGCAGGTGTCACAGGTATTAATCTAGGGGACAATAAAGGCACTGCTCTCTGTCTGTGTTAGTCTGTGAGGCTGGGCATGTGTGTATTGCATATCTCGGCATCGCTAAGGTATAGTCTCAGCTTTGTTGCGTCCACACTTGCAAACAGACGCAGTAACACAAAGACTGAAGTGGAGAAAGCCCTTGGGTCTTAGAGGATCTCAGATTTGCATTTCCTTAACAACAGTACTGTGAAATAGTAGGAAGATTTTTGCCTTTTTTTTTTCACTACCACAAACTTCTGAGAGAAAGCTTTGCAGCCTTTTAGAAGAAGCAGCATCCATGCCATGTATATTCTGGTAGTCTTGCCTACATCTCTAATGAGACCTGACGTCTTCATGTTGTGGTCTAGTGCAGCAACAGGAATTTGCCTTTGTCCTGTTAACAAGACACCTAAATGACACCACTTGCAAGCAGAATCAATATTCAAGTTGCTTCTGTTAGCAAGATGCTCCAATGACTGCTAAAACTAATGAAGCTTGTCTTCCTCATGACTTGTCTCCTATATTCCTATATTTATTCTAAGATATTTCAAACTTCCAAAATTTTCTCAAGAACCTATGTACTTCAATATCTCCAAGTTTATCCCAGAGTCCAACACATATTGTGGCTTCTGTTCTCATGTGGGTTGCACTCCAATACAGAACTGCGTTAATGTTGATTTGCTCTCTGGACATTGCCAAATACATGTATATGTGTATATGATTGATTTCACACTACGTTTTACTCAATAGGACCATGAGACAACATCCTATTTGATTGATGGCTTTCTTGAAACTGGTAAAAATAAATATCCTAATGAACTGTAACTGTCTATTAAATTTATTTGAAAATTATCAAAGAGCTCAGAAATTGCTGGGGGGAGAAGGAAAAGGAGATAAAAAGGCGGACATGGATTAAAAATTGCATAGGATTTCTGTTTGTTTGTTTGTGGGCTTTTTTTAAATAGAGAAAGAAATCCCCAGTGGAAATCCAGTCAGGTTCTTGTATGCAACCTTATTTATAGGTTTCCACAAGTGTATGTATTTCCACATATATTTATATATTTCCACAAAATTATTCTCATGGAATCAAATGTGGTATTCTTTCAATTTCAAGTATGTTGTCAGACCTCACTTCCTACAGAATTTTAGAATCAGATCTGCCTTAACAAATGTTTTTTACATGTGTACAATTTCATAAGCATGTATTTTCATAGCTGTGAATTCACCTAGACTTACCTTACCTATAGGATGACATGGAAGTTTTAATCACCAGTGTGTCAGATATTCCATTTTTGGTAGAACATCCTCTATCAGAAGTTAATGAGTTTGAAACAACTTATTGAAATGTATTGGTGCAGACACAGGAGATGCTATTGTATTGTTTAGCTTTTAATTTGTACTTTCGGTGGATGGGAAAATGTTTACCTTCTTCATATTTGAAAGAGGTGTGTTTTACTTTTTTAATACATACCTTGAGTGAAGTTTGGAAAGAGGCTGTGGAATATAGTAAATTGCTTTGCTAACCCCGTCAGGAAGCAATATTGAGACAATTCCTCATGACTATAAATCAAATATTCTGGAAGAGGACATGGCTGCCTCAGTTCTCAGGTATGCATGCAGGTGAGAAAGCAAACTACAGTCTAAAATCAACTGAAAAGCCTAACCAAGACAGTATCTGCTGAAGGGATAACACATGGTAAAAAAACCCCAAAACAACAAAAAACAATCTGAAAGGTTTCTGGAGTACATTGATGAAAAGTTCCTAACACAGACAATCAAGGAGTTGATGAGGTGCTCTACAAGACATGCCTTCTTTCCCTTGGTCTGTAGTGGTAAAACCAGTCTTCTGGAGGGAAAGTCTGGAAAAAGGAAGACTTAGTTTTGTTGGAGAAGGATCAGATTAAGGAAGATTGAGATAAATAGGACTTGCATAACCCTGTGGAACATGGTAGGATGCATACACCAGTGCCGACAGAGCTGGCTAGTGCCATTGCAAATCTACTTTTGACTGTCTTTGAAAGGTAGTGACAAATGGAGAGGGTTCCTGAAGACTGGAAGAAAGCAGATACCATCCTGTCTCTTACCTCTGAGACTTTCCATGGATCTCATGGAGGTCACTCACTCACTCCTCTCTGATCTACAAGGAAAACGCGGCTCAGTATGAAAGGAGAGAGTCCAGGGAAAGATCATTCTGGTGATCTGGAACACTTTTCAATTTGAAAGAGATTTTGATGCACACATGTGCAACAAGAACATTATATCCATTCTACATTTTCCACATTGCAGTTATTTAGTAGGTAGAGAAACCTGCCAAGAGGTAAGGAGGATGACTTTCAAGGCCATCATTACAACAGACCAGTCCAGTTTTCACCCACACATTAAAACACACAGTTTTACATTGAGGTATTTTCTTTAAAATAACCCCACCGCAGCACAGAGGGGTGGGGGATTGTGGTTTGCTTTGTTTTGTTTTGTTTTCTCATAGAGATTCCCCCTCCACCACAATTCACTCTACAGAGGAACTCTAGTGTGACTAAATGTACAGAGAAGCTAGCAGGTAGTGTAATGCAACACACACACAAAAGTATTTCGTCTGGAAATCAGACTTCGTTCCTCAGCTACTCAAACGAGTAGAATAATGGTCTCCGTATGACTGGGCAATTCTTTACTGAAGTCATCAGAGCTACTTGGCACAGAGCAGAAGATGCCCCAGACAAAAAGTTATAGAAAATATGTCTATAGAAAGTGTCTAATGACTCCCCTTCTCCCCCATACATACTGTAGCAAAGCCATTCACCATCCAAAAATCACCAAAACATCTAAAGCCCCCCAAAAAACATTGACCACAAACAAGCAAACCTAAAGCCATACACTTTGGTCCTTAGATGGAGAAATTCTATTAGCACTGTATTGCTATGCCATTGCATACATCATTCAAGTGTGAAATGCCTTTAAACGCAATTTAATTAACCATGCTACTGCTTAAGGTTGCTTGGTACATAACATAGTCAGGCAGCCTCGGAATTTCCAAATTCCTAGATATTGTCTTCACCAAGACTGAAACAATTCACTTGTCAGAGCAAATCACACACCATAGCAGATGTTAAGTAGGTTTTCAGAGGGATTGTTGCACCAGATAGTATAAAGGAAAAATAAAACAAAATGAGGCAAACGGGGAATTTGTATCAGGGAATGAATTTTTATTTTTTTGCAGAATGCCTGTTACTCTTCAGAGAGTTTAGCATTTTGCCTGCTTCTTTTTCGTGCATCTTATGTAGTGTAAATCTTTCTTAATGGACTTTATTAAATAGCCTTTTATTCTGTCTCGGAAATCCCCCGAACAAAGCAAACGTAAACATCTGCTTTGGGAAACAAACAAGCTGCCAAGAAACCTTCCAAAAACTGACTTTTGTTATCATTAGTGAGAGTATTTTAGGTCATGTACTAACACATTAAGCAAGAATTTTATACAACAGAGAATCCTTTGTAATAGATATTACAGATTTATTGACATTTATTCCAGTGTAACGTGGTTTCTCTTTATAGAAAAATACCATCAGCTCTTTCTTTCTTGGCAGGAAAATACTGCCCGAGATATTTCGCCAGCAAAAGCCCATGGGTTAACCATTCTCAAGAATTAAAAAATTGACAAATAAATAAAATAAAAACAATTTCTTAACAAAGAGAAAAACCATGACTAAGCAGTGATAGTAAGGTCTGACTATATAATTAAATTTAAAATCAAACCAAAACAAGAAAAAAAGACACATAAAAAAAGAAACCCCTCAAAACACTATCCAAATAGCTCCAGTGTATTCAACTTGTTAGTTTAATAATTTCCATTTTTCTTGTGACACTATGCTGTCACCTGCTGGTTACAACGACACTTTAAAGTATGGTCATTTGAAGAAAAGTAAGCAGCAGGATTTGCTTTGTAAGATCTGGAGCAACTATTCATCTAGTGCAAATTAATACAATTTTCTTTAAAGTTAGTGGAATTTAAATGGTTTGCAGCAGCTGAGTGTCTACTGCTGGCTGCAAGAGAGAAGCTTTGGTCTTCTCTACCACTACAGCCCTTGCAGAGTGCCTTGATAAAATACGATGTGGGTGTTGGGAAGAAAGGGTTAAAAGCAGAAAAATGGCAAGGAGTATGGTAGATTTGTTCAAGTGACCTTGCAGATGGATATCTGGAAAACAACAGTGTGAGAAATCCCATCTATTATGCCTACTGTTGTCTATCCTCTGTCTGAGAAGTAGAATTTCTGTGTAGAGATAACATAGGTGTTTTGTGAGACCTGTAGGCACTCTCAGGGACAAGCCTGAGCTCCCTGTTTTGGGAGAGAGGAGATCAGAGCTCAGAGACCAAGAAAAGCACAGAGATCACGGTGGCAAGCTCTGTGTGCTGGGCCCTTGCTAAGTGGGTGCAGAGAACAGCCCTGCCACCCCTCAGGATGGGCTGAGCCTGAGGGTTCCTGCCTTCCCACTCCCGTGTCTCTGCCCAGGTGTCGCTTTGGGATCCTCTGGTTGGCAAGGTAATGAAATAAATTTAATTTTTTGCATTTCAGCCATGGTTTTGTGGTTGCTCCAGCTGCCTGCCTGAGTTGCATAATGGGGTATAAGCTTTCACATTCAAATGGGTCACATCCACAGATTTTTCCTGCTGTCAATCACTATTGTGTTAATGCATGGAATAAAGTCCACCTGTTACTGAAGTTCTGGTTCTAATCTCCACCAGCAGCATTATGGACTAAAATTTCTGCATACACCCTTCACAGTTACCCCACTGTTTTGCTTTTCTTTCTTTGAATTTATGTGACCTTTACTACATAGGATCATCCTGGCTGACTGTCACCTGCCTATTTCAGCCCTGGAATGTAGCCAGGAGCTCTCCTTGCTCATTCAGCTCTTAGGGTGATCGCATACTGGTGCCATATGCTGCTGATTGCCAAGCAGTTGTGCCTTGTATTCAACATGGTCCTGTGCTGATGGTCTGAACTTGCTGCCTCTCTGGGAAGAGGAATATGAATCAGTCCATATAAATACCTGTAACTCCAGCGTTTGCTTGTATCTGGGATTTCCTGGCAAGGCAAATGGAAAGGATTGACCCTAAACTCCAGATTGCGACTCCAGGGAACAAAAAAAATGTTGGCCAGCCAATAATAGGTGAACATGTGAGGAGTTTGCAGCTGCTCTGAGAAGCCTAATTGTATATTTGCTGTACATGTTCCTGCTCGGCGGCTGTACATTGTGATCCACATCTCTGATAAATTGCCACTGCCAGAAGAAAAACAGATGGCATGGATCCTGAAGTCACCTTGTGGAATTACGAGTGTTCATCCTCCTATCTTCGTATAATCAAGGAATTGTTTGGGTTGGAAGGGACCTTAAAGGTTATATAGTTCAGTGCCTCTGCCATGGGCAGGGACACCTTCCACTAGACAGGCTGGTTAGAGCCCCATCCAGACCAGCCTTGAACAAGTCCAGGGAGGGAGCAACCATGATTTCTCTGGACAACAAGTTTTAGTGCCTCACCATCCTCACAGTAAAGATTTTCTCCCTAATGTCGTATCTAATCCTACTCTCTTTCAGTTTAAAGCCATCTCCTGCGCTTTTGCCCCATCTGTTATTATTCCACCCGCTCTCTCCTTCCGTTACTTGTTTCTCAAAACTGCATCTGTAATGGGATGCAGAAAAGGGAAGTTCTTGTTAGTTTTATGTTACAAATATACAGTTATTAGTAGAGATTTTTTTTTTATCCTGTTATGCGCTTCCTTAGTACAGTGTTCATCATCTGCTTGGCTTCCTGGGAATTTCTCCAGCCAGATGCTTTCCAATTGCCATATTGATGGCAATACCACACATAGAGATTAGCTAAAGAAACAGCATTTTAAACCTAGCAGCAGGGCAAAAAGATGACGTATTAGAACAGTTTATCCAGGTCTCAGCCTCATTAACATGATGAGCTTCGAGCCAAGAGAAGTTACACCTGCCAAATCACACTAATTTCCAAAAGGAAAATATGTAAGGCATTAAAATAATTCATCTCCCTTTGCATTATTAAAAAAATTATTTATTTTTCAATCCAATTCATGTTACTTCTAAGGTGTGAAAAAAGAAAATTGGAGCCCAAAACAGAGCTATAATCACACAGAAATTACATGCTAGCAATTCTCATTCATCAGCCACTACCTGTTGTTCACTACCTTTTTTTGACCGTCTGGTATATGATTTCTTGGTTTACACATTAAAACAGAATTTGACTCTGGTTTTGGAGACACACCTTGGGGTGCAGCTTCTTCAAACAGTGACAGAAATGTACGTGCAGTTGTAACCAGTTTTAGTTAGAACATCAGGGCCTCAGTGAAGGCTGCATGTCCAGTATCTGAGGGAAGAAAAGGAGCACAGCTTGCAGCTTGATGTAGAACAGTTTATCCCACCTTTCAAGTGTGTACAATGGGTGGACATTTGGAAAAGAAGGACAAGAATATGAAAGGGTCAGGTTTTGGTATGCTTAAATATGTTGGGTGATTTCAGAACAATTACTCCCGCTATATTTAACAATCTTAGCTGACAACATCTCTGCACTTCTGAGAACTCAGCAAATATGGGATAACTACTCGAGAACTGGAAAAGAATAAGCATGATCCCTAGCTTCAAAAAGACAAGAAAGCAGAAAAAGGAAAATGCAAAACAATTAGCCAACTTTCAATTCACATGAAATATTTGCATAAAGAGAATTTCCATGTTGTTTTGATCGTGTCTGGAATGGAAGCCAAGGATTAGATCCATTAATGACTTCAAGACAAATCAGAAAGCCCAGATAGGAAAAGCCATCAGCAAGTTTCAACTGCGTTATCACCCTTGTGATCTAAGGGAAGCATATCTGGTTATATATGCCTCCATGAAGTAGCTAACCTGTTAGTGAATAAAATCTGTAGGCTGGCTGAATTCTATCCATGACTTTGGGAATGTAACACCTTCTTTTTTCTCTATGTTCTCTGCTTGGAGCTTTGTGAGAGAAGGTTCTAGCAGCTTATCTAGTAGTTCTTAATATCTGCTTATTAGAAGGAAAGACCTCTAGGCATCAGCATGCTACTTATGTCATATAATCTCAGAATGCCTTAAGAGACTCTCACTTATAGTAGAGCAATATTTGTACCAGAAATTAACATCCTACTAAGGGAATAATAAAAACATTATTTTCATCTTCATTTCACCTCTTACGTATACAAAATAAAACTACATCAATCAATCAACGAAATACCTTGTAACAGGAAAGGTACAGAGTTATAATTTTATTAAAAATACAGTACATGTATCAATTACATTTAGAGCAGAATAAAAAGAGTTGAAGGGCAATAATGTTGCAGTTCATGCCCACAATTTCTGCTAACCAAACTAGAGCTATAAATAACAGTATATGTGACAGACAGACTTTGTCCTCCTCTGTCAGATGGCAACACTTAGAGTAAAATCCATCCCAACTCACAGGGTTGGGATGACTCTAAAAAAACCCCGAACACTCACATAAAATTATATTTTGTGCAAATGTTTAACAGAGATGAAGATGGACTTCAAATTTCAAAACAAGTCTTACATCTTGGAAATCCATAGACCCATTTGTTTATAAATGTTGCCAACATTTCTTTAAACAGAACGTCAATTTTCTGCACACCGTACCAGGCTGCAAGGGTGGGTGGTTTTAGGGCATCTGTTTCCATGCTGCATAATTTCTAATGGGGTTACATCAAACTCCTCTAATAAGAAGAAAAAAAATATTACTTCTGATTTTCAGATGTCAATTTGAAGTTCCAGAAGGCAAAATGATAAATCTAACAAAAGAGTCAGTAAACGCAGATTTTTTATTCACGTGCCCTGTTCCTGGAACACATACTCTCTGTTCTAAAGTGTCAGTCATTTAAACTCCCTAAACTAGGGATGTGAAATTCCCCATAACTGAGCCGAAAGTCCTCGGAATATTCAAGGTACTCTAAATACTATCCTAAAACCACCTTACTCATGGGACAGCTAAAATCTACAGCTGTTCAGTGGGGAAAAGTTAAAAAAAAAAAAGAACGGTTCCCAAATATCATTTTTTGGAGCTATAATCTGATCAAGTTGTTAAACTTCATGAAAGGAGTACTGGATGAAGTACTACAGTCTCTTTCACTGAGGAGTTCAAAACTAGATCACCTTAATGGGTACTTCTGGCTTTTATAGTCCATAAATCTGTTATATGAGGAAAAAATGTTTTAGCTTGCATCACCTGATAAAATACTGAAGTCTTTTCTATGCGCTCAGAGACTATGGAACAGGAGTTTCTGTGAGAGAACTGAAATATGAATGGATTTTTACTACGGTGATAACCAGGTAGAAAACAAAAAAAAACATTTATGTTTGAGACAGGTAATATGAAACAGGGTTTAGCCTTTAAAGTGTAAAGCTCAACTTTCTGTGTATCAGGAGTAGAAAACAGATGTACTTTCATTTTGAAGTTATGGCATGCTTGGGAAAAAAAAAAACAGAGGGGAAAAAAAGACAGCATTTAATAATTTATAAATTATTTTAAAAGAAACTAATATGAAGACATGAACCATTAAGAAAAAAGTGAAGGCATTTGCTACTGAAGAGGTGCAAAACTGTTGTAATAATTAGTCTGAAAAGCTTTAGTATAAAAAAATATATATCTATGAAAAGGATGCTGTTTCATGGTTGTCAAATGGGGCCGAAAAATCAAAAGTTGTTCCACACTGTACTGCCAGGTCAGCAGAAAGATCAGAAATGCTGATTTACTGAGAGCAGGTCATGGAGAAAAATCGTGGCCACTTTACTGGACCCACCCAAAACCAAGACTTCTGATTCTCTAAATGCATTCAGGTTTGAAATTTGAGAAGGCTTTATTTGCATTTCCAAGGAAAAAAATCCTTTATACAAGAAGAAAGTGGAAGACAGGATGATATTGAGAAACAGGGCCCCAAGGTACAGTTTCTGCACTGCCTGATCAAGAGCAGGACTTGATCTTGGAAACATGCAAAATTCCACATGAACCCTGTAATCTGGGATACATTTTGGTGGGAGATCTCTTCTTCCACATGGTAGATAATAATTGCAGGTTGGGAAAACTTATCAAAACACACTCAAAAAGTGTCCAGTCCAAAAAATGTCTCTTCTTTTCCTGTCTGTAGAGTAGTCTGAAAAGTCCTCTCTTGACAAAATTCTTGGATAACAACAGATGATAGGTTAACACTGTAAGTGTACACAGCTTGTATGAATGTAATATCTTAAAGTGCCAGAAAAGGTCTTTTCTCCAAAACTGATAGCACTGAGAGGAAATTAAAATGAAAAAAGTTTTCATAAATCAACCATTAATCGTATTAAACCAGATTACTAGAAGTCTTTCCAAAGAAGAAATGAGTCTGCTTGACATCTAAAAGCAGTATCAAAATGTGTGACTGTGGAAAGATACACTGGAGTATGAACAGAGTGGCAATCAAGACTGACACTTCCAGAAGTTTCATTGGTATTACAACCTCCACCCAAGGACGCTTAGAGTATCTCCCTACCAGATGCCGTGAAGAACCTGTATCCTTGCTGATGGGCTGACAATGTGGGGTCGGTAAGTGGGACCTAAGCGGACTTTCTGACTAGAAGGTATCTCAGCAGATTGTTGGAGCAGCACAGGCACATGTGAAGATGGACAACCCATGGCACCTATAGAAGGGATGAGAAAGTAGGAGCTGCAGTTCCAATGTGTACTTGCAAGTTGAGTTTTGTTGGGCTAGTTTGCAAATAACTGTGATTGTGTGATTAAAAATTAGTTACAGAATGATGTTTTGGAACTTGTACATGCTTATTAACACTTTTTAAGTGTCTGGTAAACTGATTCATCTGTAGTATTGCTGATATTGATCCTAGGTATACAGTCCACTGATTGCCAGTTAATTACATGTTGCTAATACAGCAATGCAGCACTTTGATCCTGATTTAATAGAAACCACAGAGGCTGAGCACTTTTGACTCTGTCACCAATATTTGGTCTGTACAGAGCAGTCAGTGCCGTGACAGACTTAAAAATCTGGTTTCCCCACAGCTGCAGTTTTGATGTCTTCTAGGATGCTGCTAAATATATTTATCTTTGTTGTTTAAAAAAAAGGCTCTTGGTTTACTTGCCCATCTTAAGCCCTTTGGCAAAAACCTTTAATTCAGACCCAGAAATTTCAGCCCTTTTTGAAAGTCATAACATGCAAAACCAGATTTGGGTTGGTCTTTTTGTTCCCGTCCAATGATGCAACACAGAATAAGGCATGTTGGGAAATTCTGACTCCTGAACAAGCAGTGTGGAGTTTGCACTAACCTCAGAAGAAGAGTTTACCCACTTTAGCAGGCAATGTAACATATTTCTCTTCTGAAAATTACTCTTCACGGAGTTACCACTATCTTCTCTTTCAAAGTCTGAATGAGATTCTAGCTACGTTAGCACTAGTCAGGAACAAACACATTTATAATGGACACCTGCTGAGCACAGTATTTCTTTCAAAACATCAGTGGGAACTCAGTATTACAGGAGGACTCTGCTTTAGGATATTTACTTAAGCTAATCAAGTTCATTAAAAGTATTGTCTATAATTTTCTATCTGCTACACATCAGAGGTGCAGCATTTTAAAAAAAATATTGATACTGGAGTCCCTGTGTTTGTTTAATTCTGTTGGATTGGGCCCAAATGATAGTCTGTTATTCTGACATCACACCATTTTTTTGTAAGCAAAATAGAAAGATGTAGATTTGTGCACAGAGATGGCAGCTTTCTGACAAGAGCTTTCCTTCTCTGTACTAGACCTACCATGCTCAGTACTTATGGAAAAGTGCAGAGGGTCAAAGGGTTGATGCTCAGAGAACTGACATTATTTGGTAAAGGCTCTGAATTAATACAACCTTGATGTTCTTCAATGAATCTAATGCTCTGATTGCACTATTACTTCTGGTGCTCTTTTGCACATCATCATTGCTCTAATATCAAATCTCGGAGTTAATAATAATCTAGCTCAGTTGCCAGGACTAGAGCTAAAATATGAAGTGAACATCTCACATTTATGAATCTCTGAGACTGGAGCTTACGCTTGCCATTCGGTGTTTTTCTCCCTGACTTAACAACTTGGACTATTAAAGCAGCAAAAACTTTGTGACCTCAACAGAACTATCTGTGAAGAAGCCATGTGTCAGGAAACGTGAAGACAGCAGTAGTATGTCAGTCTCACAACTGCTTTGTTAGCATTTTACTTGATCTGATAGTAGTGAACGTATCATATATCCAGCCAGGTTACATTGCAGGATACGCTTAAGTACCTTCCACTCTACTTTGTAAAACTGAAACATATGGCACTAGAGAAAGAAGGATTAAAGATTTTTGTTGCCCAAAATTTCCAAATATTTTAAATTTCTCATATAAATACTGTATGTGTTCATATTTCTTATTTCCCTTGTTTTTTATTACTGCCTCATTACCGTAATTATCCAAGAAACTTAAAAAAAGAAAAAAAGGTAATTCCATGCATGCTCAATTTTATCTATGACCTACCCAAGGAACATATTAACTTCAGGAAAGAAGATTAATGGATACTCTAGAAGCATGAGCTGTTCCTGTATTTAACATTAATTCTTGACACATTATGGAAATGTTAAGATTGAGAGTATCATGATAGCTTTAACACAATACACAAGCTATTTTGAAAAGTGAAACTTTCTGTGTTAACCTCATACCATACTCTTTGGAGCAGCTTCAGCTACAAATAATTGAAAATAAATACATTATACACCACAGGTTATGAAGCTGACACCATCATGGAGTCATATTCCCAGAAGAGGCATCCATTCTCTCCATTCATGGCTGCTGGGATTTTTTCATCCCAGGTCTGGAGCTGCTCTGCAGTGAGGCATAGTTGGACTCGGTTGAGGTTCCCCTGTTGTTGCATAACCTGCTGTTCCTTGGCACCCAAAGTGTCTTTCAACAGGATGTTTGATGAAAGACTAAATTGGTTGTCACAGCCGTGTTGGTGAAAGAAAGGGCTACGGGTGTCTGGTTTGCACTCCCACCAGATTATTTTAGAGTTTTAGGCTGAGGGAGTGATAGGCTGTGTAGCCTAGTAAGTGAGATTGGGGTTTTTAACTGCTAGCAAAAGGCCACGCAATTTGTCTTGACCTTGCCGTGCAGGGTATGATACATACCCCTTTGCCACAATAAAATTTTTGGATGTAGCAACTGTTGAGGGAGTAGAGGCAAAAAGGATGAAATCTAGTGCATAGTGAATACCTTTTGAATGACAGGAACCTCTGGGAACCGCTAATGCTGGAGAGACCCCTCCCGCTGTTTCTCTGTGTGCTCCAAATGCATGGAATAATGTCACACTTACTTGAACAGAAGGAACCCCTTCTCCTTGGAAGCGACTCTCTACCCTTTGAGAGGTGATGTAGAATAACCTCCATGTCCTAGCCATGCCGCATCCTGGCTACTGAAAAAACTAACCCTGTCCTGACCAGAACCAGGGTACTAGTTCTCAGTTTCACTTCACAACTCTTCTTTTCATCTTCCATTTATTTTTTAATTTCTCTTCAAATATCTAACAGTATATTCCTAACTGAGATTTTCCAGGGCTTGTTGTCTGGCTAGACATAATCAGATGGGACAGCACCTCCACTCAGGTCTTATCCCTTCTTCATTCAAATGAGACCTCCAGACATTTCACGATATATTAGGTCCTGTACTTTCCTTGCTCCATCCTCTGTGGTTTTAGTCCAGATTAGTCATTGCTCCAAGAACCTAGACTTGATATTTGGGTAAATTCCCAGGGAATTAACCATAATGATTTACAAGGTATCTCTGAAAATTGTTTTAATTTGGTTTACTATTTAGAGATTTTTAAAAAAATTTTTTGGGTGCAACCAATTTCCTTAATCCTGCCATAATGGAAATAACTAAAAGCACTTAAAAGAAGAAGCGGGGAGAAAGGGAACAAGGGAAAATTTATAATTCATTCCTCTCTACTCATGTTGCTGTAAACAGTCCGATTAATTTTTTTCTAATAATATTAAATCACTAACGATCATTGATATTGAAGAGAATCATGTCAGGCAATCAAAAGATCTGTCATGCTACTTAACACATTTACTAACCAGTGATGAAAAAATTAGGTAGGGAATGTGTCTTGGTGGGATTAAACAAACAAACAAACAAAACCAGTTTATTTCCAGTTGTAGGTAATTTACAGGGCGGGGGGGGAGAGAATTAAAATCCATATATTCAGCACTCTATGGATTGTTCTAGCAACTTTACATCCTTGGAAAAGAGTTAGTATTTATCAGCTCTTCAGTTACTGCATTGCACTGTGGTCTGACTTCATATTTCTTGTGCTGCTCCTCTCATTTTCTCCTTATCAGTCTCAATGAAATAACATGATAAGTAAAAGGGTAATGGCCCTTCACAGCCATTTCCTCTCTTTTATCTCAGAATACCTGGTTTCTCATGATCCTTACACTCCTTCTGTTGCTCAGCTGTGTAAAGGATACATAAAAATACCAAACACTTGAATATAACCTCTACCAGATAAAGGAGTAAACAAACACATCTCTTCACATCCCTGTAGCAGGTGATTCTGCACCACTGTAGGTAACAGCAAGGCTTACATCTTGGGTTCAGATTTTGAATTAACAGTTAAAAAGTGTTTGTGCAAATTCTCATCTTTGAAATCTGCCATCCTCAGGCTGGCAGTATTGTAAGAATTTAATCACTGATAAAACTTCTTGCATTTTTTTAGTCCCAGTTGGAAGCCTAACAAGAACAGCATCTCCTACCAAGTTATTTTCAGGTATTATTCTGCCCAGACACTGAATAAAAAGATACTATGTTTCAGTATCAGCTTACAACCTTTATTTTACAGACAATTCTAAACCTGTACAATTTTTTTGATTTTTATTTTCCTCACATTTTAAGTTTTATTTATTCAAACAAGACAATGGAAACAAACTCTTAACACCTTAAGGATAGAGGAGGCATTCCAGTGACAGAAAATCCAGGGAAATCTTATGCAAGAATCTGGATTTCATATTTCTCCAATCCAGTGCAGGAGATGGCTGATGGCAGCTCAGGTGAGGAGGCACTGGGGCATACAGCTCTCTGCTCATAAGAAGGTGCCTGGTTTAGGCACTCAAGAGAAAGTACTTTCCTCTTCAGTGTGTGAGTCTCACTGCAGGACACCAGCTTCAATCTAGAGCTCTGTTGTTATCACCAATGGACTCTCCCATGCAACAGCTACTGCAACATGCAGCAGCATAGACACTGACATGCATGTAACAAACAAAATACTGTATATTTGGATCTCTTGAGCATGCAGAACCCTCAGAAAAACTGCAGCTGACATCACCCCACCTCCATTTTTGTATTCAAAGTGTGAAAATTGGGAAACTAACTGTCAATGTAAAACCTGAACCATCATTAAACATCTTTTTTTAAACTAAAATAATTCCCCTTCAGTGGCAGCCTTGTGTAGTTGTGTGTGCATACATACACACATTATATGTTATCTATTTGTAGAAAATATTCAACATAAACTTTTTGGTTTTAGGGTGAGAACCAATAATTCAGAGAATCACTGGATAATCTAGCTTTAAGAAGTTACATAGGATGAGACAAATGCATGATTCTTGAAAGGTGCTCTAATGCATTATAACCATAATTATATAAATTTTTTCTAAGATGTGAAGATCCAGTCAAACTAATTTTAGAGCAATCATAGTTTCCAATGCCCTTAAAAATTCAGGAGAATTAATGAGAAAGTTGATTCTGGTGGCAATGAGGATCTCACAGCTTTGAGAAAGAGGAGGGGTGAGGATGGGAAATGGAAGAAGTTTTTAGTTAATTTAATTACAATTGTAATGTAGTAAAAGTCTGAAAATTTTCTTTCTTTCAATCACAGACCAATATTTTCAAAAAAAGTGTTATGCTTTTGCCTGTTGAGCTCACTTTATTTGAGTCAAGATTTTGTCTGCTGGGTTACCTAAAATGAATTCTAGGTTTAAAAAATATATATCACTCTAATCTATTTGCAGTTCAAATGTGAAACTTCCAACAAAACTGCAGTGCATCAACCCAGAACAAACAACTCACCAAACCCCATAAATATGGCATGATCCCAGTAATGAAAAATGAGCTTTGCAATAGCCTGTAATTAGCACGGGAATGACAGGCACATTCTAAATCTTTCCCAACATATGGGTAATTATTGAAGAGCTATGACAGCAGTGCATCAACAAGCCTATCCATCTTACTGCCATTCTGCACCCTGGCTGCCTCTCTGTGGCTCTTAACAGGCCATTCAGTAATTTGGTTGAAACCTCAGCACACAAGAGCAGTGATAGGTTTCCACCCTTAATGAGAAGGAAAATTAAAAGAATCATCACTTAAAAGGAGTGTCGAGACTTCAGATAAGCACCCTAAAATGTTTTATATTTACATCTGCAACCTTTCAAACTTATAATTGACTGGTGGGAATTTTCCAATTTCTGCAATAGTGGGTGTAAATATGCCCTGTAAGTCTATAACAAAAAACTGGAGGAAAGGAAGGAAGGAAGACTTGTACAAAATAGGTCAAAGAGAGATGACTCTGGTCTTCAAAAAGTTCCATACTATTGTAAACTTATTGCCCCAGCAGCATTCAAATCCCCAAAAGATAAATATTATTATTAACATCTTGCATTATGATAGCAACTTAAAGGTTTCCCATGGGGAAAAGAACACACTGATAGGCGCATTGCCCAGAAAGATAAATAATAAACAGAGAAAGACAGTTTGGAAGCACTAAATGAACCAAACAGCAGCTAGTAGAAAAGCACAGCTACTATCACCACCTATTTCAAAAAGGAAAACTGGAGTACAGGAGGAGAAATGGTCATTGATCTTTGCATTAATGGTTACAGGAATAATCATATCCTGCCATCAGCACTCAATTTTTTATTTATATGTAACAGCTAAATAGGGGTTTGTTTGCAATAGTCTTACAAGATGGAGATGAAACAGCATACTGGAACAAGAATCCAGTCTAATTAGTCAGGCTTTTCACCCTAAAATCTCCTGTCTACATACAATAAAGCTTGAAAATGGCTTGCAGTTTGACTTTAGTTTCAGATATATAAAAATTTAGTGGGGACAGGAGAGTGAAAAGAGAAGGACAAAGGCTGGGCATAATATTCACCTTCACACTTAACCACTTCTCCTCGCCTAAGTTATACAGAAGAAAATACAGGAGTGAGCTAACATCAATCATCCTTATGGATCTTTACTTTTTATTCATTGTTCTATTGATCCCTTTCAGCATTATTTCATAGGCAGACTGCAATAAAGTGATTTCTTATTATGTTTCCATTTTAACTCATAAAGCATATGACACAATAGTTTTTGAATGAAGGACAGGTACCCTAAGGGAAAGAACAAAATCCTGGGTAAAAGCAGATTTATCGATCTCTTCTTCAATAATAATGATTAAAATCTAATGAAGCATGATTGCCTCAATAAATTATTTAGCACTCTTTCCAGATTCCAACTTGATGCACTCCAAAAAAAAAAACCAAGAATGAAGTTCAAGCACATAATGCTGAAAGTACTAGATTCTTTAATCAGTGAGCCATGACAATGTTAAAAACACGGTAAATAACAGCATCTTATAGACAAGTAGAACTTTGACCGATAGCCCAGCTGATCAGCAAATGGGGAAAGAAAACAACATATGTTATGGAAAGGAAGGGAAGAGATTTTGTCAGCTTTTCTACTTTCTAGGCAAATTTAAGGGCACTGTTTTCCCTGCTCAGTTACATTTACTCTTGGAATGGAACAACAAGGATTGTCTCAACAACCATATTTCTCTCTTCTGTATGCAAATACTTCCCCTGTGGATTAAGCTGAACATTTATACTTATCTATTGAGTGTCTTCACCTCAAATCACAGAACCATTTATTTGTCAAGGCCTTTTATGACTAGGACTGCTCCTGGGATATCCAGCCCTGAAGCTGAGATATACAGAACAGATGTGATATTCACAGAAATAAAGCTGGCAAAGGATGCCGTTTTGTTGGTCAGCTTAAAATCTTGTCCCTTCATCATAATTTGTTAAAAATTTCAACCTAATGTTTCCTTCAAAGTTCTTGATAAAATTAGTATATACAGTATATACACTGGATGTTCTCAAAGAATGAAACATATGACAGAGAAATCAACCTATAGTCGGCATGCTTATACATCCTGTACATCCTGTACATCTGAATATTTCCTCTTTTTGAATAAAAACTCGATGAAATAGTAGAAATACCAGCACAAGATAGATAATATTTCTAGATGATGGTGATGCATTAAAAAGAAATGTGTCATATAAGCACCCTCAGATTATATACAACGCAACATATAACCTCTATGCCACAGCTGTAGCACAGAGTTATCTATTTGGATTACTAGGGAAACACTTGTCTATCAGGATGACTCTGAATATGCATAGGAGTGTATAGAGGTGTCAGTCATTGAAAATAAGATTAATGATTTAAGCTATAAAGATTTCACATTAACTTTCCACGAAAGGTCAGAAGTATCATATAAGTGCCTATTTTCTCTTGTGAATGTAATTCGTGTAGTTTTCAATCAAGGACAATGTTTAAAAGAGTGCATGCCTAGCTTGATATAACCTGATAATGAGTTTTTTAATAAGAGCAGTTATCTTTAAAAGAAGTTACCTAGCTTTATGGAAAGAATTAGCTGGGAGATTTGATAGATTAAGCAGATGAGATGATATTTATACAAACTTATAGAAGTGGAGAGGTTCACTGAGGACTCTCTGCCATGGGAGGGGCCCCATGCTGGAGTGAAAGATTGTGAAGAGTCCTCCCCCTGAGGAAGAAGGACCATCAGAGACGATGTGATGAACTGACCACAGCCCCCATTCCCCAGTCCCTGTACCACTTGAGAGGAGGAGGTGGAAAAATCAGGAGTGAAGTTGAGCCTGGGAAGAAAGGAAGGGTAGAGGGAAATCACAGAACCACTAAGGTTGTGAAAGACCTCTAAGTTTATCAAGCCAAGCCTTTAACCCAGCACTGTCAACAAAATACACCATGGAGAGATACTGGTTGGGGGATTCCTCAGGGAGAGTGTGCAACTATCCAGTGTGAAAAGCCGGATAGGAAGACACTGACAGACACGGACTATTGAATTTATGAGTAACTGGGCAGGCAATCATATTGGTGCTCAATAAATTTTCACTCGTGGCAAGATTTATCCTGTGAGAAAACCAATCTAAATGTAAAGGTACATGATTTAATTGTTTGCCCGACAGAAAACCTAAAGGGAGAAGAAATGAAGTGAGCATCCTAAGCTTTACTGAATGAGTACAGATTCAAGGTTTGAATCATCACCTGGTGCTCTTTTTCTCTCTCTCTCAGACACACACCTCAGTATATGTGTCTTTCTGCCCAGCAGTTAGGCCACAGAATTACAAATGGGACTATGAATTCTGCATACAATCTGGCACCTCACAGTAAATAATTTATATTTTTTCTGTATTTGTCTCTAACAGAAAAGTTTAAATAAACCAATATTTTGGAACTGAAGTATTTATCAGATTTAGGCACACCTTACCACCAAAATTCAAATGCATTTTCATCCTGGAAGAGAGAGAAAGTCAAAGCAAACTCTTGGTCCAGGACAATCCAGCAGGTTTTCAATGGTGTTAGGAATGGACATTCCAACCCCATTCAACTCTACAGTATTTCTGCCTCCCAGAATGGAAGGATCAATCTTCAGAAGAGACTTTCCTCTAAAGCTGCACATTTGTCGCCAAAAAAGTTCCATTTTACAATAAAATGTTAAATTACAGATTTATGCATAGCATATGGTATTATAAATTATTTTTAAAATGAGTGATCAGTAAAAAGTATTTGAACAACACTTTGTGGCATTGGTGTAAGTTATCTAAGAGAAAAGGGACAAGAAGAAATTATTAGCAGAGTTCACTGTTCTTCTAGAGTTTGGAAGGAAGGAGTTAAACATCCAGATGCTGAGGGCAGGCACACCTAGTTGAAGGAAGAATGCCAAAGAAAGTACAGAGTCTGAAATGCCGTATTTGTATTATGTATTTGCTATAAGGCAAAAAGTAGATATCCCCAAAGCAGCAAGTTAGCTTCTATGGATCCTGTCCTTAGGTACCTCATTTCCTTCACTAACAAAGACAATTTAGGCAGCCAGGGAGACAAGTGCCTTTTTAGAACAGAACAATTCAGTGCATAGATCTACTTGTAAATCCCAGGTAAAATGTTTGGGTCAGTGTTACCCTAGAAAGTTGAGGAAAGGAAATTCTTGAAACAAATGAAGAATCATTTGAATGGGTAGCTATGTAATGCCAGGTTGCTGGACCAACTCTTATTATTGCACAAATTATTTCAAGAGGTGGACGATAGTCAATAAAGTTCCTGAGCCAGCTGTTTCAGAATAAATAATCTAATTTTTTTTCTTTACTATAACTTGGAAAGGACACCTGAAACGTTATTGGTAAATATTTTGGAAATTTCAGCAATTCTTAAACTGCCAGTGTTAGGAATCTGGATTTACTATAGAGACTTAGGCTGGTTCCCACTCAGAACAAAACCCTATTTTATGTCCAGAAAAATTCAGTTTGAGTTTTGGAAGCCTTGGAAACTGTTTACTCAAAAAATTGTTTATTCACAAAGACGTGTTGTATACCCATCAATGCCTACCAGAACAAAAGCCTAATTCAAAACAAGAAAAGACCATTTATGGTAAAAAATTGCTTACATTTGAAAAGTGTGATGGAAAAAATATCTTATGCTGACTAAATAGCGTAGGTTTCCAAGACAGCATCACAGTTTTCCCCAGAATTGTATTTAGCACTAATGCACCAATTTTACTCTTGATGCAATCCTAATTTCTTGAAAGATATTTATAACTGCATGTTGACACTGTACATTGATCTGGAAAAATGACCAATTAGATGCATTGCTTTCCATTTATGCACATACATAACGTCTTTTCATATAATTGCAAATTAAATATTATCAGCACTTTTTTTACCTTAAGGAGTCAATAGCATCATATAAAAATTTTTCAATCTTAGAAACTAATGGTGTTTTTAATAGAAATAATCAGTCTGTTCTTATACTACCTGTGACCAGCAATCTGGATTTCAGAACAATAATCTGTTCTTATTTTGTGGGACAGTTCCTTATTGTTTGGAAACATTTGCTGAATTATTTCTCTTTTTACATGGACTACTGAAAAAATAAATCAAATAAAATGGAACTGTACAGGTACAAATGATGACACAACAGCCAAACCCATGAAAAATTAAGCCTGTGCCATCTCAAAAATGCTAATTGAACTTGTCCATCCAAATGGAACTTTCCAAAGAAATTCTTTTCATGCTCCTTTACTTCGCAAAGTTCACTTGAATGATAATTTAATCACTGGCAAACCTTGTTTGTTTGCAATTCAGTGTCTTAGGTTCATGCCATATTAGATGGTATCTTTGTGATTTGTGTATTGCAAGTCAAATCATGGCTTTTCCAGCTGAATAGAGGTAGGAAGACTTAAGGAAGTTTGTTTTCCCACTGGAGGCACAGGATGTTGGTTTATTTGCTTCCCACATGCGTATAAGATTCATTATTGGAGCTGTGGTTATCCAAACAGAACTGCAGCATTCATATTTGGCTATGCCCCACACTCCAGAGCAGAGCGTGGAGGGTACTCAGCAGTGAGGAGTCCTTGCATGGCAAGCCTTGAAATCTTTTGCCTGAGTGCATAATGCCAATCATTTATTTGTGCTTTCTTCCAGCTGAGATCAGGACAGTTAGCACAGAGTGAAATCAGAAAGTCAACTTCTGCCACTCATAATCCTGGAAGCAGCTCTCCCATCACAAACATTGCAGGATATTATCTTAATCTGTAGCAATTAGTCATCAGATAATACTAGGATAACTTTTATTGTGTCTGTCACAGTGTCACCCATTTCTGAAAGAAAAAAAAAAGCTTACATACTCTCAGCTCTGGCTTCCTTAGCCCTTAGGAATTTGGCTAGTTTCCATGTGTAACACATAAGAACACAGGGTCTATGAAAGACTTCATTTTTTTCTAACATGACAGTAAATTTGCTTCACAGTTCCTCTGCTATGCTCCACTCAGGAATGTGTAGTTTGGATAACGTTGGCTGCCTTTATGTTTTCTCTCTTCAAGGCCCTAGAAATTTTTGTGCAGCAGACTAAATACTTTTGCTTCATGATCAGTGAGTTGCTTTTATCCCTCTCTTTTTACAGATGAAGACTAGAGTTTGGAGAAATTTATGAAAAATTACCAAACATATCAACCTTCTTGGGTTATCAACTGATATATTTCTTTTTTTAAACAAGTCTAACCTTTTTGCAGTATGACTTTTGTTCAGAGAACTATTCCGAGCAGCTGTGGGTATACCACCAACATAGACACAGAACATCAGATTGGCTGCCTGGGAAAGTAAAGCTCTTGAAATAGCAAACTTTGCTAGAGTTAAAAATTTTGTCAGTAATCCATGGAAAATTTTCTTCACTAAGCAAGAGAAATGGCTCTTTAGATGGCAATGTCTCCTTCTACTCTTCCTTCCTTCATTCACTACACGTCTCAACCTCTGGATGAATGAAGCAGGGATTTTGCAAACAGGCTTGTCTGATCACCCCAAATCATCTACAGAGCAGATGCACCTATAAACCAAGCTGTGCTAGGATGGAGCAAAAGACAGGGAAGAAATTATGATCTCATAATGCAAACACCCAATGGGACATGAGCACTCAGTTAGATATCCAAGTTACAAAGAGTTATCAAGTCCTCACATATCCTTCACTGTGCCTGTGAAATCTTTCCAGATGAGATGCACTATGACTGTCCATGAACTCTTCTCACCACAGACTGGATCAAACTGAACTACTTTACACTTAGACAGTGGCAAGTGTAGTGTGAAAATATTTAGTGACAGGTAAGCAGGTATATGGCGACTCACTAAGGTGATTAGCACACACTTACTTGAATATGAGTCTAAGCTGGATGCACAAGAAATATTAAGAGTTGTCCAGCTTTACTTTGGGGAGCCTGGTGTTTTTCCGAATTGATAAAAAATATATATTGTACATACACACACATTCATTTAATTTCTGATTATCAAACGAAAACACTTATGAGAAGAAAAGCAAATCAAATGCAATTTGAGAATTCATCTATTTCTACTTCACTCAAACCAAATCAGCCTGCTGAGAATTGCAGTGATCATATGGATAATTAGCATTGTGATTGTTTTATTGTTTTCTTTATGAGACTTTAATATGTTATTTGTTTCTCCCCCTCTTCTTCTTTCCCTCTTGATATTTTAATTTGAATTGTTTAGTCAAAAAGAGTTTAGTGAATCTGTAAGCATAAATGAATTGTAAACTATCCACCTACTATGTCCCGTTGTCTGTATTATTAACTATGACTGTAGTCATTAATACAGATTTTTTATCTGTGAAGGAGAATTACTGATGCTCCATAGCAACAGTAGACACTGAAAAGCTTTTAGTGCAGTGTAAAAAGTGGATCCAGCCCCAGAGGAGATCCTTGTGCAGAGTATAAAGGCAAGGCATATCAATTAACTGTGTATGTCACAAACAATTGTGATCAACATCTTTTATTTTTTTCTTTCACACCTTCTGGTGTTACCATCATTTCAGTCAGCAAGAGGTTGGATGGCTTAACCTCCTGACTCACTGCAAAAGAGCTAGCTCATCATGTGAGAAGTCTTCACTTTTCCAAAACATCTTTCCACAGTTGAAAGGTTGTTAAATGTATTTCTTGATATAAAAAGTTTAATTGTAGGATTGCATTGTGCAAGTGTAAAACTCTCAAGAAAGTGTAAGAATATGAAAATAGATGCTTTGAATGGAATTTGTTTCCAAGAGAGCCACCCGACTCTGATTTAGAACTATGAAGCCTACATGGTCTTCACTGCTTCTCTTCTTGAATGTGGTTGAAGCAAAGGGATTTGTAGAGACGTAATAACACAAAATTTTACTAGGTCAGGTATTTCTTTTTCATGCTGAATTAGCTTGTCTGACTACTATTATTTCAATTTAGCGTAGGTTTTATGTTTGAGCTCAATTAAAAGACTGAATTCAAATTCCACTTCACAGATCTCCAGCATACTGGGTATTTAAATATGTTTGTATAAAGACAGGAAAAATGACCACCCATGACTTTAAGCATGTTCTTATATTTTACCACATACAATAAGATTTGAGAGTAAATTCACAGTGCTCTTAGGGTCAGTGATACCTCTTTCCAGACAACTTACTGAGAAGGAATAAATTGCAGACTTGCAATGTGAAGACATTTAAAATTTAACTACTGAAACACTGGTTCTTTGTTGAAAATTTGACACAACTGTTTTGAAATGTGTGAAAGAACTCGAAGAACTTACGTCTACTCCAGAAAACATTAGTAAATTATGTTGGCCTCAATAGATTTCAATTACTTTGTTCTGTATGGACAAGATTTTGAGCTGACAGAAAAACTTATAAGCTTAAAATGAATTATTTTTTTCCCACCTCTTCAGTATTCTGAGGTTCATGAAATTACATTTCATTATGACTCTTGCAGTACTTAAAATAGTCTGGAAGACGCAAGCATCTTATAACATAGGATATTTATGTCTCTTAAATATGAACACTTACTAACGGACTTTTAATGGATACTATAAAATTTTCAAATGAAGAGTTTCTGTTACATACTACAAATAAAAGGGTTTTAATTATTTCAGCAATAAAAGCATTGCAAAAGTAACAATATTTTTCACATGTTCCCACTGTGTTTTAATCTTACTATTCTCTTGCATGAGTAACTTCTGACTCTACAAAGACCACCAGTAGCTCCACACTGCAGCAGCAGCAGTCATAACGCTGCATGCTTTGTTTAGAAGATGTTCAGTCATGTTCCTTTCCAGGATCATAAAGAAAACAGAACTGACCAAGTTCATAAATAACAAATCCCTTCCAGAAAAAAAAAAAGGCAGCAAAACCCCAACAAATAACAATAAAACAAGTGGTTCTTTGTCAAAGCCAAAGCAAGATATGAATTTTGATCAAAGAATTAATTAATAAATAAAAGTCTGAAAAATAAATATAAATACAGATGGATACTCTTAATTCAAACAGGGAGAAGATTCTTCAGGAATTTGACAGTTTATCTCCATAGGAGCCGGTCATTTCTTACAGTGAAAGCAAGGAATGCAAAAACATGAGAGGAACTCAGCAGGGAAGAGCTGTGCCACAGTCAGCCCTCCCAAGCCCCCTGAGTGGCCCACTCAGCTTATTTCACTCCGATAGATAAGTTCTGATGCTCTCAATCACTTCTCTTTTTTTCTTTTTTTTCTGGCATGATTCCATAAATACTTCTATCCATGGGAATCAAGTTAAATGAGCAAAACACTTCTGACAATTAAGCCTAAACCTTCATTTCATCCTTCATCTTTTATTGTGGATGCTGTTAGAGGGTCTCATAATATCCCATGTATACTAACATTTTTTATGGTAGTTTGAGAACTGTTCTCTGTTTTTCCATTGAAACTGTATTATTCTAAATCCTCAGTATTAGCAGGTCCACACCATGTGTAAATTTAATGGTGGTCATTTGTGGCCAAAAATGTAAATACGCCCCTCATTACAAGTCTTTCTCCTCTGTGCTTCTTTCCTCTGTGCACCACTGCTGTCTTTTATTACTATTATTATTTTATTTATTTTATTTTATTTTATTTTATTTCATTTTATTTTATTTTATTTTATATTTTATTTTATTTTATTTTATTTTATTTTGTCACTCTTTTTGTGACCTCTAAATTTAAGGGGTCTGGCTGCAATAAGAAAAGCCAATGCATAAGTATACCAAAAGAGCTAATCAGTATCTTGGCACAACAGTCTGTTGACCACTCTGAAATGACAGGAGTGCATCTTCTGTAGCCATGCAATTTCATTGCCATGTTTCCTAACAACGAGCTACACAGCATCATAAAAATTCAATAAAATGAATTTCAGTGAAATGCATTATAAGGCATTGATATCATCAATAATAATATTTATTATTTCAATAATCATATGAAATCTAAGCACTCGGTAGTATTTATTTGATTTTTATGGGAAGGAAACAGGAAAATAGTTTTACAGAAGCTAGAACATAAAGGAGATTTTCATGTCTCATCAGTTATATAGAGATAGCATGTAAATTTCCCTTCATGCACAAAAAGATCTGAACATAACAGACATTGCTCTGCCATTTCATCCTATGTGCAGTAATTATTCTTAGAATGATCTTTGACTATCATATCTTAGTTTATGCCACTTTTTTAGGATGCAGAGAGAATTACTATTTTATGTTAAACTCAAAATATTGGCAAGTCCTCTTTTAGTTCACATTCCTAAAACTACAAAAAGCTTTCATTCTACAAATTTTTACTCAAAGTGCACAGAGCACCTTTATCATGATTATATATCGGACTAAGGTCTCCAAGGCAGAACACAGGAGTATCTTCCATATGAGTGGTGTAATAAATGCCCAAACTCAGCAAAGAAAGACACCAAAGCCAAACCTCCAGTAATTAATGTCTTCTGTCTTCTAGAAGCCACTGGCAAGCTGAGTAAGGATGAATCAAATTGAATGAGGATGAACCAATTGAAAACCAATTCAAAATGGGGGATGACAATCCTTATTATGTCCTCTGTCATCTCTGGATTCACAAGAATCAGGTTTCTCTTGGAGACAGGAACATAAACCAGTGCTTCCTTATGGATCATATATGGAAGATAGGAAGGTAGTCATTTCTCCTAAACTGGCAGCCATCTGGTTGCCTGTCTAATACATGTCTATTGGATGGATTTTTTCTAAAATACTTCCTAGCCTTGCCACCTTCTAACTATTTCTTTGTTTTGTTTTGGAAGAAGTAAATATTCCCTGAAAGACTGACAAAACAGAGGAATCCAGGAAACACTGGATATTTTTAGTGTTGTATTAAGTATTTACTGAACCTGAACTGATCTCTAGTTCTCCTTTCCTACATGCTGTAATTAAGATGCTATAGAATTAGGTACACTGCCACATTTTCTCTCTTCATGGATGTGAATATTTATTGCTAATCTCAGGCAGTGTTTTAATTTGGGAGGAATGAGCGATTCAAACATCAAGATATTGGTTAAAGCATTTACCTGGCTGATAGCAGATACAAACACAAACACCTCAGGTGGAACTGAGAGCTGTTTCTACAGTGTGTCAGGTGAATTACCAATCTCTAGGTCACTGGATGGTGGACATGAGAAAGCCTCTGCTTGTGGTTTACCAGGGCTCAGTCCAGAAGCTGCGACATACCAGGTGGTTTGCATCCTCTAAGTACAGAAGCTGAATGAACAGCTGCTGTATGAATGCCCAGAGAACACAAACCAAACATCTCTGTTGTGAACATTAGACAGGATATGCCCAAAACAGACTTTTAAATAGCCAAGGAGACAGACTGGTAAACATATATCTCCCTGGAAACACTACCTGCTTCCAGCCCTAGAGTATGTGAGAAGACCAAAATTTTGGCTTTGTCATCCATGGATACAAGTAAACAGCTGTTCACCTTGGAATGTAGATCACCGCTATCAAATTTAATGGGAAGACTCCTATTGATTTCATCAATTCACTTGTGACTTCAAGGTTCTTTGAGCAGTTCTGTCTCTGATATATTCAAATGAGTGACTTCAAAAGAGTCTTAATAATGCTCATCATTTTCTCTCAAGCAAAAAACAGAAGCCCCCTTGAACTACAAGATAAATGTTCTTGGGGCTGTATTATCTTTTGCATATTATCACTGAATCGAATCAGACTGCAAGACACATTTACATTTCCTTATGACTGATGTATTCCATTCTGTTGAAAAGGTAAAAGGTTTGGTTTACTTAAAAAAAGTACTAGCATTCATCATCACAACTTTGATGCTGGGCTTATTATATCACAGATTTCTTAGTAATTTAAATTAGAGGAGAGACTGCAGTAAGTAAGCCTTCTGACTCTAATTTTAAATAATAATGTGCTTCCTCTTATCTCAATTAATATGAGTTTAATTTTTTTTAATTAAAAGGATTACTAAAGTGTCTTTTTGAAATAATTAGCCTGATTAGCATACCATTAGCTTACACACATCTTGAAAAATAAAATAAGCATAAGTGCTCGGCCAAAAGAAAGGACTACTTTTCTCCATAACAATGAAAGTAATAAACAGCTGCAGAAGTGAAGATTATTTGCTAAATGCACAGGTTTTAAAACTCAGAAGACTGTAGCTACTTTGTCTGCAATAGTCTTGTAGTCTTTTATAATGCAAAATAATTCACTCAGAAAATACTTATGGATATCAGAAACCAAATTTTCTAGCTTTTAGTCTTGGAGACTCTAATGGTCTTTTTGTTGTGGACAATACTTAGTGTAATGGGGCACTGATCTCTGTCTGAAAACTGTATGTACTGCTTTAGCAGAGGTTAAAGATAGTTTCTTTTGTGTAAAAACAAAATTAAGTGGTAAAATACGTGCTAGAAAGAAAGCAAAATATGTGATTGTGGAGATAAAATTAGTAACATCAAAATGTCATCCAGCTGATTTCTCTTTTTTATGAAACAGAAAATCACTCCTCTAATTTGTTTGCTTTCTTTCCCAGAACTAAATGCTTGTTTTTATTTAATGTATGATTTATTGTGCATTTAAATAGACAAAATCTATGAACCACTAGAGACAGTTCAGGGTCTGCCATGGCATAGCTGTTAATGTTTTGAATGGGAACTTTTACTTATTTCTTTGAAATACATATTTTGTTCTTGGTGAAATTTAAAGCCTATTTTTCTCCTCCTGACTAATTATCCTCTTCTAATTTTGTCAAAAAATCAACTTAATAATAGCTTATCTGTTTACCAAACCAAGGGTATGGTTTAAAAATATCTCCTAAATGGTTCCCAGCTTGCAAAATTTGAATAATATGGATCTTAAGCATTTTTTACAAGAAAATAAATTCAGCAGATAATAAAGAGAGCATGAAATTTTGCATGTAAACAGAGAAGGCTGAATTTCATCTCTCAGGGAATAGCATGTGCCTAAAACAGATGAAAAGTGTCCATCTCATGTTTTACTTTGATGAAACTAGAGGAAGTAATGACAAAACAAACATTCAAATATGTCCTTTGCACTGGTTTTGACAAATTATGAAAGCTCTGATGTATCAACATGCTCAGTCTGTTCTCAGGACTTTTACTAACAGTTAGTGTGATTTATTTCACAGAACCACGTTAGGTGGCCTAATTCCTAGTGGTCATCTACTTCAAATTCATGCCCATAGCAAGTCCATTTAGGGTTGCTCTAATTCCTTTAGAGTCTTCTCTCTTTTCTTCAAGGAATAGGCCATGGCTTTAGTCATATCAGCTAATATTTTGGGGTTTGAATAAGGGTGGGATTCACTTCATCTCATATATATATCTGATATGGTTATTTGGAATCAATAATCAGTATAGAAGACTAAAAACTCCAGCATTTTATTCTTCTCATTTTAAGAAAAAAACACACTGCAGTTCATCATATGCTCTGTATTTTCCCACTTCACTGATAAAGACACCCGAGGTTACTGATTCAAATGGAGTGACTGTATCATAAAAATCTAAGGTAGGATGTGCCTTATGCTAATAGAAGTAAGCAAATATATATATATATACTTTTTTTTTTTGGTAGGAATGCAAAAGTATTGTTTTAAGAAAAATCATCTTGCCAAAATTACCATCAATTATGAAATCTGAAAGAGACATTTTCACACTAATAAAAGAGAGTCATGGCTGTTCTCAAATTACTCCAGCTGCCTTAAAGAACATAGAGCTGACAATAATATTGTGTTCTCTTCATGGAACAATCCACTTTGATACTGATCACATAAAGTCATATAAAATAATCGTGGAGGAGGTTCAATGATGTTTGATCATCTAGTCACTGGAGGTTTCACCTTAGTTACCTCTTTCTACAAGGCCTGACTGCTACAATTTACCCTCATGTTGACCACCTGGATTTGCATCATTTGTTTTTAGGAAATATCATTGGGTAAATTTGTTTTCGAACAAAATTCCTGTCTCTTCTTCCAGCTATAGCCCTCATATGAAAGGGGTTTTATGCGTATAATTCATAAATGTCAAAACAAGTTCTGGTAAGATGATGGCAAAAATAGTGGTAAATGACTTTCTCCTGAGGACTGATAAATCTTCCTTCACCGTTAATGATTAAACTCCTATTGACCTCCATCATCAAAATTAAATGTTTAGTCATAAATTAGCCTTCTAATTACTCCTCATTATTTAGTCATTTCAACCCCTTAATCATGAATCCTTTCCAGCCCCTTCTATGAACAGCTGCCAGCTTGACTGAGGTTTTTTGTTGTTGTTTGATTCTCTCACTAGTTATTGACAGGAACAGTCTATACACAGTATTTCAGATGCAAAGTACTACCCAGAGAAACCTGATCAAGGACATGACACTTCTGTACACACAGCTTTCAGTCATGTTTTCTGAACTGTCACATTACAAACTATTGTTACTGCTGATGTCTTTTGGTCTCCCCTGGCGGTACTTTGCCATCTAGATTTCTTTGTGTATCTCACATAGTCTACAGGTCTTGGGGGGCTTTTTTGGAAGACTTATTATTATCTGGTTTTCCAAACTAAAACACCAATTTAAGTCACAGTTAAGGAGCTGCACACATGAGTACAGATCATAGGAACATAGAACCACAGAATGCTTTGGGTTGGAACGATTTTAGAGATCATTTAGTTCCAACTCCCACACCGTGGGCTGGGACAACTTCCACTAGACCGAGTCACATCCAACCTGGCCTGGAACATTTCCAGGGATGGGGGAGAGAGAACTCATCTCTCAGCATGAATTTCAAACAAATGCCACTACACCAATCCCACATCCTTATAAAAGTTTCATAAAATTTTCATGATTCAATCTTTTTGGTCACTTTTAGGGCTGGAGTAAGAGGGATTTAGGATTCTATCATGTGATTGAAATGTAGGCAAATATCTGATTTATAATTTTATTTACTTCTTTTTTCCATGGTGTTACAATGCTGTCTGCCCAGGGTTCACAGGATTTAAGTCAGAAATATAAGTTAGAATTAAATCAGGAGGCTTAGGAGCCTGATTAAGCTCTTTTCTCCTCACTGGAACACATTCTCTTTTCAAATGTTTTTAATTCCTGATATATTTATTTTAATACCTTGTTAGAAAAGAAGTAAATTATAATTTACTGGAATTTTTCCCTCTTCATTTTGCACTGGTGGCACAAACTCTTTCCCATGTCATTCTTCAAAATGTCCATGAATGTGTCCTTATAACAATAACAGTGGGACAGTCCTCCTGTTAAGAACTTTTATCCCAAACATAAAGACTCATGTCTCCCTGAAATGGAGACATTAATGAGACCTTATCCATAAACAGTGAACCTACATAACAAGTAAGAGCAGCAAGTTAAGAATATAATATCTATCTAATTAAAACCACAGGTGAAATTTAGATCAGCAAAATGCAATTATCCGAACCTGGGTTAGCGCCTGCTCTTACGGAGGCTGGCATGGGATCATTAATGACCACATGTAGTCAGAAGTTAATTTTCCGTCTCATCTGAAAGACACCATCTCCAGCAGCACAATAGCCAACACACATGCTGGGACAAAAATTGAGAGTCAGTCTATTAACAGCAATGTTGACAGTACCTCTCATAGCACCTTGCTGTTTGTTGAGTGGCTCTTCCAGCATGACCCTGATTATGCAGTTGTAGGTAAATAATTTATGTTCTGTATTGGATTTCTGGGCCTGTGCCTGCAGCAGCTTCTGACTGTTCTATTAAAATAGCACCTTTAACTTAAACTCTCTGTTCTGTGAGCTCTCTGTACTGCACTGAAGGAAAATAGGGATCTGATAATTACAAAGAACCTTAAATGAACTCCTGATCTGTAAAGACATTTCATAAATTATTGTGCAGTTGTAAAAATATGATCAGAATTGAATGGTCTTGCTAGGACATAATCACTTGTTTCTAAGCTGTCTTTAATCAATAAACAATCCATATTCCCAGTCTTTTAGTAGATTCCACATTTGTTGGCACTGTTAAACACAAAAATTGAGGCTAGATTTTTTCAGTCATCATAGCTCCTTGTATCCCTGATTCCAGGCCATGGCTGTACCAGCCACCCTGTTACTTGACAAGTCATACCTTCCACAGTGTGATGTTTAATTAGAGTTATTCAAGCTATTAGCTATTTGTACTGTAAGGGAAAGAGATTAGGAACCAAAAAAAAAGTGCATGCAGTCCCCAAGGCAGGTTGAAAGGGTTGAATGAAGCACATATTTTTCCTAACACACTCCTGTGCTCCTGTGAATTTGATGCAGTTGTCAAACAATGTCACTTTGACACATGGTAGCACCAGATAATCAGATTACAATGAAAAACAATAAAATGGGAATTGAGCAGGTCATTCTTGACCCACTCTGTCATTCGCACTGGGGATCTTTCAAAGGTATCTGATGACAGGGCAGCCAGAGGGCTATGTCCTTGAATAACTCAGCAGCTGCATCAAATAAAAATCGGCTCTGCTTTCTTTCCATTGCAGTATTTTCCATTCAAATCTCATGTCTCCTGTATATTTATCTTCCCTGCCACTTTCCTGATGCTAGCCTTACAAAGGAACAAAACTAGAGATGTAGAAGTGCAACAAACATGGAATCATAGAATAACAGAATATCCTGAGTTGGAAGGGACCCACAAGGATCATCAGTGTCCAACTCCCGACCCTGTACAGGACACCCCAAGAGTCACACCATGTGCCTGAGAGCATTGTCCAAATGCTTCTTGAACTCTGTCAGGCTTGGTGCTGTGACCACTTCCCTGGGGAGCCTGTTCCAGTGCCCAACCATCCTCTGGTTGAAGAACCTTTTTCTGATATCCAACCTAAACCTGCCCTGACACAACATCAGGCCATTCCTTTGGGTCCTGTCACTGGTCACCACAGAGAACAGATGAATGCCTGCCCCTTTGCCTACCCTTGGGAGGAAGCTGTACACAACAACGAGGTCTCCCCTCAGTCTCCTCTTCTCCAGGCCAAACAAACCAAGCGACCCTAGCCACTCCTCAAGACTTCCCCTCTAGACCCTTCATCATCTGCATAACTCTCCTCTTCCATAATCTCTCTTTTCTTCCTCATTCTCCTAACTGGGAAAATGCAAGAGAGATTAATTTACCTTAATAATTAGATATCAGTCTTTAAGTGATTTGATAAAATTCAAGATATCTTTGCTACCTCTGGACTTGATCAGAGTTGTGTTTTTCTCTCAGCAATACAAAAAATTGCTGCCTCATTCATATTGCAACCTAGCTGGGTTTTTTGCATCTTTTTCTTAAGAAGTGAATTTGGGGTCTTTTTAGCATGTAAAGCTAATACTCATTCCCAAACCTAGTGCACACATTCAGAAAAGCAGAAGTCCAAGCAGCACTGAGGCTGGGTCTCTGGGGTAATGCCCTTACTGTACAGAGGTTTTATTCGTTCCACACCTGACTGTCTCAGAACTGGCTGTTTTAACCTCAGGTTGAAACTGCCTAAAGCAAATTGGGATGATCCTTGGACTTCCAGTAGAGTCAACAGTTTGTAAAAAAGGCTTAACTTACAAAGCTCTGAATGATCTAGGATCACAGGGATGAAAGAAAAGATTAAAAAAAAAGGACATGTACTGTAGTCCCCACACAACACTGACTTGTTCTCTCTAGTCTGTGATCTCAGGGTTTCTTTATCTAGTGTGAACAAGTTAACTCAGCAGTGTTGTCCTGCACCCTATTTCTCACCATTAATGAAAAAAGTGAATTTTTCTTTTTTCCATTCTCCCTGCCACCAATGTTCTTTTCTCCATCACTTAACCTTTATTACAACTCTTTCTCACTTTAACATCCTTAACTCCCAGACGTCCTGTAAGACATGCCAGGTATCCCACCACCTCTTTTCTTGGTTTTAAACACCTTCTATTTAATTCCTATAGATAATCACAGCTGATTCCATAACCATTGCTTCTGCTTTCTGTGAGAAGAGTTTGTTGACCGTGACTCCATTAATATAATATGTGCCCAAACAGACACCTGCCACTAGATATGTCACCAGAAAGCATATAAAGCATACATCTAAACAAATTTTCTCGTAAACCATGTGGCTAAATAAAGAGAAACTGAGTGACTGTTACAACAAAGCCTTGCTTCCTAGATTTACAAATAGGCACGTCCAAATTTTGAAGATGCTACATCTGACTGATAAATTTCAAAGGACAATATTGTTTGGAAACTGGTCTAATTTCTCACTCCACTATTTTAGTAAGACTTTTGCTTTTGTAAGTTATATTTGTGTGTTTCTTAATGATTTTTGCTGGATCCTTCCGGCATGTTCAGAAATTACCTTTTGCTGGCAAGGAACATGTCCAAGCCCCAGTTGTTTCCTACCCAATTCTCCTGTGCACTTCAGAAATGAAGCTCTCTCATGCATAGCATATGTGGGAGATGCTTCAGGTAAGTCTCCTCTATTTAAGAATTTCAGAGGAAAAAAAAGGTAGGATACAGTAGGAGAGATTTAGTAGCCTCTGGAGACCCTGAATAGCATTTTGATTCTTGTTCAAACTGAAATCCAATAATTTTTTTCAGGAATTAGGTATTTGGTCAAGCCTCACAAATTTCTAATTTTCCCTTTCTCAGCTTATTAAATGAAAATATCTTTAGACATGACTAATGACTAACTTTCAGCTCTATTATTTTAACAATGCAGTGTGGACTCAAGATCACTAAAGACTGAGTCTTCTTCATGGAGAGATGTCACTGGTATTGGGATGCAACCAGGGCTTGTGTATGAAGTTCTGTCCTCAGCTCAGCCCATATCCCAACAAAGGTACAGTTTCACTTATAATGGAAAAGGGAAGGAAATTAATGTTTTGTGGTGCTTTACATACCATCTCCTTTCTCTCATAAACTGGTTTGGGAAAAATCAGAACAAATTACTGAATAAACCCATCCACACAATTTCAGAAAGGAATTCAGGAAATATTAAAGTGAAATAAATCCCTTGTGTCATAATTATACGGTGGTTGACCTAAGAGATTCTAGTGTTTCCTGGGAAGCCGTTCTGGCTCATTATGCAAATCTACAGGAACACAAATTGTTGACCAAACAGACTCTTCTGAAGCTGCTATCAAGTCAGTGAGTACTTGGGAACACTCCAACATGCACACGATTGTCAAAAGCAGACAGTAAGAGCTTCTTTGGACCACAACAATGGTCCCTTGTGCCAGGGGAACTCAGTCCTCACACATGTATAGGATATCTATTTCATTTGCTCAAAAATTCATATATTACCTTTTCTTAGAAATGTGTTGCTATTTTCCATAGCCTAATAACTCAATCCACTTTCATCTGTTTCTTGTAAACTATCAACACAGGATACAACTTCATTTAAACAAAAACACTCAGAGACACAGAAAACTCTCTTTTTTTGACACCAAAATGAAGAACTTTTAAAGTATGTATTCCAAGAGACCCAAAGATGATGAGATGATGTATATTTTAACACCACAAATTATCAAGTATGCAATCAAAGTATTCAGCATGCTAAGTCAGAAGTGTCAGTGGAATTACTGCTTTTTATTCATATGGCATCTTAAAATGTTTATGTTCATTTGTTCCTTGCTGCAAACAGTGTAAAAAGCAGGGTTAAGAATAGGGTTTTACCATCAGAGTGTGGCTGCATAGCAAAGAGCTTTCTGCTCTACCTCAGCTATTGCACTCAGGCCCAGATGGAAAGACGAAGGAGAGGAACATTTCTCCTCACACAGGTTACAGAAGATGCCCAGATGGGGGAGGCTCTCTGGGAGATAAAGTTTTAGTAAATGTGGTAGAGAATAAGTGGATAATATGAAGAAACATCGGGAGTTCCTGACAGGACTAAGCTTCAGATAGGCTAAAAAGTAAAATCTTCTAGCTAAGGTTGCAGAGGGAATTATTAATACTTCATTGAACAGGTCACCCAGAGATGTTGTTGAGTCTCCTCCTCTGGAGATACTCAAAATTCTTCTGGACACAGTCCTGAGGAAGGTGCTTTTGAGGCTCCTGCTTAAGCTGGACCAGATAGACACCAGTGGTCCCGTCCAAACTTATCCATTCTGGCATTCTACAATTGAAAGACTTGGAGCCACTTAAAGCCATTAGTTTGAGAAAACACCTAAAGGGAACACCCCAATTTTCATCATTTGTGCATGGACCTATTTTTCCTATGTTCAGGATTTGCAGCTAGTTTTTGTTCCAGTTAGAGTGAGTTTCAGAGATTCGCAGCTCTCTTGGGAACAGTTATGCTAATTTATTAATATATTATATTGTTGTTTAAACTATTTTTGTTAAATTCTCATTTGGAGTTATACAGATCTGTTTTAAAGACCTGCTTCCTCATTTAATCATTTTGGTACAGTACAGCTGTATATTCTAGAACTGTAATAGAAAACAGCAATGGATCCTTAAATGAATCAACATTATCTGGCACCTCTAATTAGCTACCACAGGGAGCTAACAGCATTATCATTACTCTAACTAATAAATTATGTTTTCTTACCTGAGTTCACAGTGTCCATTTGCTAATGCCAGTACTGCTAATCTGTGACGACCACCCTGGTGTTCTTTCAATATCTGTTCTAATAAGGCTCTTCATTGAAGCCTGCTGTGATTGTTGACATGCATGATAATGCCAGCTTAATTACTAAACTACTAAAATGTACACGCTCATATGTGCTTACAGCTCCGCAGTGCTTCCTTTAGGTAACTGATAGCAACATAAACCAAATGCTTAATATGTACTACCAAGTGGAGCAAATTTGAAGCTTTCTTTTCAGTCACTTTCTGGCACTTGGATGGGGTGATATTTTATGCTGTGAACTCCAGTTGTGGAGCAGATGAGACTTTTTTTTTTCAGGATAGATCAGTGTTTCATTTAGGAATTGCTACTACAAGTCTCCTTCCTTCTCCTACATTTCCACATTTCCACATTTTAGTGCTAGATACGGCAACTCACAGATGCAAATAGGTGAGCCAGATGTTACCTGTTGCTCATAATATTATCACTACTAATTAAAAACAAAGCAAAGAGCCCCTTACAGGTACTGACAGGGTTTTCAGACATGCCAAGTAGTTCAACTTTAATCAGCCAAAGACATGAAAAATGCTTACTTTTCTAAGCAGCTCACTTTTTTTCTAGCAGCATCAGGCAACTATTGTGCTATTGGGAGATTCAGAATGATGGATTTTTTGAAAGACAATGGGTAGGTACATTGGCCTGTACCTTGACCCCGATGCATTTCTAATATCCTTACATCTCAGAAATATTCTCCAAGTAAGTAGATTTATAGAGTTCAGACTGAAAATACATATACAGCTCTATGTAAATAGATGGAAAAACGTGAATTTTGGGGGGAGGAAAAAAGAGTAGAACTTAATCATATGATGTAAAGGAAGACCTGGAGTGAAGGTGCATTAAATGAGCAAACTCTTTAATAGATGCACTGTAAGTGTCAACAACAAAGCTGACAAATGCTGCATGTTCTTCAGCAACATAGTGTGGTTCAAAGTATGGAACAAAACTGTTAAGACACTGAAAAGACTTTTGTGGAATCCCTGATGCTGTGGATTTGGGATAATAAATTTTTCCTTACCCTTTGCCTCCAAAGGTGAATTGTTCAATTTCAACCTTTATTTTACATGACCAGCAAATTAGTTGAATAGAAGGAAAAAATGTCCATAAAGTACCTTGCAGTGAATTTGTTTAATTCCTATTCCATTTTTTTTTGTTTTTTTATTTTGTCATAATGACAGTCATATTTCCTTTTCAATTCAGAAAATGCAAACTGTATGTGCAATTCATCAAAGTTTCAGCTGAGTATTTAATATTCTATCAGTGATCTCCTTGTTTAATAAATCTTCACAGCCACTTTTTCTCACTCAATTTTGCTACTTTAACTTTCACCCACTCTTCTTTCCTAACACAACACAAAGAGTAATTTAGATGATTTAATCTAATAATTTTCCTTTACACATGAGCAGTCCTTAATTGCAATTGGAGTAGCAATCCCATAGAACTGTGAATGTTACTACTTGTAAACATTTGGTTTTTTGTAATTATACTATCCCTGTTTGGAAACTCGAGCTTTCCTTTTGTGTTTGAAGAATTTTAAAATTTAATAACAGTGTTTAGTGCTGAGTGTGAAATGATATAAACTCAGCAAAGCCATATTTGGTAAAGTAACTACAAGAGAAATATAATGGAAGTCTGAGCGTAATTTTGACCTTACACCTTCAGAATTAAATTCCCATTTACTTACTGGAAATTCTGATGAAGCACACTAATGCTGAAGACCCAGCAGCTAACATCCAAAAGTTCACCGTCAAGCATAGGTGACTAAACACAGAGGTTAAAAAACACACACACTAAATTTCCTTTATGATCTCTGAGTGCGCAAATGCTGAAAACCATTAGTCAAGTGTGTTTCTTAATAAGACATTAGTAAGTCTTAAACTGTCAAAACACTAAACCTGAGGTCTGCCTGCCTTCCTCTGAATGCTCTCTTATTCTAAGAAAAGAAACTGAGCCTTAGACAATAATTTCATTATGGGTTTTATAAAAAACAAATACATCTTGATTACTTTGGAACAACAACCTGAGTCATGTGGTACTGCAATATATACCCTCAGAGAGTACCATCTGGTGTTAAAAATCCAATACTGCAAAGACTGACACCTTTACAAGCGATCTTGGCTTTGAGATTTGTGATTTCTGATTAAAGTGTTTTGTTGGGTTTTTTTTCTGGGCTACTGATAATGACAACCTCCTTCCATATGTTGCAAGGAAAATGATTTCATGGAGAAAGTAACACATATATATAATGCTGGTGTGAGAACCTGTAACAGTCTGATTAAAAACAGCAAGAGGTATATAAACCTAAATCTATTTCTGGAATACTCAAGAGTACTTGGGGACGTGCTATTGCAAAGCTTTAAGGTGCATTTTTTTTTTTTTAATAATGCAACAGGAGAAATTGTTATTTCAAATGTTTCAAATTAGAGTTGTTACCACAGTTGCTACATTATTGAACTTACCATGTTTGGTTTGGTTTCCTTTCATTTGACAACTCTCACTAAATCCATGAATTCAAAACACTTACTGAATTGCAGGTTTATTTTTATTTTCTCCATCTCTTGCGATTTTCCTTCAAATAACAATGATAGCACAACATGCAGGGTGCTACTGTCTGGGAGTGCTACCGACCCCATCAATTAGGAGCATAGCTGGCTGGTTTGACAGGTGCAGTGGTTAACACAACTTGGCTGTTCAGATCACGAACCCACAACTCCACAGACCTAACCTGATGGCTGCTCTACACTCTCAAAAGTGGCAGAAGTAGTACTGAGAAGAGTAATTACTAAATGCTGTGCACTGAACATTTGGTGTAGGGTTGTGCTCACACACTCCTGAGATGATATTTTTTGTTTCTGAAATGGGTCCATATTTTCAAACTTGCTAAGTCTGACAGCTTGCTTCATGTTGTGCTGTGTAGCAGTAAGCTGTGAGCTGTGTATCTGCACCCTTCATTTAGTTGTGCTAAAGGAGATGCAGCAGCATCAGTGCTCGTTTGTGTAGCTGGAATAATTAGGCTTATGGTCACAGTCTGGCAGTTTAGGAGAAGTTTCTTCTCAAGAGGAAGGGTATTTTCGTTCTTTGAAAATAACATTAGCAACCACTAAAATTGGTTGGTTGCTCTGTCTTTGTCCACTCAGGAGTTTCGAAAGCAACCTTGCTCTTGCTCCTAACAGAATATGAATATAGGGATGACACCCACGGCATTAACTATGGGTTCTTGCCTGCTATTTTTCTTCAGTTAGATAATGAGGACAGCTAATGCACAGTGAATACAAGTAAATTATATTTTTCCACTGAGAAAGAGAGGTACTTAGGGCTCTAGCTCCAGTGGAGATATTTCCAACCATAGTCTCTATATTTATTACCTCTGTTGTCACTGAATCGTTAGGCACCCAGTTTTTCTTCAGTTTGTTACCTCTCAAGATGGATATAACAGATGGTATTATTTTTTGTCTGTGTTATGTTCCTATCCTATTCCTGTCAATATACACACTTATGAATGAATTTCAGCCTGTCAGCCTTGCAGAACGCTCTGCGAGGGATGTAAGTATTGCAAATAGGTACTGATACACATTGGCAGGATTTGTTCACTTATCTCAAAGCAATCATACTGCGTTTGGCCAACATGTGCACACATAGAAAATAATAGGTATCCTGCCACACGTCAATCAAAAGTTTAATATATTGTTCCCTTTCAGCTATTTCACTCTTCTACAAATCTGTTCCCACACTTAAATCAGCTCTAGAAACAGACACATCTAAAAGTGAATTTAAGAGCTTGAAGATCTGAGTAGCCCTAAGGTCATCTTACAGCGTGCTAAGATCAACTTTTTCCTAATACTTAGGACCCGCTGAGAAAGAAATACTTTTGCTGTGCAGTAAGAACCAATGACGGTCTGAAAAACAGCTGTCCATTCAACTGTATACCCATGTTCCGTTTATTAACACAGTTCTTCTGAATATTTTATTTTTTTTGCATTTAACTGAGAAAACAGATACAGGTGAACAGAACATGTCTTCCCTGAAACCATGTACTGTATAACCAAAACTCATGAAGCTGCTGAAGCATCACAGGTAACTTTGGCTGTTCTAGGAGCAGTAGTGTAATCTGTCCCCTACTTGCTTCAAATATTTCTCAGTAGCTTTCCCCAGAGGAAGTTGCAGCTTAAAGAATTATGGATAATTTGTTTTTTCTCTCTACTTTTTTCACATGTCCCTGCTCAGTGGAATTTTTTTGGACAAAAGAGTCCAAGTTATTGCACTTACATCTAGAAGTTGAGGATCCTCTTATCCAACATCTCCCACATTTGTCTCACCAAAAGAAAAGTACGTAGAGGTGCATCAAGCTGACTCAAAGGATTTAAGTTCAAGACTCTTCTTTGTGGGCTTGCAGAAAAATTCTGTTGTGAGAATGGTTTTGATTTGGCTCCAGACACTTTTAAAAGTTTGGGTTTTCTTCCATCTGGCATGATGTCAACCCAAGGTTCAGAAGATATCTGGTGGGATTTAGGTAATCAGGTACAGATTTATACATCTGAGTTATCACCTCTTTATAGCCCCCAGAGAGAAAAATTGGCTAGTCCATGATAAAATTAACATTATCTTGCTAAAACAGATTTAAAAATGCCTTTACTGACTGTGTATATCTACAAGAACAGATAGCAGAGACTAACTCAGACATAGCCACAGCTTTGTAATATAAATCCCAAACCTATTATATTTTCTTAGTTTTGACCTAAACAAGTTTCTTTACCCCTGTACTTCCCCTGTAATTTGTAGCACTATTTTTGTTCAACATACAGGCTCTGTTACTCTGAATTTTCCAAAAAATAGCACCATCATAAATAGCTTCAGCATCCTTAATCTGTCCATGCCTTGTGGAACAATATATATTTTGGGGTTAGATTACTATTTATTTAATTTGCTTCAGCAAGGCTCCTATGATTATTTACTCTGTTTTGCTTTTACAGGAAAATATGTTCTGGTGGTAAGTAAGTTTGGTGCATCCTCCCAGATCAAAACTCTCTTCTGTAGTCAGATTCCCTTTCAAGGAGTTGAATATCTTGGGATATCTTCTTTGTTTATTTTCTTCTTACAGCATTAACAGGGTTCAGCTTCAGGCATGGTTAGGTCCCTAGGCCTTATCCTAAGACAAATGCCAGAATAAGAATAGACCAGATTCTTTATGTCACTTTTCCTCAGCTCTATTAAAATGTCATTCAAATCCATATGCTTTTCTCCCCTGTCTATCCCTCTTGCTTTTTCTCTATTATTTACCTTTTGACTAAAGACTTCATTAATTCCAGGTACATTGCGTTTACACATTATTTTGTTTCATTATGCTGTCTGTCTGTTCTGCTGGGGGAAGCACTTGGGGACAAGAGCTTCTATCAGAATCCACTGATCAGAAAAAGGCTGTGTAGTGCTGGTGCAATATAGAGATTGTAGAATATAGCATTCTACACAAGTTATACATTTACCAGAAGAAGACAGAGATGTAAACACTAATTAGAAAAAAAAAATCCAAAAATTCATATCAGTGCTTCTGTTGCAGGGAAGAGCAGGAAGCTGAAAAAGATGTAGGTCTCTTGCCTATTTTCCAGGCCATTAAGTAAAATAAGGGTTTTTAAAAGCATTGGAAGTGTGATTGAACTGGTTCAGGGTTCTAAGTAATTTTATTTTTGCTGACTTTTAACCTTTAATAATTTTGTCAAGTTTTTCCATGACATGACAGCTGTGCCCTGCACCTTTTCAGTGCTTCATTTCTATATTTGCTTGTGGTTTCACTGCTGACCTTTAAAAAGACATAGATTACAGGTGTACATTAACAACTTATATAAATATGTACAGTCAGTGCACTTCTAGTTCTTTAGGAAACCATGCGTAATGAAATATGTGATGGATGAATACTGCCAATGATACAGTTTGAAGAACTCTCTCCTTCTCCTTCATGCTCTGTCTCTTCTCCCTTACAAAAACTCGGAGAAGGAAAAGCTTTAGTCAGACATCATTCTGTCATCACTGAGAGAAGTTTGACCCAAGGGTGATTATGGCCAGAAGCCCAACTGCTTGGTCTGACCTTCCGAGCTACATATGACCCATGTGGAGGAAGACATTTCCAGTCTCAGATCTCCAAAATGGAACCTTTTTTTCTTTGAGAAACAAATCATAGAATCATAGAGTGTTCCGGGGTGAAAGGGACCTTAAAAATCACATAGTTTCAACACCACTGCCATGGACCGGAACACATTTCACTAGATCACATTGCTCAGAGCCCCATCCAACACCTCGATTCTCAGAATTTTTCCTTATACTCTGTTTACATTTGAAATCCCTTCAAGCAGAAGGTAGTTATACAACCATAGAATGTTGAGGGTGGGAAGGGACCCTAAAGATCGTCTAGTCCTTTACAGCTTTTTCACTGTTCATGTTTGGATTATACTCCTGTGAGACTACTGGCAGTATGGTGTCTCATATGACAGCCAAAAGGAGCCCATAAATTTCTATTGTATTTTCAATTTAAAATCTCAAAAACCTCAAGGAGCAGTTAACTATTGTTTTTATGGGTTCTTTAGAGAGTGTTCAGATTGATAACTGTCATACTCAGACGAATCATCGTAGAAACTAGCACAACAGTTAATTAGCTTTGTGAACCTCTCCCAAGTTTTTCATCAAACATGCTTGTGTTTTGCAATTGCAGCCTGGAGATGTTATTATTATTTGGGGACTTAGAAGCTGAGGAAAAAAAAATAATTTTTTACCAAATGTCATCAGGTTTAATCTTCTTCATCATTGCTGTTTGACTATAGCAGTAGGTAGGAGGAAGGAAATCAAAGGCGGGATAATGTGCAGATGGGTTTGCGCAGTGGCAGCCAGGAACTACTCACAGGCTTCTTGCAGTCATTAGAATGGGGCTTACGAAAATGTTTTGAGGAAATTGAGCAGAATCAGAGCACAACCTATTACTCTGTCTTCCAAGGGAGAGAACTGAAAACTACCTCTCCCATAGCTTGAGTAGTTTTAAGCAATGCAGGAATGTTCATACAAAGAAATCCACTGGGGCAGAAAAGGGAGAATACAAAAATCAAGAGAAATTGTCTAAAGCAAAAGACAAGTCTTTCAGACACTAGCAGACAGTATTTGTGCCTGAGTTTTTACAGCAGAGAATAAAGTGCTGTCAGAGATTAAGAAATGTTTAAATCGGAATGGGAACAGGCAGCTCAAGGAACCAGAAATAACCACAGCTTAAAACATGGATAGCTAAAGGGAAATCTTTCAGGTAGGTCACTCACAGGCTACCTGTACTGGTATCGTAAACGAGATCAGGGCAGATCTAAGCACTGGTACATTATTGCATGTACAGGTCTATTTTTGTTTAAGGACAGAGAGGACAGCAAGTTCAGAGCAATGATTAACAATTTTAGCAGTGATCTGCAAAATAATTAGAAACATCATTTCAATTAGAATCTTCAAATATTAAACCCAGAAATAAACAGCCACTTATATAGATGAATTGGGATGATTTGATAAATCAAATACCACTATTTTAATCTATCTATCTGTACTGAAGAAAGTCCTAGCACTGAGAAGAACATACACAAGCTATCTTTGCAAAAAAAAAGTAGTTGTGCTGTGGAAGTGAATGACCGTGGATTTATTTTGCTGGCATCTAAGAAACTAATATGGTTTCCTTCTGAACTGCCATAACAATTGGGGCTAATACATCTCTTGGAAATACGAACAGGATTTGATGCAAAAATATTTTATTGTAGGAATCAGTAATTCCAAGGGAAATTTGCTGACCAAGCTCTTCACAAGAAATATTCTAATTTGAGAAAACAATTCCTTTTATTTTTCCTTGCACACAGGAGTCAAAATATGCTTTTGCACAGCTACCCAGTGAGTAATCAAAGTTAGAGTTATTCCACACATTGGTTTCTATGAGAAACATCCCTCAGCTAAATATCAAGGGATTTTTCAGTAAAACACGCAAGATTTAGTGCTGCACTGAGATCATGGAGACAAGGAATTTATCCTGGAGAATTATGTTGAAATGGTAGTTATTGGAAAAATGGAATGAGAAAACTGGAATATATGATGTATATGATGCGGTGAATAAATATGAGTTGCTATTGCATCAAAAAACAATGTGTTTATGGATAGTAATGGGACTCGCGACACAGAAAGATGTGTACTCCTTTTTTTTTTACAAGGGGAGGATGCGGAACACCAGAATTGCTATAATGTACTCAATCAAAAAAAAAGCTGAAGCAAAAGAAAGGCCAACAAAGAGTTAAATAATGTCTCAGTTACCAGGGAGCAAAATATAGCAAACTGTGGCTTGGATTTTATGTTTGTTGTTGGGAGTTAATTATTTTCTGATGAGCTGGGGTCTAAGTCTGAAAACTGATTTAAAGATATTGAGCTTAAGAAAACTCAGGCATCAAAGTTTAGTGAATACCATTGAAATCCTTGGCTTTAACTTCCTCCTGTCCTGTTCATTCCCACCAGAGCTTTACAGCCTTCAGCAAAATCCTTACGAAGGTTATTTCCCTCCTGCCCTTAAGCAGAAGCACCCCAGCTACTAGTACTAATCCCAGTACCACAGTGTACCAGTGCAGGAAGAATACACTAGAGCAGAAGTTACATTCATTTGCAGACTAGTCCTCAGTGGGGATTTCCCTGGTTATCCCCAAGGCTGCAGAGAGACATGGAGCAATTCAAGCTGAACACAAAAAGCAGCACACAGAAGTTCTGACATTCAGCTCCTCTGGGATTTCATTCATGAGACAGCTTGGCTGAACATTGCAAATGGATGTTGTAAATTCTTTTATAAGGTTATGATTTCTTTCTATATGTCTGTATTTTCCAACCCATTAGTAACATGAGAACAATTATATCTTAGTACCTTCATAATGGATAACCTTTACTGCTCTGTTTGATGCTATCCCCACTAGCTAAAGAACATCTGTACTGAACTGACACTGTCCAAACACCATTTTAGTGTTAAGTATTAAAGATATCTGTAATCCTTCTAACTAATCACAGGAATCTGCAGCCATAAATAGCATCAGTTCTTTTTCTGCTACAATGTCATTTATAAAACACCCTTGAAGTTCCTTTCCTTACCAACTCTCCTGGTTTGTGTCAGGTAGCCTTCTCCTATACATGAGTTTAACTGAGTTTACTGGAATTCCACCAGATTCTGTCACCAGAGAATACATTTGGCTTTCATTCATCTGGCTACTTAGTATGGCTTCCATTGATCCCAGTCCATTTTACGTAGGGTTTGGCATTGCCACAGTTAAGCACCTTGCCCTCTTGAAACTTCTGATTTCTCAAAGCTTTAATTACGAGACTTCTGGACTGTGATAAGTACAGTGTTTTATGCTAAGCATCTCTACTAATGTTATGAACTCAACTGTGTGATATCAGATAATTCAGTGTTTAAACAGATTCTGCTAACCCATTGTCCAAAAAAGGTGTGGATTTACATTCATGCTGGGAGGTGGTCTATTAATGCAGAATCACCTCTATGCATAATAGATGATTGAAAACATTTGAAAAATGTAAAATTCTTTCTTAGTAAGTTTAAGAATGGAGACCTCTGTGATAAAAAAAGAGAAAGAAAAGGGATGAGATTATGCATTTCAAAAAGCTTTAAAATAACCTAGAATATGTCAGTGATATCACCTGATTAAGGTTGCATCCATGTAGTAAACAGACCTCTAAGGATGTTTTTGCATCAGTTCCACCAGATAATTTAACAGTTTCCATCAAAATGGAAACCCAGGAAAAGATGAAACCAAATTGCTCTCTATTTGTCCAGATATCTCCTTGGAATCACATCAGAGCAAACTTTTCTTTTGCCACCCTTTGGATATGAGCACCAAAGTACTTTCTTTTTTCTTTTTTTTAAATTGTTTTGGGGTTTTTTGTTCGTTTGTTTAACTACACGCAATCTGTTCCTTTTATCTGACCTTTCTTTGGAAACATCCATTTTATTAAATAAATTGGAAGCTAATTGCAGTCATTATAATCTCCTTAGATTCTTAATAGTTTAATTTATGTTTGTGCATGGAGCTGTTGGGATTGACTGAAAAAGTACAAACCCACATGGCCTTGCACAGCATTCTCTTGATTAAGAACGGATGTCTCCTAAAGTAACAATAATGGATGAAGCTGGGGACGTTTACAGAGAAAAGGCCATATGCCTGAGATGCAGGCAATGCTCAGAAGACACCAGAAAGGTTTCTAAAGTAATGAAGGAAGAGCTTTACTATCAAGTAATTACTTAAGAGAGATGAAAACAAACTCATGTTACTGAAGCAAGTCAGTCATTCGTGTGACTAAGTAGGTGTAGCAGACGTGCCCTTTTTGCTTCTGTTGTTTAGCAGGAAGGGGGGGAAAAAGTCCTTTTACACAGTGACAAATTAACTATGAAGCACAGAAAAGATAAAAGAAAAAGCAGCAAACAGCATATGTAGTGTAATTAGGAAAAGTTCACATTGTGCAGACAGTAAGCCAATTCTACCCTTAGTGTGACAGTCATGAAACTCCTCTGGAGGGTAGCCAACAGTAAATTTTTAATGCCTCCAACCTGTACCTCCTGTCTCAGATTGCAGTACTGCTTAGTCATGGTAACATTTCCCAAAACATTTTTGTCTTGTAAATGAAAGTGGGCCCTTTTTTCTGGAGTCTGCTTTCTATTGTGTCCTTGTTATCTAACATCCTGCCTTCTATTGGCAATCTCACCAAACTTCTATGCTTTTTCACCCCCTTGAGATACCTAGGCAATAAATTCACATTCATTACAATGGATTTAATAGTATTTTCTTCAATAGTTCAAAGCCTAATGACTACTGAAATAAAAATGGTTCAAGAAATTGATGGCCTTTAACACCTGTGGTTCTCTTACATTGTGAACATCAGGATCAAAACATATATTTGAGTTTTTCTGTCTTCTCACATTTGCTTTAAAGCCTTTAATATTCTGGATCAGACTTTCTTCTAATTTAAACTGATGTGATCTCCTATGGTTTCTCTGGGTGACCTCCTTGCAGAACATACTTCTTTTTGACCCTACTGTTACTTCTATATTGTTTATGATTGTCAACATAAGATGATCAGTCAAAGAAAAATTATAGTCTATAAGCTTTTGTGTCTTGGTTTAAACCCCAGCTGGCAACTTCCCACACAGCCCCTTGCTCCCCCACCCCAGTGGGGTAGGAGAGAGAATCAGAATAGTAAAAGTGAGAAAACTCATGAGTTGAGGTAAAGACAGTTTAATAGGGAAAGCAAAAGCTGAGCAAGCAAGCAAAGATAAACAATCAATTCACTGCTTCCCACGGGTAGGCAGGTGTTCAGCCATCCCCAGGAAAACGGGGCTACTTCACATGTAAAGGTGATTCGAGAAAACAAATACGTCACTAAAAATGCCCCCCTCTTCCTTTTTCTTCCCCCAATTCCACATGCTGAGCATGACACCACATGGTCTGATGTACCCCTTGGGTCAGTTGGGGTCATTTGTTCTGGCTGTGTCCCCACCCAACTCCACGCGCACCCCCAGCCCCCTCGCTGGTGGGATGGAATGAGGAGCAGAAAAGGCCTCAGCTCTGTATGAGCACTGCTCAGCAATAGTGAAACCATCCCTGTGTTATCAACACTGTTTCCAGCACAAATTCAAAACACAGCCCTGTACCAGCTACTATAAAGTAAATTAACTCTACACCAGCAAAACCCAGCACACTCTGAAAATAACTTTACATGTCTACATACTTTCTTAGGAGCATAAATAATCCTAGTTGAGGGAAAGCAACTCAGTGATTTTAGGTGTTCCTCATCTACAGGCCAGATTTTCTCAAAACCGTTTCTTCACTTGCATGCCAGGCTTATCATCCCTTCCTTCTGCCTATATCACCTTTATTTTTATCAGTCGTTCTCAGGACTCTTCCCTTGTTCAAAGACCTTGATTTCTGAAATATACTCTCCCAGTGCACTATCACTCTCTTCTGGTAACACAGTTTCACATAGTATTTTGGCTAAATCACTTCTCCTACTTTTCTGGACAGTCTTTCAAAATGAGTTTCTTGAGTTCCTTTTTTTTTTTTT